>JAXRKP010000582.1:85916-195916 GCA_037039925.1 Doris montereyensis
GTTTGTTTCATTATCGGATATATCGTTGGTGTTTCTTATTCCATAATTCTCTAGTTTTTGGAGGAGCGTTATGGAGTGTCAAAAGCCACACAAAATCAAGGATTAGTAGGTCAACCTGTTTTTTTGTCATCTATTGATTTAGCTATCGACTCTAGTGTTGATATAAGTTGTGTTTCACAGGAATGGTGCTTACGGAATCCATATTGGTAGTCTACCAGTACGTTGTTTTCTTCCAGGTGGTTCATTATCGTGTGTGCTAATGCTATGATATGTCCAGTACTTTGCAAGAAAATTGAAGTTAGGGATACTGGGGGTAGTTCGAAGCAATGTCACGTCTTCCTTTTTTATAAACAGCTGTGATGTTTGCTGTTTTCCAATCTTCTGGCACGAATCCGGTATTGATTGATTGTTGGAATATTGTGCAAAGATATGGCGCGATCTCATTTGCTGTTTCTTTGAGGATTTTTAGAGGGGATGTCATCTGGTCCTGTTGCCTTATGCGAGTCTAGTTGTTTAAGTTTAAGTTGTTTTATAACCCCTGGTACTGTACAGTGATACTAATGTGTTTGATTTCAGAAATTTCGCTACTTTCAATGATTGGTAATTTGGGTCCTCGGGTGAAACACACTTTGATATTGATCGTTAAGAATTTTTGCGTGTTCTTTGGAATCTGTTGTTTCTGTGCCGTCTGGTCGTTGAAGGACGCTTATTCCTGATGTCTTTACGCTTTGATTTGATGTAAGACCAAAATCTTTTGGTTATGCGAGCGTTGTCAGGGTCTGGATTCTCATCGTCAATTTCAAGTAGTTGGTTTATGTATTTTGAGGTGTTGTTTCCGTAATTCCTGATGAATTATTGTTCTGATTTTTCGATATTTTTGCCAGTCCTTTGATTTGTTGTGGCATTTTGCAGCATTATATCTCCTCTGCTTTTGTCTTATCAACCGTTTGATCTTTTTAGTTATCCACGGTAAGTGTACTTTGCCGCTAATTGTTTTCTTGGGTATATGTATGTTCATGGAATGTGTGACAAGTTCTTTGAATAATGTCCAATTTTCATTTACAGTTTGTTTGTTTAAGAAACAACTTTTAATAAAAGCAGTACAACCACAAAATATGGAATAATAATAAGTTTCTATATTATTCATTATGTTCTTTTCTTCTTCAATGTTTTGAAACTGATCTGTGTGCGATACATGTCATGTACTGTACCAAATTCCTCCATGAGAACCACTTTCTTCACCGTTATTTTATTATGAATTACAACAACCATTTTTTCTCTCTAGCCCCTCAAAGTTTAGTCACACAGGATAATAATATGTTCTTATCGAACGCGTATTGACCGTGGCTACTTTATACTAAAAATGATAATTTGGGACGAATTAGCTTGCATTGAAATCAGTGGAAAATATTTGGTTTCTGATACGATCGGCTGATCTATCTAATCGACTGATTTGGTATTTAAAAAAAAATCTTAACACCGATCTATAACTTTTTGTATAATCGTGAAAACATTGAACTTCTCGAGCATGTCGAACAGAGCCAACAGGGAAATAGGCTATCAATTCAGCACTAACTGTCCTCTTGTGCAGTCATTGTTGAAATCGAAGTACATAAATATGTATCGACAAAGCAATAAATATGATGCAGTGGGCTTGGACAAAGGTATATTCGATGCACAGTAGTCTCCGGCTACGTGCAAGGTCGCAGGGAGACAAGAAAACAGTGAACGTTGGCCGACTTTGCTATCATCAGGTGGTTCACTTATAATATATAGTATAGAGTATAGTCATCAGTTAGGGATAATGAAAAACACATTTTCTCCGAGTTCCCAAGTTGTTACCCTTGGTCGCAGACTTGGAACTGCCTTTAGCCCAATAAAAAGTGTATGTGTGTTGTGTGTGTGGGTACGCTTTTTTTGTTTAAAAAAAAAACAACCCAACTAAATAACGTTGCTGAGATTGTATTTTTAGCGGATATTTTGCACGGAAAATGCCCAAAACCGTGCACTAAGCCAGAGTCCTCTCTCAGCAACCATGCACTTAGAGGCGTAATCTTATATAGAAAAAATAGATTCGCGTGATCAGCGTACACTTAAACTTAAACGGACTGTGGTCTTGAGCGGTATATACTTAGCTGGAGGCTACTGTATTTTAATTTAGTAATGATCGATAAATAACATGCTGCTCAAGCGTTTATCACATGGGCTTTTACTGTTTGGTTTGGGCAACCTGTCAACAAAACAGACACTCCTTAAGTTTAAGTTGCCTATATAATAGTTATGGACAATGTTGGTGGTGACAATGACAGATAGACATTTTCTAACAGGCACCTATTACTGACTGGCGTGGCAAATAAGATGGACGCAGCAAGGGATACTGATACTTCTATACTGTGAGACGGCAAATAAAATCTTGGGAATACTTTTTTTATTTGAGAATCTTTTGAAAATGAAATAAATATACATCATACATGTGTACAGTACATGCAATCTAAATTTTCTTTTCAGTTCCTGTTCTACCTTCCGGTGTATGGGTTTATATTATATCCGAAATAATCTTTCTCCACGCTACCCTGTCCTGCCATTTTCTGTTCCCTTCTTATTCTATGAAGATTAAATTCATTTGCTCTAGTGCCTTTTCTACTTTTATATCTTCGTCCCATTTTCTTCGAGGCTAACCTTTTGGTCTTTTAACCATGGGTTGTATACTGATCTAGCTATTCTCTTGTCATTTATTCTGTTCACATGCCCAAATAATCAGAGTTGATTCATTTCTATCTTAGTTTTAATGCCATCTGCTTTGGTTTGATTTCTTATTGTTGTGTTTTTGATTTTGTCTCTTTTGCTTTTAACATTTCCCTTCTACTCTTCTGAGATATTTCATTTTAGCTGCCTGTACTCCATTGTATTCCCTAGTGTCTAAGGTTCAGGTTTCATTGGCATAGAGGGGAGAGTAGGACAATAAACTGTGCTGTATACTGTTATTTTGGTTTTTGTTGATAACTCTTCTTTACCTACAAATGTTATTCCTAGATGGTTGTATAATGTCATTGCCTTTTTGATCCTCTGACTGATTTCTTATCTTACTAACTTTTAGTTTTCCCTCTGGTAATTATAGTTGTTCTAATATTTCACTCTGCCCAGTTTAATGTTTTGTGTTTTAGCTTCCTTAGTTACTAGTATTGTCTTGGTTTTCTTTGCATTGACTTTTATTTCTCTTTTATTTAGTTAATTATTCAGCATGTTGATATTATATTTATATCGAAGGTCACTTTCTGATTTTCCAAACAGAGCTAAATCATCAGCAAATGAAGTATTTGATAGAAATGATATATTTTTTAGCACTTTTAAGTTTCTACATACCTACATTCATTTTCTTAATTTTTGATGATGCCTTTGCAATTGAATCCTTAAATGTGATAAACAAAGAGGGCTCAAAATACAACCTGTCTAACTCCTATATCTACATCAAATTCTTTATACGCTGCACATGTTGGTTTATTGTAACATCTTTTAATACTCATTAATAGCTTCTATCAAATTTTGTTCTAGTCTACATTATGTTTTTTTAAAGTTTAAAGAATGCCATAGTTCATCTCTTCTCAAGATGTCAAATGGGTGCCTTTTGTAAGTCAATAAAACAGAGATGTAAATCAAAATTCCTTTCATGGAATCTTTTTAATACTTTTCCTTACTGTAAATATATATGGTCCTGTACATTTCT
Organism: Doris montereyensis; assembly: GCA_037039925.1. NCBI lineage: Eukaryota > Metazoa > Mollusca > Gastropoda > Nudibranchia > Dorididae > Doris > Doris montereyensis. The sequence continues at coordinate 89,641 of JAXRKP010000582.1, forward strand.
CCCTGTTCTGAATTCGCTCTGATGTTTTTATAAATAAATAATAAATAAGTACACTTCTATAGTGCTTTTTGCCGAAGTCTCAAAGGATTTAACATTCCAAAAAGAATGAAGATTAATAGACACATTACATATTCATGTGTACATGTAATCTAAACTTTCTCTATCAGTTCCCGTTCTACCTTCTGGTCGTACGGGTTTAGATTACCCAAAATGATCTTTCTCTAGGATACCCTGTCCTGACATTGTCGGTTTCCTTCTGTGACGATTAAATTTCTTTGCTTTAGCATCTCTTTTATATCTTTGTCCCTTTCTTCTTCAATCTGATCTTGTACTCTTTTCCTCAGTCTCATTTCAGTATCCTGGCATACACTTTTCCTGGTACGCTAAGCAGTGATATCCCTCTATAGTTTAAACATTGCATAGTTGATCCTTTCTTGTGCATTGGTACTATTGTTTTCCAGTCATCTCGCACCTGTTTTGACTTCAATGGTTTTTATTTATTTTCTAGATTAAATTGAATCTGCTCCTGAGGCCTGTCCGGTTTGATTTTTCGTCTGGCTGTTTACTGTTTGGAATTCTTTACATATACATGTATCTACATCTTTAGTTATCTCATTTGGATTATTCGTTATTTTAACTGGTTGGTCTGTACTCCTTGTTTCATATTGTCATTGTCTGGAGGGGTTATGCAATTGCTGAAAGTACTTTCTCCATGTTTCCATGATTTTGTTGTCTTCCTTCATTATGTCTCTTTTGGTATTCTTAATTTGTCTAATTGGGCATGCTTTGGTCTTTCTCATGTTTTTCATTGCTCGTGAGAACAGCTTTTGATTTCCTTGGTAGCTTGAAGTTGAAGTCTTTGTCCAAACCTTCCCATTGTTCCTGTTTAACTTTCATCACTTCCTCTTTGGCGATAGTTCTTTTACTCACATAATTGTTCCTACCTTCTGGCATTTTTGTTTGTAAGTATTTCTTCTAGCTTCCTTCTTTTCTTTGATCTTAGTTTTGATATTCTCATTCCACCATGCTGTTCTTTTCTATCTCCTTTCCTTTGTTTCCCTACTACTGACCTCTTCAAAACAACTGAGAAATATTTCCAAATATATATAACTTATATACCATTGCCATTTTTCTTCTATTATGCTATCATTCAGATCAATCTACTTTTCACTGATAAATTTGTTTTCATGTTGTTATCCAAGACAGATATATCTGTTTTACTATTGGTTTATTTAATTTTTCTAATTTGAGTTAAGTAGTTTAATAGTAGTAGCTTTTTTCTTTTCCTTCTCTGTTTGTTTTCCTCCGCCAGCAACCTCGTTCTTGCAATCACTAAATATTTCAGCTCCTCTGCCAACTCTTGCATCCATTGTACTGTAAAAAGGGAATTGCTAACGATTATGTAGTCTATGATTGATTTTTCACTTCTGTTTTCATTAACTTTTGTATCTTCACGTGAAAAAAAGGTGTTGGCTATTTTCATGTTATTCTTTAGACAAAGGCCTATGATGAGTCTCTCTCCATTTGGAGAAGTTGTTGTCTTTCCTTCTTTTAGGACTCCACCTGATCTTACGGCATTGTTGCTTACTGTAGCATTTAAATCTCCTAGAACCATTAGTTCCTGTTTGGGTTTGAGATTCTCTGCAGCTATTTGTAAATCGTTTTTAAAGATATCTTTTTCTTCTTTGGTGGCATCTTCATTTGGTCCATAAACTATTAATAATTTACTTTTTCTTCCTTTTGGTTTAATGTTTACCTCTAATAACCTAGAGCTAATAAATGTCCAACTGTCTAATAACTTTTCATGTTGTTTATGTATTAGGAGGCCTAATCCTGCTCTAGCTCTTTCCTTTAAATCTACACTTAGAAAATTAAAGTATGATTTGGTACTACTACTACAACTTCTATTCCTTGTCCATTTTTCTTTATTTCTGTGATAGCCAAAATATCTAGTTTGAATTTTTCTAATACTTCAGTTCATTTCAACTCTTTGCCATTTATTGCTCTGATACTCCATGTTCCAAAAATCAAAGTCTGTGTTAATTTCTAGAGTCGTCTTCTGAAGTTCCGTCCGGTGTAATAGCTTTATTTCTCTGAATCGGTTAGCTTTGGGTAAGCAGGTGATTAGCCCACTGTACATGTAATATAAACAAGACAGAAAATACAATACATGATTTGGAATATATATACAACAACACATAATTTTGGAGTAAGCCACTGTTTCATTTGCGTAAATTTATGATACACAAAATAATCAAAATTAAACTCTTTTGTGAAAATTTATGACACACAAATTCAATTCTTATAGTTTGCATAGATTGTTATTGCCAATGCCAAATAAGTCCATCGCACCATGGGATTGAAATAACAAAATGTGCATATCATTTATCATATTTTAAATAATTTTCAATAAAAACATAATTTTGAAGCTTTAATAAAAAGACTTTGCGACATATATACATGTAATAAAATTATTAGATCAGATTAGAGTAGACATTTATGAATGTTTAAAATTCAAAATCAAGCAAGAAACTAATGAAAGACAATAGTGATTCTCATCAAATTCTTCAGCAAAAAGCATTTCAACATATATGGGGGTTTTCAAAAGGAAACACATATTCTGAATTCTGATTCAGACAACCCTGATCGTTACAATCATATTCAGCACTCAGTTGGCTAACTTGGGTCCAACAAATTGTAATTTTCACTTAAATGAATACAAAAAATTAAATAGATCAATGTCAAAATTATTACAAGGATATAATCTGAATTTTTTGGACAAATTATCAGTCATTTGGACAAGAGCATAGTATATACATATATATATTGATTTTATCTTTCTTTCTCACAGATCTAAAATTTAAAACAAAAGTGTCTTACCTGACACATTACACACAAAAATTGTGTAAATAAGACCAAAACTACTTAAAAAGAGTGAAAACAATTCTATTTCCCGAAGTTTTTGGTGATTTGCTTTAACTTAAAATTGTTATTTTATGTATGTCTCACGTCACTCATTATGCTCAGTGGAGATGATTAAAGAGAAATTATCATGATACAAGGCCCTATTTAATCCAAAGTGTCAATTAACTAAACAAAAGAATATGTCTCTTGTAACAATTACACAAATACTAACTTTATGAGTAAAAGTAAGCTACTTAAATTTAAATCAAACATGCATCAGCTATTTGGTGAATCAACATTCAAATATACAAGAAAAGCCAAGAAGAAAACCCAATAAAAATTATAAGTGTCCACCGAGTTTCAAAGTCTCACTGTGATTGAACAAAATTTATTTTAATGTCTCATGTAATTTATAATTATTACACCCTAGTTGGTGAAATTACCTTTATTTAAGCCATTAATATGAGTCTACATAGGCAATAATCTTGTCATCATACTGAAATGGCACTATCAAGTCCATTTAGAAGATTAATGAAACGGAGTATTCATTCACATAAAGGTCCAATAATGTCAATAAAATGTGGCCCATGCAACATAAACAAAAAAAGAAACATATCGATTAAAACTAGTACCTATCAATATTAAATACCTGGCCTCATTTTACCATCTTAGCTTGCAAATCTTGACATCCAGCATATTGTGGTAGTTTGGCATTGCTGTCCAGTTCACTGCTGGGTCGAAAGGAGGGCCAGAAAAAAATTTGCCCAGTCTGGGAATCAAATTTGGGCCTCTTGAGTGGTAGCCAGACGCCCTACCGACTGAGCAATTGGCACCTCGAAAATAAAAGGAGTTTCGCGTAATGGGTGACATGAGACATATTCAAGATCCAGAGCTTTTCAAAATTGTTTCACGTTTTAAATGATTCTGGTTTCTGTCTTCTTTAAATATTAATATTAGTCACTGGAGCTGGAAGATAAGAAAACATGATGAAAATGTTTATGAATTTGATTTTATGCACTCATGTCTACTTTTGGAGGCACCTTTTGATTTTGAGTATATTTAAGTTACATGTAAATGTAACATGACCTCTGGGTTGAGAAAAAGGATGGCAAACACAGTTAACTGCTTGGCCTTTCTTTTCCATATTACACTCTGATTATCAAATGGAATTAAAACTACAAAGGATTTATATTTAGAACGTTAAATGTATACACACACACACATATATATATATATACACTCTCTTTCTCACACACAAACAACATTCAAATTTCATTGCACTCTTTTTGTTTAACTCTTTCAATGGTGGCTTTTTATTCATAAAAAAATTTGTGTCCACCTAATTCTTGCAAACTTAATGACATCTTTCTTTTGAAGATCGCAACAGAATATTGAAGGATCAAAACCTGAAGTATTAACAAGGAGTGCAATGACAACCTCCGCATTAGCCAAGATGGGAACCGTCTGGAAAGACAACAAAGTCTCCCTTAGCTCAAAGTTACAACTTATGCGCTCCCTTGTTCACTCGGTGTTTCTTTACACCTGCGAAACATGGACACTAACTGCAGATATAGAGAAGAGAATACAGGCAACAGAAATGAGATGATTTAGAAGACTGCTTGGTATCTCTCACAAAGACCATATCAACAATGAAGAAGTCAGAGACAGAATAAGACAAACCATTGGTTATTACGAAGACTTCCTCACCACTGTCAAAAGGCGCAAAATGAAATGGTTTGGACACTTGGTGAGAAGGAGGGCTTCCAAAAACCGTGCTTCAAAGAACTGTCAGAGGAGATAGGAGAAGAGGCAGACAAAAGAAGAGATGGGAGGACAATATCACTGAATGGACGGGCCTGAAGCTAAGTGAGCTGATGAGACGGGCGGAGGACAGGAAGAAGTGGAGAAGACTGGATATTTGGTCATCGGTAGCGCCCCAACGGCCTCCGTCATTGTACAGATAGAACAGAATATGTGTTCTGAGGCAAAAGTTCTACAATAGTCTATGGTCATAATCATAGGCCTATTATATCTATTCTTCTACAAATTTGCTTCTCCTTGCAGATCCAACTTTTAAGTTTTATCATTCATTGGATGGTTGTCTTTGACCCCTGGAAAGATGATCACTCAGAAAACAGCATATTATGTGTAAACAGTTGTCTATCTCTTCAACCACGAAAGTGGTTGTGTAAAAAGTGTAAGGCTGCTTGAATACATTAGTCAGCTGGGAAATTTTGTCTTTAAAGTCTAAAAAGTATGAAGGACTGGGAGTGGGATGCAGTCTCAAATTGAAAATGCAAAATTCGCACAAACATAACAAAATTATTTGAATGTTTAACAGATTGACAAAACAGTATAACCAGATTTTAGTATATTTCTTCATTTTTATCATGAAATTTTCATTTCTCCTCCGACTTCGATGAGACTTAGACTAGTTATACCGTTATTCTCTTTTAAAATACATTTTTAATATTTCTAATTTTGATTTGACACGACATTTTCCATGATTTTAAATCCAACCTCCATTAGCACTAGCACCCACAAAGATGTGAATCTTACACTAATGTGTGCATACAGAATGTCTCACTTTACTATTTCTCCTTCCTTTAAGCAAGCTGCATCCAAATAATATACCCTTGTGATTGGTCAGACTGCTAAGATATGTTTGATCTCAGACAATCTGAAAGATCAAACATACTGTCTGGCCTACAGCTATTGTATATGAAGATTTCAAAAGTGGATTTCAGTTTAACTGATGATCAAATTTTACAAACATACCCATTGCTGCCCAAGGCATAATTAGGTCATTTCTTCTTTCTCTCCAAGGGCAGGGAAGTAACTCGTGCAAAATAACAGGGTGTCAGTGTCAGTAAAATATTTCTTGTGCACACACTTCTCAAAATAGCTTAGTTAAAAAAAACATTTTAAGATTCTGAAATCATTCCTCTTTCATTTGATATATGACATGCATCCATATTATCTTTGACTTTGTTCACTTCTTTAGATCACTCAGAAGTTGATGGTTCAGGTAAAGATCTTTACTTTTCCCCCCATTTTCAATGATTTTATTTGATTTACCCACATCCGAAACTGAAACTAAGTTAATCTGGGGGTTTTCGGTACGGTTTCTTTATTTTGCCCAGACTGTCCTGTTAACAGCCAATGGATCTTTAATATGCACAGTGTCATGATCCGCACATGGGACCTCCATTTTATCATCCGTCTCCAATGAGACTAGGTGTCGATCCACCTACCATGCAGTACCTTGAAAAAACTCCAGAAAACTTTTAAACTCTCTGGCTCAAATCGAAAATCTTTTAGTTGAGAGGCTGACACCTTGTCTTTGGACTCCTGAGTACCACCATTTTAAATAAATCAAACATTATTTTCAATGGTTCAATAGAATACACATGATGGAGGAAAGTTTGTTCAGTACCATTTTAAATGTTTTTTCCTTACAAACAACACTTATTTACAAATTGTCATTGTCTTGAAATCCTGGTTCTTTCGACGTAGACAATTAGCTCAAGAGTGTTGGGCAATTATCAAAATATCTCCGTCCATTATGGGTTACTACAGGCAGTCTGCTGTTGAGAGGGTTATAAGTACTTGATTTTTATGGTGTGCTTTGGCCTACAAATCGGAGATAAAGAATTCTTGCCAAATAAATAATCTTGAGATGACGGACAGACATTGACAATTAAATACATTTTTCATTTTCACATAAAATCAACTTCTTTTAGAAGTTTCACATTAACACTGGCCATGCTACAAGTATAATTATTTCCACATCTTACGTTACAGGACTCCTTGCTCCATATATTATTTTCAATGTCATATTTGTACAAATCTTTACTTTCAACAGTCCTAGTTCTTCTCAAATTTCCTATTCCAGAAATAAACTGTTGAATTCCTCCACATACATAAATGGTGTTTTCATCTCCCTTAGCGATGGAAGTCAATTTTCTTTCTCAGGAAAATCCATACAACATCGCCAATATGAATGGCTTTGGTTTGGACTGAATAGCAAAACTGAAGTGTTATTTCCACAAGAGGCCACTCCACCAAGAAGAAAGATTGTGTCTCTGTGAACTATTGCTGTCAATTCTGCCATGGGCCTGGGTAATTCAGCAGTTACGTAAGTCCATTGATCAGCATGGAAGCTGTACTGAAGGATAGATCTAAGACATTCAAAATCCTCAGCTTTCCCTCCAAACAGAAAAGCAACATCATTAAAAACACAAGCAGCCTGACAAGCAATTTTTTCAGGCATCTTTTTCAGACTGAGCCACGCATCTGAGTCAATATTGTAACAAGCCACAGTGTCTGTTGCAGCAATGCGAGGGTAGTGGTGATACCCCCAAATAAATAGATACAATCTTTGTATGAACACACCCCAAAGGCACATCTTCCAGAAGGCATTGGAGAACATGGCAGCCAACAGCTGCCGTTTTGATTATAAACAAACACTTCACTAGATGCATGCCCCCCTTCAATATGAAAGTGGTAGTCATCGTAGAAAACACCGCCTATGAAGAAAATTTCATTTTTATCCGTTACCACCAGCTTGTACATGTCAATTTTGAATTTAAAGTCAAAAGAAGGATGGGGCTTTATAGCATATAGATGTTTCCTTTCTTCTGGATCATAGCAGGTGAAGGATCTATCACTGAACGAATTTGCCCCTCCAGAGAAGACAAGCACATTCTTTTTGAACATGCCTAATCTCGGGTTAGAATTAAAAGAAGAGACACCATCAATGCTATTACTGATAATCATTTCCACTGTCTGAGTAATCAAATGAGAACACAATGAATTTTCACTGATGAGTGGATTGGTTAGGACATCTGATTGGATAAACTCATAACTCATCAACGGAAATCTTATACACAATACGATGAGCAACAAATCTGCTTTCCTTGTCTCAACATCATGATTTAACCACAACACAACGGCCTCATACACAATTTCTTCCCTGAACACATCAAGGTCATCAGACTTAATCAACCTGGTAAGGCATGTCAGGCTGAGAAGTGGAAAAGCGGTCAGATGTGTAAAGGCTAGAAAAGTGCTGGACAATGAAAGTCTCTGCTTTTTGTTTTAACGATTCCAGACTGTGAAAATCAGCGAAAGTGTAAACCTCTAGGCAGTTTTCCATGCACAGAGCTGAGGTCATGTAGTCCATACATTGATTTATTAGGGGCTCAATCTATACAGGGGGAAAAAAGCATGCAATAGATTGTTTTTAGCATTACAAAGGTATTATATTATAATTATTCATAAAGTAAAAGAATGTTATCAAAGTGATGCAGCAGCATCATGAATGCTTGACAACACTAAATCTGACACCTTCCATTGTACCCTGTAGATTGCATAATGACATTTAAAGTCAAAAAATTTTTTTAAATGAAAAGCTTAATTTAAATTCTTTATCTGCTGAACAAAAACAAAAACCCAAAACATACTTGTTTCTCGTCTCGCAGTGATCATGCAACATTTTTGTATTTGATTATGATCATAGCTCTGAGTGTTCGATTACAGTGATCACAGTTCCTTTATCGTTCGCTACTCATGATCAGCCAGAAATCTATCAATGCCGGGCCTAGTGGACTCTATACTATCGAGCTTTAATAACACCACCGTTTGAACTGCCCATTACAAATTCAAAAGTATATTCATTGAAAAAAAGAGAAATGGACATTTGTCTTTAACCCTTGTATGACTAGCCTGCCGGCTGACCTCATTATCGATTGATAATCTCGTTTCGCTGTGTATGAGGCTTCTGCACGTGGCACCGATAGTTTTCTCGCCCCACTGATGAGGCTGCTGCGCTTTGACCACAACATACCTGTGATTATTGAGATTGTTTTTTATCTTCGTTGAGTAAGGTGGCATAGTGGGAATTTCATTTTGTTATTGTCATCGTGTTTATATTGCATTGTTTACTAACAATAACATCTATTACAGCCTAGTTTTATTAAACATGAAAAGGAATAATATTGCAGTTGGCCCATTACTAATAAAGAGGAATATGAAAGGTATAATACCAATAGATAGAAAACGGGTCAGGACTGAGAAACCTTAGTCCTTTCTATACAGTAGGAAGATAGACTCTTGTAGTTTCTAATGTCTATACACTTCAAATTGCTGCCCTTCCTCTAGTCCAGATACCACATGTCATCATGACCATGTGAAATGAATCTGTTTGAGAGATCAAAGTCCCTTTGGTGCTGGTCGCTGAACTCAGATGAAAACTTCAATTTTCACCTGTACTTTCAACACTCTAAATCTCTTCATTATTGTGTGAAAAAGAGGTGGAGATGTATTTTGACGTATGTGACGTTTGACAATATAACTATCAACATAATGCTCCCCCTGATTGGTCAACCCTGAACATGGTTTCTTTCTATTGACTGAAGGTCACCCTCCATTTAGGCTGACCATAGGTGTGCAATGTGATTGGCTACTGATATCTTTTATTTATATCAATCACTATTTCTTGCTTGTGGGTGGAGATTCTTACTAAAGTAATTGACATCTGTCCAGAAGTTGTATCGGTCATACAAAGATAAAAGTCTTTGGTTTTGTCCACTTTGCAGAGGGTCCACAGCCTACATTTGAGATAGAGCTCCTGTGTGTTGTTGTATTTCTTTATTAGAAATATGTCGAGTGTGTTAGACTCGGAAATAAACTATCACTTTCACCCCTTTAATTGGTCAGAATAGAAGCATTCTCAAAACCCATCTTTAAGTGCACTGCAGTGCAGTTATACGGGACCCGCCGCTAACGCTTTGTCTTGTGAAACAAATGTACAGGACATGTCGTTAGCGTAGGTGTGCTTAGAGTGACCAGAGGCAGGACCCGCCTGAAAAGGGTTAACATTCCGTTCCATAATATTGGATATTACAGAATTTCAGTTTCTCACGAGCATAAGTGAATGTTTCACTGTATTATTGTAATGGGCAGTTCAAAGGGTGGTGTGTTATTAAAGCTCTATAATATATTATAATATTTAGGTTGATATAAAATGTATGTTCACCTGAACCATATTTGCTGCAGTGATGACAGCCTGGATGTTGTTATCATCCAAAACTATCTCTCCAGTGTAGATGTATTTTACTATGTCAGACAAAACAAAACCTGGTACACTTTGAAGTTTCACAATTCTTGTAAGTTCTCACTTGTGTCAAGAGTAAACATTGCCCTGCAAAATAAGAGCATGTGGATATAGTATTGTATAAAATCAGTTGACACATTTAGGATTTGAAAAAATAGAGAAAGCAAATCGATATAATGAAAACACTAGTTGTATGTTGGGGACAATGATCTGAAACAAGCCTACAATAATGTGCATTAAAAAAGAAAATATTTAATGTTCTTAGCGTCACATCCATTGACTTGAAATGAATAGAAGAAGGCAGAATGATAGGCATTTTTTAAAACTAATTGTTGAAATATTTTTTTTATTTTCAATGATATTAATACAACTTAATCATTTTAATTTCAAAACTTTTTGCTGGCCACGAAAATGTAAGCTTATCATTTGTGAGTGTAAAACATTTATTTTGTCCCATTTTCAACATTGTTTTCTTCCCAGTCTTTTCATTAAGGAGAACAAAAAAATGACCAGGACATTTAAAATTAACTTTCAGTGCCTAGCTCTTTTTAAATGCATAGGACAGATGTAGGTTTTCTTGCCTATTCCTGGTGAAATGTACAAGCAAAGGACGTGGCTATCATCAGACCAGTGTTTACCAGCAAGGTCAATGGTTGTCCACAAATATTATAGACAACTTTTGGTGAGGCTACATGACAGAAAAGAGGATACATGTTGTCCTGTCTTGTCATAAAAATTATGTTTCTTGTCACTTTAATCACTTAATTTTCTGCTGCCAATTGTAACTTGTGGCTGTGCATAAAAATACACACGCCTTTTCTATTTAACGCAACTTCCTACCTATCCATTATTGGCCTCTTTTTGGGCCTTTTTTTGAGTAGTTGGTTATATTGTTGTCAGACGTAGCTAACATCAACAACACTAAAACTATTGTGTCAGTCTTCAAATCTTGCACCTAGCTTTGTTATCTATCTGAGCACTATCAAGACGAAAGTACATGTATATATATATATCATATCTAGCCTACAATATCTTTCCCGTTCTTAGTCTCTGTGATTTCCCGACGATCAAAGATTGACTGTCAGACTTTATTCTGTGGAGTATCTAGCGTCCTGTCGAGGAGGTGCTTTAATATTGACTGCTCCACTTTATGCAGTAGAAAATGGAATATAATATGCTGTTGTAGCAAGCTCAAAGGACACACAACAAAAAGCATTTAGAATATAAAATCAACTTTATTTAAGCATTCAGTCGATACAAGTAAGCCAGTCGGTAGACCGGATGAGCGACCGCTCAAAAGTAAACAAACACGGGATACAGAGAGGGTAAAGTTCACCGGTGTCAGTTCTTGATTGTGTCTCATATAATATTAGTCTCCACACTGTTGCCCTATGATCTGTAACAGCCCTGAGGGAACTTCCACTTTTTCTTTTTCACTGACAAAGGGATTTTTTTCCCCTTCAAGGCCATTAAGACCCATAGAGTCGGAGCTTATCCCAGTTTCTACTGCCTGAACCGTAACAGATGAAAATAAAAACCTCCTGGGCAGGACGCCACAGGCTCTTACCCCCAAGCTAGTTTTTGTACCCATGTTGCACCTGGGTCCAGTGAGGAAGTGTGTGTTAAGTGTTTTCCCAAGGAACACAACGACGGGCCTGGCTTCGCCAGGATTTGAACCCGGGACCTCGTGGTCCCCAGTCCGGCAGCCTAACCACTGCCACCGACGCCACTGATAAGGGGATGATGACTATGTATTGATCAAGATATCTGTTTGCCAAATAGGTGCAGGAATCAAAAATAACTTTTTCACAATGGAAAAGTTATCTTATGAGAAAGTGACAATTAAATTCTTTTCTAACTCTCAAATATAATAATAATAAATAAAATATGCAGATGATACATCTATCTAAGCTCTTATCAGGTCAGAAGTAGATCTAATCAATTTTGCTCAAGAAATCAAAAGGTTTGTAAAATGGTGTGATGACAATTATTTACAACTTAATGTTAACAAAACAAAAGAAATGATTTTTGATTTTAGAAAGACAAATAACATCCATAATGATATTGTTATAAAACATGAAACAGTTAGAGAAAAGTTAATAAATATAAATATCTTGGCATAATTTTTTACAAGAAGCTAGAACGGCAAAAACAATCAAATAAAGTTTTAAAGAACGTGAACAAAAGAATATATTTTATGAGGAAGCTTTATATGTTTCAAATTGATAATGCTCTAATAAGACTTTTCCATCAAACTTGCATTTAAAGAGTATTATTATTTGTAGTATAACTGCATGGGAGGAAATACAAAAGATAGAGAAAAGACTGAAACACATAGGGAAACTCATAAATGATGTAGAGCCGGGAAAACTCTGAAGATCTGTATGAGATTCAATGCAAGATCAAACTCAGGAGTATACTTAAAGACAACACCCACCCTCTTTTCTCCATAACCAAAACAAGTAGTAGAAGCAGTCGATTTATACATGTAAAATCCCGCACTGAGAGATTTTTAGATCTTTTCTTCCAAGCGCCATACGAAAGTTTGACCATACCTTACTTTGAAAGCACAATGGCGTTTTCCTCACAATGTTTAAGAAATGTAAATTGATGGATGGTAACCGAATGATTTATGATAAGTTAATGAATATGTATGAAGCTAATCTTTTAAATATAATTTTTTTTTTGTATATTGTTTCACAGCACTATTTATTACCCACCTTTGAATTTTGTATACTTCTCTTAAAATCTAAACATTTAATGATTAACTAAGTTAAATTTGTTTTTAATTTAAATGCACTGATGTAATCTTTTTTTTTTTTTTCAAATGGAAATTATGATAACACAAGTATAATTTCCTTTTTAAAAGGATCAATAAAGATGATTGAAATTGAAATTGATTGAAAACAATGATACTTTTATGATAAATTGAACATTGCTGCCAGTAATACAAGTACAACACCATCTATCTTTACCTGAAATATGGGCTGCTAGCAGCTAGAACACATTTATGAGCTTTGACTTGTTGGTTTTCTGCTTGAAGGATGAGGTCGCAAAGTAGTTTCTCCTGGTACAGGTTGACTAAACCATCAATCAACATAAAATGATGATTCGAGACATTACGGTCTGTTATCTCATTTGCCATCCTGCATGAAGTAAGCTCTGTGACTGTGAAAGAGGACATCAAATTACCATTACTACACTTTTGTAATTACAGCATTTTTAATAGGATCTCTCTCAATTCTTCACCTTAAAATTCATACCAAACATGTGTTCCTTCACAAAATTGTCAACTTAATTTAATAGCTTACTTAGTAGAAATTTTATAAAAGGTTCTTTCGCTTCAGACATGTTGAATCAAAATTTCCCATTTTCATGAAAAGAAAAACTCTTGACTCTAAAGACATCTTAAAACTCACATTTTTCCTTTCCTTTTCATTGTTAAGATCTAAATAATCTACTCAGATTAAAAACTGCTCCTCTTTACCCATGCATGGACCTGCTACCTCTTCTTGCATTTTAGAAAATGTTTAGCCAGTAGACATTTTGACTCAGATGATGAGGAGTTACAGGAAGTAGGAAGAAATGCAAAATTGGGCGTGGCTACAATTATTTAACCCTGTAGCGCTCATACCGATAAAACTGGGCGTGGATCTTTTGTGTGTGAGTTAAGGCCAAAAACTCAGGAAAGCAGCCATTGTAGTTATTGTCACTATTGTCAGATGCAAACAGTTTATTTGAACATGAGCAGTTTAAATGTCCTTTCAATCCGAATTTCAATCCGTATTTCAGCAGCCGTCCACTGTGGCGCAAACGCTTTCAACAATCAAAGTGAAAGGCAATGATGTTTTGTACATATATACTGTCTTCTGAGCAGACTAATAGGGACTGGCTTTTGGCCTGGCGACCCTTTTCCTCATGGCTTGCATGCCTATTTTATAACATAACATAATAATCAGTCCATACTAAAGAAAAGGTCTTTCAATTTAGGATCTTTATCTAGGAGTTAAGTTGACTTTTGGTGCGTATTTGGTGTCGTTAGTACACTTAGATTAGGTCTCCTCTGATCCTCCTTCCTTTGAGTGAATGTAATTGTACATCAACTTTCTGCACTCTTTCAGTACTTAATGGCTCTTCTTTGTATATTTTGGATTGTCTCTTGAGATGAGGACTACAAATTACACTTAAATTGGGGCCTTTGCAAATAAATTTTCTGGTGTTGGAAGACGGATTCCATAATTTTGAGAGACTAACTTTTATGCATATAAACATAGACTAGGGCTGAGTTCTTCAGAATATGTCGGTATGTTATGAACTTCGAATGATGTCGTTAAGTATTCATAAAAGAAATAGCGGATCCAAATTGACTAATGAAAACAAAATTTGAACCTTTCACGGTTAAGTCACAGGTGACAAGTTTTTATGAGGAGGGGTATGCAAAAATAACAGGGTGTGGAAGAGCACCATCAGCTTCCAATCGAAACTCAAGCTCTTCAGGTCACTGGTTGTCTCATTAATGCTATAAAGAGATGTGAGACCTGGACATCGAATGCCGTCAAGGAGAAACGAATACAGGCTTTCGGGACCAAGTGCCTCAGGAGACTGCTCTGCATCTCCTACAGAAAAACTGCAATGCAGTGAGACACAACATCCTCTGCCAATACTACAATCACGATTGAGAGGACGCAGGTTGAGGGAGGATACGGACATGGAAGGCAATGCAACAGCTAGTCCGATAACATTGATAAAGAATAAACAAAGCTGACCTCACAGCAAACCTGCTCTCTCAACGGAACTAAGAGAGCTTTCTTACCAAAGTAATTAATGGGGCTCACCCAATCGGAGAAGAATTAAGCCGCAGGACCTACAGCCGACCCGAGCATGCTGATACCACAAGCGACTTATTTGCCATTCCAAGGACTCTCTCGGAGCTCTCGAACTACCCATGTCCCATTATAAAGAAAAAGACCAAGCTGACCTTCCCCAATATTTTATCCACAGCGACAAAAGCCTGGCAGAAGCTGTCAGCTTCTTGAACCCCCATTGACACACAAATAGTGTTATTAATGTATCGAGATCTATTCTATCTTAGGACTTTTATTCAGGGGGAGACCCCTGAAACCCTGTTTTTAGTTTTAAAGTAGGTTCTCCCCCCCCCCTTTTTCCCCACTGGGTTTTCAGGTAATCAGGGGGAGAAACCTTCCACTACCCGCCCCTCCTATTTTCGGTTTAAAGTTCGGGAGTGATTATTCGGACCCGGGTGCCCAATAGACAAAAATGGTTATTCGGACCCGGCCTGCCGACTTCCGCTCCTGCAATCTCTACCCCGGGTCCCAATAGCCAAAAATGGTTATTCGGACCAGGGTGCTGACCTGCGCTGACCTCCACCCCCGCGATCTCGTGTCGTGCGAGACGAGAACGTGCGCGATTTCATTTGGCGCGAGCCACCTACGTCCGTTCTCAGTTCTCAATTCACGCTTCACTAGACGAGACGCATAGATCCAGATCGATTGGGACCCGGGGTAGAGATCGCCACATACATGATTTGCAATGCTCTATCTACATTAAATGAATTGAGCTTTAAATTTAACTATCTATTGGTGTCTCTTCATTTAAGTAAGCAAGTTTTGTTATGTTGCATGCATTTGTGTAAATTTGGTGTGTGTATCTTTGTGGCTCTCTTTCTCTCTTCTCCTTTTTCCTCCTCCTTGCTCTCTTTCTTCTCTCTCTCTCTCCTCCTTTTTCTCCTTTTTGTGAATTTGGTGTCTGCATTATATATATGCTCTCTCTCTCTCATTTTCCTCTTTCTCTTGCTCTCTCTGTCCTATTCTAACGATATCTTCTTTTTCCTCCTCTCTTCTCTCCATCCTTGAAAAGAAGAATGTACAAGAGATCGGGAAATACGAGATAGTAGATGAGTAAGAGTGCATAATACTATAAAGATAGTATTATGATGGCTGAGACTGATCCAAAGAGAACGTAAAACAAAACACAACACAGGCTACAGGGTGATCCATCTCAACCCAACCCAATTAGAAGCGGATGGCATGTCGATCTAATTGTAGTAGGCTACAACTACAACTAGATCTACATGATGTCAAGAAATAAACTGACATTGATTAGTTATTCGCTCGATCTTTGGCCTTTGACTTTGACCTGTCTTGGCCTCGTTACGATCAGTGGCCACCATTTGCAAGGGTGTAGTCTATCGGTTCAATCGGTGATCAAAATGTGTCGAAATTCAATCAAAATGGTATCAAATTATAGGGTTTACACCCATTATAATCTAAAACTGACTGAATCAATTGATATGTGTAGACAAAAGTCAATAATATTAATACGCATGAATGCAAAGATCTAAACGGTAAGGGAAAAAAAGGGTCAGAATAACCAAAGTGTATTCGGACCCTGGGTCCGGAGGAACAAACGAAGGCTGAGAAAGTAGACCGGGTCCGAATAACCATTTTTGGCTATTTGGACCCAGGGTAGAGATCGTCGCAAGAGCGGAAGTCAGCAGGCCGGGTCCGAATAACCATTTTTGTCTATTGGGCACCCGGGTCCGAATAATCACAGCCTTAAAGTTCATTCCCATTTTTTAAAAAATGTGGCGAGGTATTCCTATCTGGCCAACCATTTCTCGTCAAACGGGACATCGGATCTTGAGGAGTGCCTCTAGCTCTAGATCTTTTGAAAAATTAAAGTGCAACTACTTGCCTCAACAACAAAAATAAAATTAAAACCCACAACAAAACACAACTCAAGCAATCAACAAAATAAAAAACAACAAAACCGCGCTCAGTCTAACAGTACTAACATTAACAGAAACGGTTCTACCTCTTTGTGGACGTGCCTGTAGATCTAATTGCAGCCTAATTTGGAGAAAGATGATGATCCTGTTAAGCTGTTTAAAGGCAAACTAGATCACACGGGAATAGACTTTCCATATATATATAAGTTTAGAGATCCATCGGAACCATTTTCCATTCTCTCACTACAGTATATCAGTATCACGCATTGGCAATGTTTACTATTTATTGTCGAATTTGATCGCACGGTGCATGGTCAGGACTGTACGCGTGATAAGATTTTGGCTCTGAGCAGCCAGCTATGCGTAGCCTAGCGTTGTCATGGAGCAAAACATCAAGGCATAGTGTTTTCCTCTGACTAGTTTACTTATCTGCTAGAGATCTAGATCTAGGTCTGTTAATTTCGTGGAACGAATAAACAAAAAACATGCAAACAATCCTTACTTTGTGACGTGCCCCGTATCTGCTGAACTTACGTTGGTTGAATATATAGACTATACACCGGCCAAGAATGTATGGATCGATCAACTTATAAGGTGAAGGGGTGAAGGGATTCCAAACAATGTAAAAGTAAATTTAGCGCAGCTTTCGTGACGAAACGAAAAATTGATTTTCACGTTTCTAGAAACTAACCCAATCCTATCTAGAACCTAGATCTGCATTATATCCAAGACCTCGACAACGACTGTAGCGATATAGATCTGGATTCTAGATCTAGATATATATATTTAGACTTTTAGCTTATTTTTCAAGATACTGTTATCATTTTCTAGATCTAGAATCTAGACTCAACATGCCCAAGAAAGCTTTATATTTCTATATTCCTACCCATGGTGTGAAAGATGATTTTCTTGCACTTATGAATGAATTTCTGCAGTTAAAAACTGTTCGTTTTTTCAGAGTTCAGTAGGATCTGGCGATCAAAGAAAATGTCATTTCTATGTGCTGGTCGATTTTCAGATAGAGAGGCTCGAGAGGTGAGTTATAATACATAGGGGCCTAGTGAGAGTCATCTTGATCTAGATTCTATTCTATGCTCTGCTATTATAGGCTGGTTCTCCTTAACAATTGATTTCCTGGTAACACAAAGAATGGTTGGCCATATAGAACTGCCTCGCCAATCTTATTTTATTGGGAATGAAGTGGAAATAAGCGGAGTGGGGAAGTTTGTGAAATCCCAGTGAAAGCCAAAAGGGGTTCAGGGGGATGTCCCCCTTGAATAAAAATCATAAGACAGAAAAGATCTAGATAGATCTAGATTAAAACTCAATATAATACTTTATCTGATAGTTAATACTATTTGGTAAGAATCAAAAACCACCTTACCACTTTTTTAGTTACATAATTCTCTTCCGGTCAAGTTTTAACAACTTGCAAACGATGAAAAAAAGGCTGATGTGAGGGTAGGACTTCCATGATTGGGCTACCGGTTTTTTTTTCACTGATGGCTTTAATTCAATATAAAGTAAAGATAATACTTATCAAATCATCTTTACATATTATTCTAGCATATATTTCAATGGAAAATTATTTTTTAAGCAATAATCCATAGAGAAATAGCGAGTCGAGCATACAGCCTGCACACAGCGGCCATCTTCTTTCTTTCTCACTGGTTTCACTGTCGGCAACATATAAAATTTAGGCTACGCTTGCCTCGGATGGGGGGGGGCGTCAATTGAGGGAGAGTTATGTGTCAGGTTAAGGGAGCAGGGTAAGGGATGGTTGATAAATGGTAAACAATAAAACATATTTTGCTCACCTTCAAGCGTCCGGCCCTAGGCAAACCTGTCCTATACCTCGAAGTAGATTCAAGAACGTCTCCCCTTTGGACAGACTGCTTTTTGCGCCACATGTACTCATCGAGATTGAGAGCAAAGTACTTGGGTCTTATGTGGCTAGAGGACAGGGAGCGTGTAGATTGTGTCTTCTCTTTTGTCACGCTTGTTAATTCGCATGCACAATTTGGACACAATACGCGTTAGGGGCAAAACCCTGTTTAGTTGACAAAATGTGATTGTTGAATCGAAACTGTCTGTCTCACGATTTAAATCCGGGAAAATTCTCAAACTTTTTTCAATTTACACATGCCCTCTTTGTCACAGGAGATCCAACAGCACTACTACTAGCCATCTCAGAAACGAATCGATTGGGCACAGACAGACAAAATGATACTCAATTCACCCTTTTGTACACTTCTTTTTTTCATTTACTTGCATTATCCATTACAATTTTTATAACTTGTTACTTTAAATACCCTGCACACGTAAAAGGCATCCATGAATATCAAAAGGAAAGAACAAAACAACTTTCCTATTGTGTAATTTATTACATTTTAACATTTCAGCCATTGCTATTATCTTTTTATTGGTAATTTATTAAGTATATTGTACTACACATAGATATAGATATACAAACTTTTCAAACAATTTATTGTCACTTACACAACGTCAATCAATCAATATGCACAAACTGCACTTCTTTTATAATTTTATGGACAAACGTTTGCAAAAAGCTCATATAATATGGACTCGGTAACAACATGTCTTCATAGTCCAATGCTACCTCGATCTGCATGGTGGTTGGTTTCAGTCTCAGTCCGATTTAAGATAAAGTCATTGTCACATATGTAAATTGCTCATGTTCATCAATCAGTCAGTCAGTCTCACCCACTCATTGAACTGGCCGTCGTTACAGTCCTCAATCCCGGACATTCGTTATCGCAATATTGTCATACGATCCATGATTAACCCACATTCAAAATAGCTCCTCCCACTGCTTTTTATTTTTCTTTCTTTCTTTCTTTCTTTATCACCCACAAAAACTATGCCCCAACTTTTTATCTCACCCCTTCAAAATAAACCCTCTTTATTATGTCACTTGGGTTGTACCCCGACTATGGAAGTTCTTCCGATGTGAGATGTACACTTCAAAGCCATGATAGGGAGTTAAGAGCAGAAAAAAAGTAAAATACTGAAAATGTTTAGAGACCTATCACAATCCTTTTTAAAAGGCCATCCCTTCACCCCAACCCGTCTCCCAGGTGTCGCGCATACACTCATGAATTCTGATGCCTGTGGAATGTTGAAGTGTGCTTCCATGTGCCAATTTTGCGGTACATACACTCATTTTGAAGAAAAAACAAAACTCAAATAAACCCCCAGAAAAAAAAACCCAGCCACAAGCCCAAAATTCAAATTTGTTGTCTCAATGTCACACTTTAATTTACTTCTGTAATGGCATCTGACCTAAGTAAAACAATGTGTACAAAGGTGATGTTAAGGTAAGGGTCCTGGAAAAGTTATTTTTGCCAAATATTTCAATGAAATCTATCTGTCTGTCTGTCTCTCTCTCTCTCTCTCTCTCTCTCTCTCTCTCTCTCTCTCTCTCTCTCTCTCTCTCTCTCTCTCTCTCTCTCTCTCTCTCTCTCTCTCTCTCTCTCTCTCTCTCTCTCTCTCTCTCTCTCTCTCTCTCTCTCTATATATATATATATATATATATATATATATATATATATATATATATATATATATATCTCCAGTAAATGGAGAAATATTTTGATTTTATATTCCTGATCTTGAAATGGAATTATCCACAGATTGTCAACATTATTATTGAGTTTAAATTTCTTTCTCTTTCAGTTCATTGAAAGGACTCTTTTTGATTGCATTAGATTTCTTCCTACCTCCCTATCAGTTTCAAGTCAGAGTTGGTGGTCTTTATTTATTGTATGCAATATCTGAAACTCAGCCAATTAAACCAAGAGTAAAGGTAAATACAATTCACTGCCTTCCATCATAGATGCATCATTTTTATATGTTTGGTCGTGAGAAACAAACAAAAAATGACCATAAATTAGATCCCTCACCGAAAAAAAATAAATGTACATTTCATGTTTTTATCAGTAGTCCTCTAGATCTATTGTATATTTACGGATAATTTTAAATGACAATTGATCATCAGTTGTTTTGGGTTTTTTAATCGTTGTTTTTTTTTATTGTAAGGGAGGAAACATATTTCAGTATCTAAAATCGGGATGGTCTGCCTTGTGTGCTGCCCCACTAAGTAAAATCAGGAAGACAAAATTTTTATAAATTGAAAATGCCTATATAGAGATCCTTTGACTGTCTAAAAGGATCATGTTACAAATATAGACTTTGCAAAGATGTCTATGAGCCAGGAAACTTGAGTAAAAAAACACAGCTGGAATACGCTCATGTGTTTCAAATTTAAACGATCAGAGGAATGTCGTTTTTAAGATTGACTTGATGCAACCAAGGATATTATTAGATTTTTACAAAGTTAAAGAGAAAGTTACTAAACTTTATTTTTTTTATCAAAGAAGTTTCATTTCTCATCTAATTTTATGTTTTTGGTACCCAGACTGATTCCAATTCTAGTTTTCACTAAAAAGAATTTAGTGAGTGTATTGATTTAATGTTATAAGTTTCATGATTTTGTGTGTTAGATGATTATTGTAAGTTTTGGTGAAGGTATGAATTTTTACAGTATTTGAAATTACTGCCCATAAACTTCCCATTCCATGCAATTTGTACAGTACTTTGTTTACTGTTTTGTTGTTTATCTCCTTATTTATAATGACCAGTAAAAGTTTGAGGTTTCATTATTCTTGTGTTAGGTATGCAACTTTGCTCTTGATCAGCCATCGCTTGTAGCTCTCATTACCACAATTAACTCATTAAACAAAATTGATGCTGGGTAGGGAAATCACAAACGATTGATGACATGGCAAATTTGATACTTACATGCTAACAATAGTGCAAGCATGTCTTTGGGTCACCGTACTCAGCTTTCCTTGATACTGTCATTATAACAGCCCATTATTTTTCCTTCCCCTTTTCCTGTTCTCAGCCAATTGCCTCAGCCAATATTCCACTGGTCTAACACATTTTAGTTGCTTCATTGCAGTCATCAGGCTCAGGCTGAGGGCTTATTATTATATCTAGTTGCTATGTCATTGATGTTGCCTTTGGTGACCAGATTTGCATTCTACACCGTTTCACTTTGAGTTTTTTCTGACTGTAATGTTTTTGATACAAAGGTGAGACTAACCCAAGCACAATGGAAAGAAACAATGTCATTTCAACAAGAAGCTGCTCAACAGAATCATTTGGATGTTGTTTATGTTTTTAACAAAATGTTGCAAGATCACGTTTTCCATCTGTGCTTTACTGCTTCAGAAGTAAGTACCCTTAAATTGCTGTGCACACGAAGTACATGCTTACGTCAAGATTTTAAAAAGATTTTCCTCATCGTCTATTTCCTAATCCATGGAAGTGTAATACAAAAACTAGTTTTGATATTTATGCAGTATAATGGCCGCCACTTAGCGTCACGCTAGAAAGCGGAAAGCTTTAGTTATGAGAACGATAAATAGCTGTAACAGAATTTTTTTATATAAAAGTCACTGGGTAGTGTCACAGGGTTTTCTCTTAGCATTGCGGAGCCTAGATATGGTGAGAAGAAGAATAGCAAATTTGAGTGTTAAATTTGACGTCAGGAACAGTCTTTCACGTGACCGACGAATACTGGTACATGCTGCATATTTTCATGGCTGGTATGACGTCATGCTGTCTTGACTCAACAGCAAAGGGATAGATAATTCCAGCTAGACAACTGTCTGTAAGAGGAAACAACCAATTCACACATCTCTGTAAGACAGCAGATGAAGCAGACCAATCCCCCTAACTCATATGCAGCCTAGAGCAAAGGAAAGAAAGTCTGGTTGGGTGTGACGTTTTTTTATGAGTCTTAAGGGGGGGGCTGAGAGGCAATTTTATTGCACTATTGGATAGAGCAGTTCATTCCCTTGACATTCATACCATAACAAAGGCTCAGTATCGATTCTTTCATTTTATATGATTTTTAAAAAAATCTTCAACACATTGGCTGTATCATAAAAGCCGTAAATTTTGTCTAAAGTATATCAAGATGGTACTCATTTTAATTACCACAAAGTGCGCTATCTGAAGAATCTACTTTTGATGAATTATTGTCAACATTATTTAAGATGGCTGAATATTACGGGAAACATTCCGCACCTTTTATAAGAAAAATTACATCTCGACATGAGTATAAGGGATCTAGAACAGTTGAAAAAGGGTCGACATGAAGTATTTGATAGCCTCTCACGATTGTATGATGTTTTAAAGTATTATATTATTCTTTTATAGGTTTATGTGCGAAAAACATTAAAATAAAGGAGGAACATTGTTAAAAATGTGATTTTCTCAAAATGTTACTTGTTGACAGTGATATCCGATCTTCTTTTTTTTATTTATTGTACAATTGCCCCCAAATTTGTTATATAATATCTATAAAATAAAATGAAAATTCTCCAGTAGATTTTTTTAATATCTCTTCAAATTTTTGCAAAACAAATTTTTTTGTGATTAAGTTTGTCAAAAATTGGAAAGGTTGCTATATGCATTTTCAAAACATTCATAAAATGAAAACCGTTTCATTCATCAAAAAAGCTACTTGGTGCGGCTAGATATTGAACCAAATGACATGTGCAAAGTTACAGCCAATTTTGTTTATAACTGAAAAAGCCTATTTGAAATAAAGTTGTTATTTTCGCAATGAAAATCCAAGATGGCGGTATTCCCATGGCAACCATATGATTTTTCAAAAAGTAATATCTCCTTCAGCTAATTTAAACATGCCAAGTACAATGGGCTTTGAATTGCCGGTAACTTTCCTGCTTTTCCCTTTCCTTAGAAAAAAAGAAGAAAAAAACCCAAAAAAAACCTGAGAAAACAAAGTTGATTTCGGGAATGGAAGTAATTATTTAAAAAGCAACACGCTTAATGATTGTTCCCCTTGAAGAACATATACCGTCATGGAAAGGCAAGGGAACGGACCTTGTGGCGCTAAGCGGCGCGACTGCATTAATATGTAATTATGAAAACTCTTCGTGAATATGATTAAATTGACATTTTTTATACTTAGAATAAATGTCGTGAACAGCCCATTAGGGTTTATTAAGTTATTTTCCTTTGTGATATCCGCATGTCTATTTGTTGTGACAATGTATAATGTTACCGACAATAAAGACATTTTTTAATTGAATTGAATTAGAAAAATTATGCCCTTTCATCCTTTTTTAATGTGTATTTTACAGAAATGTATACGGACTAAGTAAACTAAGGACTGGTAATGAGAGGACCAGAATGACATTCACATCAATGCTGCTAAAATGATCTTATTCTTAATATATCTTTAATTGTATTTATGGATGTAATGATATTTTTCAATTCAATTATTGAAAATCTTAATGCTCAGAGGATTTTGCCAAGGCATGAAAAGAAGGAATAGTTTGATCTTGGAGGGATAGATTAACAGCAAGAGAGAGAGAGTCCAGAGAGAGAAAGAGAGAGATTTGCTATCTTTCTTCAACAGAAACTTGTGAGTGATGTTTTTTTTTCTTTCTTTTAGAAAAGCTCTCTTCGAGAATATCTTTTAATTAATTTTTCTTTGCTTTCATTGTTTAGATGAGTGCAAGAACCAATGATCATGAAGTTGAAAAACCTGAATCAAACTTGGCAGAAGATATGACAGAGGATCGAAGAGATATCGACACACTCTTTAATTATGAAGCTATGGAGGTATATTTATGAGTTAAACCATGGGATGGAATAAAGTTAATAGACCCATTTGTTGATAAGTTAATTGTTTTTCGTGTGGCATCGGTGGCTGAGCGGTTAGGCTGCCGGACTGGGGATCATGAGGTCCCGAGTTCGAATCCTAGCAAAGCCAGGGCTGACATTGTGTTCTTTGGGAAAGACACTTAAGACGTATTTTCCCACTCTACCCAGGTGCAAATGGGTACAAGCACTAGCTTGGGAGTAAAAACCTGTGTCAGACTAGCGTCCTGGCCAGGAGGTGATTATTGTCACTTGTTCCACTTCACGCTAACTGGGATAAGCTGATATAAAAGCTCTAAGGCCTTGAGGGCCTTGAAGGAACTTTACTTTTTTAATTGTTTTTAATGTTTGAAACAGTCACATAACTTTATATCAGATAACAAATAAAAATAAAAACATCAAACCAACTTTGAAATGTAAATTAAAAATCGTATCTTGCAATCAATGTTACAAATATACATATAAAAAAGGATAACACATGTTCAATTGTTTACTATGAGACCTGTAGACTAATATCATAAACATTTGTTTTCGTTCAAGGTCCAGACGTCTTCTATGCCAATAATTATTCTTCAACAGATGCTAACAGGGTTTTCTTCATTTTCCCTGTAATATAAAGTTTTGAACTAAGTCATATGCACATTTTTTTTTCTGAAAAGCATTGAATTTTGTCAAGTGTTTACTTTGGGGGTGGGGAATGTCCCTCATTCCACATTATAGTGATGTGATTGCCTACAATTTAATCCTTTTCCGGCTGTTCCCATATATTCGTTTGCATCCTGCTTGAAACTCGTAATACACCTGTGATAACGGTGAGTCCCGTATATTTGAGTTCTTATAATCCTCTGGCGAAACGGATCGTTAACAGTGGGTCCTATATACCTGCATTGGTGTCTCACAGAGGGCTTTTGAGACTGCCTCTATTGTTATTAGTTTAATTTAAAAAGATCACCTTTGTGAGCATCATTTCTGTTACATAATAACGGATCAATGAAATGAGAGCTGTTTTGAAGCAAATTATGGGATAAAAGATCGAAAGGATGCAGAATAACAAGCATGATTCATCAATTCTGATGGCCAAATGATAAAAGAAAACAAAAGTTACACTTTTAGCTATGTTCGAGGTTACTTTTATGGTGGAAAATTTAGACAGATATGTTCCAAGTAAATCTTTCTGTGAGAATATAAAACATTTCTGTCATTGAGGATAGGAGAATTTTTAAGGTTCCTTATCTCACAAAAACACCAAATCACAGGGCAACTAGGCCATGGATCGATATTGAGAGAATACCAGCAAGTCAGCCAGAAAAGGTTTAAAAGAGCCTTTCAGATAGAACCTCACAGAGATCATTGTCTTTAACATGAAAATTTTTGTACTTGCAGAAACTATCCTATTTGTTGGATCATTATCAGAAAATGAAAGTAAACTT
This sequence comes from Doris montereyensis, assembly GCA_037039925.1. Classification (NCBI taxonomy): domain Eukaryota; kingdom Metazoa; phylum Mollusca; class Gastropoda; order Nudibranchia; family Dorididae; genus Doris; species Doris montereyensis. The sequence continues at coordinate 115,562 of JAXRKP010000582.1, forward strand.
GGCAGGACCTGAAGCCACTACGCCGGATAAATCGTTGGATGTTGTGCAGGGAACAATGGTGGAAGATCTTGTGACGTAAGCAAAATTTCATACTACAATGGACATAGGGTTGATCGCATAATCACAAGAGGCTTTTAAACGAGACCTCCATAAATTCTACAAACTATTAAAACTAGTGTACAGTATATTAAGGATGGACATGGGCAGAGTCAAACATTTTGGGAACATTATTTTATATACATTAATATTTTTGTTGATTCCACCCGAACATGTCAACTTAAGAATACATTCCGCCATTTCTCTCAATCCCGCGGGAAATTAAAAAGTAGGAAGGGACAAGTTTGAAGTTATCTTTGTTCGCATTCAATTGACTTCAGGCTAGCATCAAGAGGTAAAGTTGAATGTTTCTATTATTCTTTTTCAATATTTTGCTGTTGATGTTGAGAATAGAATAAGTCAGGTAAGCATGATGATAGCCTATCATTGTTCCTCTATTACCACTATTAACACAACAATGCCGTCTCCAGTTTTACAGTTTTATAGAAGAAACAATGATCAACTTTTTTTTCCTCTTGTAAAAGTATATCATTAGTAACATGTAAAACTAAGTGTTATGTGTTAAATATTTAAAAGCTGATGATTTGAGATCCTCTGGTACCTTAAGCAAAGCAAAATGACTAATAGGAAAAGTTTACAAGTGTTAATGGCTCTTCAGAAGAGTATCATTATAAAGCTAGGTATTTACGCAGAAAAGCTTGTCATGGTTTTAAAAATATATAATACGTACATGATCAGAGAAATTTAAATTGCCATACACCAGACATGTATACAAGTTTTGTCCTTTGAAACCAGCACAGGTGGTTTTGATATCAATTATGCTGTACGTGATCAAGGTTCATGAATCTCTTGACCTCGACTCAGTGTATCCCACTTTATACATGCCCTTATGTCAATATGAATAGGATTTCCGTAGCCAGATTAAGGATTTACTCAGTATAACTTTTCTTTTATATTTCCTTTTTTCACTCTTGAGTCAACTGGAATGTTTGAAAGCATCTTATTTACTAATTATGATATTTTTTTTGTTTTATCTTTGACACTGACAGAATGTTGCAGTCTTTCAAGTCATCTGTGGGAAATATTCACAAGCATGTGAGTTCCTTTTATATTAAACAAACATATATAACTTAAAGTGGTTTATTAAATGTTTTATTTTTGTTATCATTGTAAAGCAAACAGTGGGGGACAGGGACCATGTTGACAGTCGTGAATTAGGACATTGAAGCCGCAAAGGGACAATGACAAGACAAATCGAAGCAATAAACAGAAAAATGTGTCCTTACCCACTGCTTCGTCTTGGAATGCTCCTTGAATAAGGAGTTGCTTTAGCAAGGTCTTTTCTACGATTCCAATAACGGCTAGCAGTAATATTCACTGACATTCCTTGCCACTGATGTCTGAAATCCCCAACATTCTTAATTTAAAGATAAAGATAAAGACAAGCTCACCGACTGTACATAGCAGGCCATTTCATTCAAAGTCCTTCTCAACTCTCTGAGAAGCATACAGCAGAGCAGCCTGTTAGATGCTTCGACTAACACACTGATAAGATTTTCTCTACCTATAGCTGGGTACTCATTCACGCCTGAATTGAGTGAGGAAAGCAGAGAGAAGTACCTTTCCTAGGAGTAGAACATTGTGAACAAACAGCACCTCTATTTAAACCTTTGTATTATTTTATAAGCAACTATTCAATTCTGAGGAACAATTAGATTACAATATATAGTATGCCTCTGAAAGTAACATAAGTGTAATGACAAACAGTGAGGCAAGGGACATGTTCAAAGGGATGAATAAGAGATGCATAGATGTGGAAGCCCCAAAAGGGACAAAGACGAGACCAGTCTTGGCATCAGAATCAAACCTGCTTTTTGTGGTAGTGTTTTTAAGAATATTTTGAATACTTTTTTGTAGTGTATGTCGCTCTTTTTCTTTGTCTGTCTTTCTCTGTCTATCTGTCTGTCTGTCTGTCTCTCTCTCTCTCTCTCTCTCTCTCTCTCTCTCTCTCTCTCTCTCTCTCTCTCTCTCTCTCTCTCTCTCTGTCTGTCTGTCTCCTTCTCTGTCTCTCTGTCCTTCTCTCTGTCTATCTCTGTATGTCTCTCTCTGTGTCTGTCTGTCTGTCTGTCTGTCTTTCTCTCTCTCTCTCTCTCTCTCTCTCTCTCTCTCTCTCTCTCTCTCTCTCTCTCTCTCTCTCTCTCTCTCTCTCTCTCTCTCTCTCTCTCTCTCTCTCTCTCTCTTTCTGTGCTCCACTAGTAGATCATATTTTTTTTTTCTGTTATTTCTTTTTTTATTTGTCTTTCATCTTGCTGTTTCCTTTTTTTATTCACTCCGAGATCACCGCTTTTTGGTGGGTGGGGGAATTTCAATTAAACTGACAGAAGAAATAAACTCTTTCTCTTTTTTTTTTTCTGTCTTTTTCTGTTGAACGTTTTTATGTTATATAGATTAGGTAAAAACACAACAAAAACTCCTCTAACTCAAGACCTTACCCTGAATGTTTTTAAACAACCTGGGAACCCATTCCTGACTTTTTATCCAAATTTGGTTTCCAAACAAAAGGCAGCCTTTCGCTTTCATAAGTTTTTGTGTGTTCATGTGGTTAAAAGGGGCATCCTGTGATTTTTATGGGCGTTCTTTCATTTTGTACATTCGTTCTGTCAATAAACAGGGCAAACCCGAAGGAATAACAAGTAGTCATGAGAATCGAGAGCATCGTGTGAGTATACTATTTTGTTATCTACAGTTGTATGTATTCCCAGATTTTTATAGTGTAAAGCAAGTTTATGAATTCAGAAGAACTTCCCAACTTTTCTCATGCTGTTTTAAATTCTGCTATTATTTTTTCTTTTTACCTTGATTTTCTTTTATGTTCATAAATTACTTTATTCAAATTGCTATTATTGTTTTCTTTTTTACCTTGATTTTCTTTTATGTTCATAAATTACATTATTCATTTTGTATTTTTTGGTTTTGTTTTTTGTTTTAAGAAAAGGCTTGCATTATATTACCCTTACTTGCCTTAGAAAGTGATTAAACAGCTTTCATGGGAAAGAAGCGAAGTCACATTGACAAAAGTCTCATTGACATTTTGCATTCACAGCCTGAGAGTACTGGGGCGAAGCGCCAAGCCTTGAAGGCTAGAGCTTTTTCTCAGGTGGCTGTAGGCAACAAGCGGAGCACTTTTGTTGTAAGTGTTGATGGTCTTCCTTGCTCTGAAGACAGCACACAGCAATCAGATGGTGAGTGGTATAACAACTCTTTTTAACACAGAGTGTTAAACAATGCTGGCTACAGTTTAGTTATAGTTTTACTGAGTTACATGGAGTATGAAGGAAGGAAGCAAGAGAGAGAGTTCGCGAATGCATTAACTCAGAGTGTTAAATAATGCTGGCTACAGTCTAGTTATAGTTTTACTGAGTTACATGGAGTATGAAGGAAGGAAGCAAGAGAGAGAGTTCGCGAATGCATCAACTCAGAGTGTTAAACAATGCTAGCTACAGTTTAATTATATAGTTTTTACTGAGTTACAAGGAGTATAAAGGAAGGAAGCAAGAGAGAGAGTTCACGAAGGCATCAACTCAGAGTGTTAAATAATGTTAGCTACAGTTTAATTATAGTTTTACTGAGTTACATGGAGTATGGAAGCAAGACAGAGAGTTCAAGAATGCATCTGCTCAACTTTAACGCTCACAGAATTTATGGCTATGAGGAAGAACTCGAAAAGGGTAAGGATGGATGTGCGCTCCTTCCTTTATGTTTCTTGAAACTCAGTGCTCTAATTAAACGGCAGCCAGAATTGTTTACTTGGTAGTTTTACTTCGTCTTTCGTCTTCCAGAAAGAAATGAGAGATTTAAAGAGCATGGCCATTTTAAGTTAATATTGATAATAGTTCGTCTGAAGGAAATTTTTGATCAAAATGATTACCAATTTGCTATACTTTAGACAAAATTTCTGGCTTTTATGTTACAACAAATGATTTGAAGGGTATTGTTTCTAAACATTTTTTTATAAAATTAAAGAATCGAATACTGAGCTTTTTTATGGTATTAATGTGAACTGCTCTATCCAATAATTCAATAAACTAGATTTGTTCAATTTGGGGTAAAAATGCCTTGCTCGGCACCAGTAGTAGTAGTAGCAGTCGCTGTTATAGAAGTATTATTATCAGTCATACAATTACTATCATCATCACACTGATCAATTTAGAAAAAAGGAATTGAATTAAATTGTTTTTAAAGATTTAATTTACAAAGCTTGATTTCGTTTCTTTTTTCAGACCCTCCTCAAAGTTCAACTGACAGTGACACAGAGAGAGGAGGTTTTAAAGTCCAGCCTGAATATCTCAAGAAAGCGAAACGGAATAGGAAATTGATAGAAGCGACTCATGACAGTGATCATGACTTTGGTGAAAGTATGGCAGCATTGCCGATTGGAAAAACTGCCAAATGTGATTCAGACATTGACAACCCAAATGTTATTTGTGTTGAGGTGTATTCTAAATCCAAATCTCCTGAACCTGGTGCAGAAGAGACGTTGAACTCAGCAGATATTCCTGAACAATTACCATCTGTTGATTGTCGTGTAAGTGCTAAAGACGATCAACTCGCATCTCCAACTAGTCATCAAAAGAAAATAAATTCTCTTCATGTAAAATTTGTTGATTCTGAACCAGGAACATCTGGTCAAACTGACCGAGCAGTGAGCTTATGCCTTTTGATATTGAAAATAGCTATGAACACTTTTTATCTCCTGCAAAATTTGTTGATTCTAAAGGTACTCGTAAAAACTCAAATTCAAATGATGATCAGTGTATTGAAAAACGTTTAGTACCTTTAGATAAAAAGGGCGCAAGTCAAAACTCAGATTCCCAGAAAATAAATTTTGGTGCAAAACATCAAGTAAGTGAATCAAATATCTATGCCTCTCAATCGGGTTCGAAAGTGTATTGTATTTCACACCATGTGCCAATGGTAGAGGTATGAAATTAAATTTACGAGGTAAAGAAGAGAGAGCAGTTTCACACAGTGCATCAGCTCAGCCTGAGTCAAAAGATAAAGGAAAGAAATCAAAATATCAGGAAATGAAAACTAGTACGATAGGTAAAGAAAAGAAGTCTTGTTTTCCTTCCTTGGGTGCAAAGGGAGATAATCATCACTTAGATGATGCGGAGTGTATCATAGTCGAAGACGATGAATCACCATGTAAAAGGAGACGAATGGAAGCCAAACAACCAGAGTTACAAACCATTAATCATCTCGCAAGGACAATAGCACAAAGAAAAGTTCCTGATAGCAAAAGACAGGAAATCTCTGTTAACTCCTGTTTGTGGAGAATGAAATATCACCTCAAAACTCAAGACAAGCAAAAGGAGCCGTTCTGTCAAACAAAGAAATGAGTGCTAAATCAAAAAAGGCAGATGACATGCCCTTTCCAAAAGAAAGCAAACGAAAAGAGGTTTTGCCAAAAGGCAAAAGAGGAACCTCATCAAAAGCATCAACAACAAAGATATCGGCACAGAAAACGACAAGGTCTGAAGATACAGAAGCATTCAATCCTACCCATCCTGTTGATGGCTCAGTCGAAAATACAAAAAAATCCAGGTCATCTAGAAGTAAAAAACAAAACTTATCACCGCCATCAGAAAACACAAAAACATCTAGATCATCTGGAAACAAAAAGCACAACTCACCGCTGACATCAGGAAATACAAAAGAAAAAGAAAGTCCAATTGAAAATATGAAAAAAATTGCCAGTTGTCTTAGCTAACAAAACGCCATCAAGAGATCAAACTGGGAAGAAAAGAAAATATCCAGCGATTCCCAGTGAAACTGTCACAGAAGTTGTGGTTTATAAAGAGGCAAACAAGCCGACTGTTTTCAAGGAAGAAATCAAGCCCAAAGCCAAGTGCTCAAATCCTTCTAGTTCTAGTTCACCTGCTACAAGTTCTATCACTGCACCCCAAAAATATGGTAAGAAGACTACTGTGTATGATGTTCAGCCTAATGTCTCGAAACGTCAAGAGAACAAGGAAAAGTATGTGAGTGCAAAAAATGTCTGTGGAAAAACGGATACCCAGAGTCAGGTCACAGTTTGCAGCAGCATGCCTACAAATACCCAGACAAGGGTAAGCAAACAGACATCACAAAGCAAACAATTATCAAACAGATCAGACACTGGAAGCTCCCGAAGGGCAAAGCAATCCAAACAATCTCCTAGAACATTGATTTGAAGTTTATAATTTGAAATAGTTCTGTTTACATAGATCATTATTGTTTCACAATATCTCAGGAAAGTGGTATAAAAATTATAAGATGATGTCAAATTATCTCCTAGTTCAAAAGATGTATTTTGACTGTCATGAAGCTCAAATAATTCCTGCCTATTTAAGCACCAAATTGGATGACATTTGTTTGATCTGTACCTTCAACTTAAACTCATTCACAAAGTGAAAGAGACATTTTGTAATCTCTTCTCATCTAACATTTTTTGCCAGTAGATGACTGCAATAAATGGAAGTTTCATGTTGCTTTCTTACATCTTTACATTTTCCAATTTTCTCGTTATTTTTGTTTGTATTGGATGTAGCTCTGTTGAATGAAATTTGAATGTTTATGCTTTGTGTGAATGATGATAAAAAAGAAATATTTGTGTCGTCTTTTGATATCTCATGTCTGGCCTTTTACCTTTTATATTTGGTCATCGGTCGAGAATTCCAGTTCAGTCCTTAATAAAGACTAATGTTCTGGTTGGAGATGGCAAACTCTTAATTCTATGTACTAGTATGGCTCGGGCCATTTTTCTAGTGTGAAATTTATTTTCTTTTTTCTTAGTTTAACTGCCCAGGCATTGTGGAATTCATTGTAATTATGTCCATCTTAAATGACAAGAAAAGAAATTTTTTTTTTTTAAATGGTGTCTTGTAGGATCCTGCATCAGTGTATCATAGTGATCTCTCTCGCTCTCTTTCTGTCTTTGTCTCTGTAGTGTCTATTTCTCTTTTCTTTCTCTTTCTGTTTTTCTGTCTGTCTGTGTCTGACTCAAGACTTTCTCTCTTTCTCTTTCTCTCTCTGTCTCACTCTGTCTGTCTGTCTCTCTCTGTCTGTACTTTAATTTAGCAGTCACACAAGAACAATTGAAAGAGATTTATTTCAAATGTCTTTTATTTTTTAAATAATATATATGCACATAACGATGAATATGAAAATAATGCATTAGTTTTTCAAAACCGCAAATGAGATATGATCTGGCTCATACAAGCGATCATTAATAAAGATTGATCTTAATACAATAGTTACAGATTTCCAAACATAATATCGCATATATATATATAAATCAAGGCTTTCTAATATCCCTGTGCCACACAAACAAAGATATAGATATATAATATATGGACAGATGCAGTCACCATACCTATTGTATTTCATGGTTTACATTTACAGGTCAACATTATCCCTGTAAACTAATGATGTTACATTTGCATTACAATTGTAAATGAAACAAAAGAATTCATGAAAAAAAGATATGACAAACAAAAACCTATAGGAAGGTGATCCTCCTTCAATTCTCTTCCCCACTTCCCCCTCAACCAGTCTCCACTTTTTCTCTCACTTTTTCTGTAGGCTGGTTGAGTTGCCCGTTGTCATTCTTTGCCATATTTGTTGTATTTAAAAAGTAAAGAGGAAAATAATTGTTATGCTTCATAAACTAGCATTTAATTTATGCTATTTTTTAAAGGATCTTGGTTAGACTAAGGTAGCATACAAATGATCCTAAAGTTCTAATATAACACATACATACACACTTTTGTAGTAATAGAATGTATTTAACATAAAATAAATAAAACCTCAGGGAGTTTCAGCTGTGAGTGACCATACATAGTTTATAAAGTGCCTATTCTCAGGTACATGTTAATCAGCAATATATATATATATACATGTGATAATAATAATAATTAATTTTAGTGCTATTGTTCATGGTAAATTTGCCTCACCAATGCTATGTAGAACAATGAAAAGTATTAAAACCAAAACCCAATCACATGTGACAGTTGACAGGCCTTATTCTGTAATCACTGTAGTGCAATGCTACATAGACCCAAAGTGAGTTCCCTCAGGGAGGTGGCAACCAATGAAGCTCCTTTTGTTTCTACATCAACATGCATGCCGTCTGTCTTTGTTCTATTAGACTCCTTTTTGATGTTTCATTGACTAATTACTTATTTACAATTTTACATGCATTTGCTGGTTTGTATTCAATGGTTTTTATGCCTTCTAAATCCTATCGCTATTTCTCGTTAATGACATTCATCCCAGTGTACTCATGACGTTGAATACATCATTCGTCATCCTAAAGAATCCTCAAACCAAATAATCATAAATAATTATAGTCTCATAACCATCTACTACCACTGTGTACATAACAGACACCACAGAGATTTACTTTCATGACCACTATAAGTATAACTTTACGTCATTACTATTTTGAGCTCTATGCTCACTTAATTAACAATGGCAATGGGCATCCATTACATGAACCTGGATATAGCAATCTTCAATTAGTACTCTTAACATGTACCTGGAAATAACAATCATCAATTAATACTCTTAACATGTACCTGGGAAAAGCAATCTTAATCACTGATCAGTACCCTTAACTTGAACCTGGTAAGAGCAGTGCGCCTGTTCTTAACCACAGGTACTTGGGTTTGGTAAAAGTTATTCAACTTAACACACAAATTTCTGTGTAGCATCAAAATACACACATTATTGTCAAAGTTTAATTTTTTACAAGTTTCAAATTTCTCTCACACTCAAACTGTATGTACCATACAGTTAACAAGAATTGCTCAAAGGAGTGAGATTTTCAAATATCACCGCACAACTTTGGATTTCATTTTCATTAATAAGTTTTGTTCTTGGTCTTATGTAGCACTAGCAGTATAGCAGGCAAGTTAATGGGTTAAATAAGGTTTCCAAGTATAAACAGAACTGCCTCTTCTGAAATATTCATTGAAAATAGTAGTTATTGGTTGATGTTTCTTTAATTTATTAGTCTTTGCCAGCTTTTATTCCACCGTTTCTAAACTTTGTAGTTTTATCACTAAACTAAAACTCTCCTTTAACTGAAAAAATCTTGTGATCCTATATATTATAATTGAAAGATAGTTTACGGTAGGCATACATTGTTTTGGGCGTTTTGCTTTAATATAAAAACAAAAAAGCACAACTATAATATGCATAATAATATAAGACATTATTGAAACAACAGAATAAAATTGGTGTGACTGGCTTATAATATGATGAAACAATCACAGGGCTTAGGTATTCCTTTTTTCCAATTCATTTAAAAGGTGGAGTTTGAGAGGGAGAAAAAGAGTTAAAACCTAAAATTAGTAAAATCTTAACATAAAATTCATCACATTCACAAAATACCCAATGAAGTTTGAGAAGCTTTCATCATCACAGAAAATTTTAAAAGAAATTTTAATATTGCAATTTTATCACTTTTACAACATAAAAATTTGCTTAGAAGTAGAATAGATTATCACGTGGCAAGCAGTAATTTGAAGGACTTTTCAATTTCTAAGCAAGATTCAATAGACAGCAAGCAGAAAATCACAGAATGAACTGTTGAAAAAAACAATATCTAGAAGGTTTTCCTTAGATTACATGATAAGAAATGTTTCATTCATCTATGGTACTGAAGGAAGTTGATCAACCACTTATATTTCTGCATATAGGAACGATCTGATACATAACGACGGTGAAAGTCGCAAACCGTGTAAATCCAATTTTGGATGTTTTAAGAAAATCAAAGAAAATGATGTGCTTGTTAATCTATTTTCACAGACATACATGGTTTGGTTTGCAAATGTCAAAACTCAGACCCAATAGGGATGCATGAATTACTCATATGGCTATAAATTATATGAATTTCTGCTGATTCTTGTGCCACAGGATCCTAACAAGACGAAGCATAGGGGCTTCCTAATATTGAAAAAGTGTTACTAATTTTAGACTTACACGGTTTGCGACTTTTACCATCGATAAATTATTCTACATCACATAACTTAATTCAGACAAGCACATTTCACATCACTCAGATTTCATTTTGCATAAGAAATAAAACTTTCTTGTCCAAGAAAAATCTAGCTATAGACATGAGATGAGAGTTAGCGTAATAAATGCAAGACATGTCGTGTGTTTTAATTTCTTCTCTTTTCTCCTGACAATAAAAGGAACAAAATGAGACATGGGCCGATATTATCCACCTTTGACATCACTACTTACAGTACTACAACATCAATCCATTTTATTCCCATATTTCTGTTTTTGGTAAAACTTAAAAGTAAATTAAACATTACTACATTAGTATTCTGTATGTTATTTCTATAACTTTCTATAGGTAAAAGCATTCCTTAAAAAATCACTAGCCTCTTGGGAGGAAAAACTTGATGCAGATTGACTAGACAAACATTTATCATAACTTGCGATCTCGTTTTTCATGAAAAGAGAATTGGATAAATGCAATCAACATACCATCATAAGCTTTCGAAATTAGTAACAGTAACAAAGAAAATGAGTAATTTCACAGTTTTGACTTAAACATCACAATCACAAAGTGTAGATGCAGCGACAGAAGCCATCGAATGAAGTGAAATTGCTGATAACAAAGCGAAAAAATCTAAAATATGTATACTATACCGCAGCCACCATACACCAGCGGCCTATGTGTGTATCTTTTCATTCATTGAGTTATATCCAATAACTCTAAAATAAGAATTACAGGATTCATTTATGAGTGACTTCCCTTTTGTTTCTATTTCCTTTTCCTATTTGTTTGGTAGTAGGAATCAACATGCAAATTTCATAATCAGGACATTTCTATTCTATATGATCAGGTTGGCTTGGCTGTTTACAAATTATTATTTTTAGAAAACCCTACCGAACCCATCAAATTAAATGTCTTTTACTTTTGGCATTCAGAAATATTTTTTTATTTAATTCAACTTACAAGCAAACACTTGATACAAAACGACAACAAATAACACATTTTTTAAACGAACAATTGACATATGGCCCCACCTGCAAACACAAAAGGCCACAGTCAGAAAGCAAACGGCATGCATTCAGTGGCCGAGGTCAGAAGCTGTGGCCATGCCGACCTACAATACTGTAAAAAAGCATTGTTGGCCACATTGTGACTCGGGGAATGTGCTATCATTGCGCTGTATCCTGCATTTGCCCAGACTAAATGGGTATTGCCTTGGCTAATCAACTAATCAGTAAAGTTGTCAATACTACAGGGTGCTTTACAGTGAGTGGCTGCGTCTAGTGTACATACTCTATATGGCTGATATGTTGAATGTTAAACAAAAAATTAAGGAAGTTAAGAATAAACCCAAACATTAAGACACCTAATCATTATCATCATCATAGATTAGAAGATAGACAGATGAATTTGTCAACAAGGCTTAAAAGAAGCTACAAATTATGAATTATAAAAAAAACTGGTGGTAACAGGAGCTAGCACCTGAGGAATATCCCTCATGAGTACTCAAAATCTGAGACTGACGTTTGTTGTGTCATGGTAATCATCACTGGTACACTTGTACTTTCAATTTGATAACACAATAAGAAATATCAAATCTATGGAACAGGGAATGAAGTGATGAATATATTACTTTACAAAATGGGAATGGATTCCGATATTTACACAATGGGAACTCCAACTATTCTGCCACACACAAAGAGAAAGTTTGTACAAGAGACAATTATCAAAGCACTAATCTACTTAACCATCTGAAATAAAATGTTCAGTAAAACTTTTTAAAAAGATGCTTACAGACAGTCTTACAGAAAAACATTGGGTCATGAGACACTCACTGCTATTGCATATTAAGGCAAATTGATTTATTATTTTTAATGGGGGGGGGGGGGGGGTAAAACATTGTTAATATTTATTTATTATTTGAAGAGCATGTTCACAGAAGCTCAGAAATGTTTCCGTAGGGTGATGTATTTCATGGAATTATGTTGAAAGACAGCACCCATGCTTCCAAAACAGGTACACCTTTCTATTACAATTATAGAATTGAATTCAATGAATAATATCTGGGCGAAATAGTTACATCAAGTTGCAGTATATAACCGTGAGGCAGCTAAGATCCAACCTTTGCTATCAATTCATCACAAATTGCTGTTAATTCTTGATTTTCTTTTCCTGAAAAGAAAAGGCAAGATTAGTGTAAAGTAGCGTAAAAATGAGGTTTACATTTTTACATTTTTAAAAAAACACAAACAAGAAAAGAAAAGAATACCATCTATCCTTTTTATAATTAAAATTTTATGTTGCCTGACAATTCAACGTTCCAGAAACAGGAAATTAAAGTACAAAATAAGTGAGGTTCTCCAGCCAAATTTACAAGTTTTGTAACAAAAAAATAGCACGAAGAAGAATGTATTTACCTTTCTTTGCAAGCTCTCTTCCAGAGATGAAATGCGTAGTTCTGCTTTTTTCAAGGCAGCTCTTCTAGGCGCACAACTTCAGATCTTGTTGACTTTTTAATTTTCTCAATATCCTCATTGGCTCTGAAAGAAAAAGGTTCACACAAATGTTTACAGTTGAATTAATTAAAATTTGATATTATTTTGTAAAATAGCCAGTCTTTTCATGACATGTACATTTTTTAATTCCCCCATGATTCAATTCATACCACAAATTTATATTGCATTTTTTGCTGCTACATGCCTAGCACAACAAGCAGGAACTTGCTCATTAGATTCATAGTCTTTTCCCAACAGAAAATCTCGGCCACAAATCGCAAAAAGTGGCCACAATTTTTAACTTTTCCGCGATAAATCACAATTTTTTACAAACTGATGGTAATTTTTGTTAAAATTTGAATTTGAAATAATTTTATTTTTTTAATGTGACATCTCTTCAATGAAACAAGGCAAACTGGCGGATTAGGCCACTTTTTTCTCCAGCAGGCTTTTATCAGTACTTATCTTCACATCTAAACAGAGAAGACTCCTCTAGGCCTAGTCCTAGCCAGTCAGACTGTAGCAAAGAAATTATGCCTATGATTTTAGTTTAAGCAATCATAAAGATCTAAGTCTTGATCAACAATTGATTTGAATCATGCACAAAGTGAAGAAAGATGGAGTGATATCTTGTTAACCAAAACAAGACAGCCTGTCGCATTACTGCACAGCAGAGACATTTAAAGTTTTGTAAGTGGACTCAAGTTAGTGGTAGCTAGCTTTTCTGTACAGTTTGCAACTTTGTGCTGAACTATACAAGAAAATCATCTGTAGAGGTCCACTCTAAAGAGAGGAAAACATTTAAAAGCAGTGTAGAGGGCATAGAAGGTGTTGATAGACAAGCAACAACAACAACAAAAAGATAACAACAAAAAAACAACAAAAAAACAAACAGAAAACCCTCCAGTAAATCAATACAAGCAGCTACATAGGGCCAAAAGAAAAAAAGAATACATGGGTTCAGTGTACAAAATCTCGACCATGTTTGCATGAGACTTGCCAGGGTATTTCAACATATAGATCAAACTTGATCAAACTTGCAAGAGCCCTTCAATACATACCTATCAAGTTTTTCTTCAGCTTGACTTCTCAAGGCTAGTAACTTTACTTCCGTTTTCTTCAACTTGCATTGCAAATCTTCCACACAGCTTTTAAGTTGTTCCTCATTCTAAAATTCCAAGCAAAGCCAGAATTTTTTTTTTAAATATGGACATACGTCAAAACAGAAACTGCAAAAGAAATATCAATTATTTCTAGTTTTCCATCCAACATGACAAATACTCCTACCCTAGTAAGAAATCAATTTGTCATTCATTTATTCAAACTAGATAGATCTTAAGGATTTGTTATTTCTTTTTGTTCAGGAAGAGAAGAGGTTTCATTTGTTTTTAAAATTGCCTCAAAATGATATAAAAGAAGTTCAGTTTTCACATACACAATTTAATCACTTCATATTGTCAACATTTGAAAACATAAAGCTCATACCCTTTAAAGCCTTCAATGATAGACTTGCTTTTTTCATAACGTCGATGTAGATCTGAGAAGGCGGTTTCTACGGATTGAAGATCTTCCAGAGCCTGATGCAAAAGATAATGAAAGCATGAATTATTCTGAAAGGAATGAGTACATTTTTAATTAACTAGCCAGTGCACAAAAGAGACTCACTTTTTTTTATATATACGAAAACTGGGCTGTGCTCAGAGAAGAAAAGTCCACTGCTTCACACCAAGATGGCACTCTTTAAAATTCCAAACATTTAAGGGAGACTACACACAGGATACACAAGATTTAAGTCTTAGTGTTTAGATTATCATGGTCCATATATAACCATCAGTGGAAAGTAACATACTGCTAATAGATTTCAAAGCTGAATTTTGTATCAATACCCAAATATGGATCTTTAAGCAGTACATAGATTTTATATTGCCATGGCAACACCTCCTTGACCTTCCCTTCTCTGCTTCTCAATGTGAAAGTTACTTCACCGACTAAGCGTTGGTGGTTGGCGGGTGCTGCTGGTAGGTTCGACTTCTTTCCTTTCACTCTTTTGCTGGCACTTCTCTTTCACTTTGCTGTTTCCTCTTAATTGACCCTGAGATTATCGCATAAGGTGGACGGGGTAAATTTCAATTAGACAAGTCACAGACCAAGTGGCATTTGTAAGCAACTTTCCAGTCAAGTTCTACATTAACTGTAATAGCCTATATGTGGACAAGAAAGGTAGACCTATGAATAAAAGTTAATATAAAGACAATACCTGTTGTCTGTCTGACATTCTCTCGGCCTGTATGTCTCTGTCTCTGACTGCCTGTCAGTCTCAATCCCTCTGTCTTTGTCTCTTTCTGTCCTTTTCTATGTCTGTATGTCTTCTCTAACCCTCTCTATGTCAGTCTGTATGACTGTCTATTTGTCTGTCTATCGCTGACCCTCTCTGTCTCTCTGTGTGTCTGTATGTCTGTCTGTCTTTCTCTCTCTCTCTTCCTCTCTGTATCTGACCCTCTCTGTCTGTCTCTGTCTGTCTCTATTAAGACATAAAATTATTCTATTCAAAGTAAATCGATACAATTCATTGCCACTCACTTGGTCTCGCTCTATTTCCAAGTCATGTAGTGTTTTATGAGATTCAGTCCTTGATTTCTCTTTGTCAGCTATAGGTGAGGCAAAAAATCAAAGAAAGGAAGACAAGCAATGATATAAAAAAGTATGGTGAAAATACACAAATGTCTTAAATGTTACAATAATTCCATGTTTCCACATCAGCAAAAAAACTGTTAATTGAATGATGATGCTTTGATTGCAGTCTATTTGAAATTAATATCAATTTCACCTCTGTTTTTTTCTTTAATTCTCAGTGTTAAAACTATCATAATAATCATAAGGGTACTAATTTCTCTTAGCAAGACTGGCAGATAAAGACAGAAGATAAAAAAACAACCTGAAGATAAAACAGCATCTTGTCTTTAGACATTAGAAAGTTTCTGGGGTTCTAACTTGGTCACCTAAGAACCAAAATGGCTGCTAATGGATGAGCTCTTTGCTATTTTTAGAACATAACCAACCTTGAAGCTGTGAGATGGTTTTTTCAAACTCTGCGACCACCATCCTCATGTCTTCATTGGTCGCTTTCAGCTTTTTGCTCGTGTCAGACAGGGAAGATATTTTCTTGTCCCTGTCAGCTAGAAGGAGGCTCCAATCCCTTTCTTTATTCAGCAAACTGGCCTGGTAATTCAATTCTAATTCTTGCTTCATTTTGTTCCAGTCTGATTGTGAGTATCGAAGTACCTGAAACAGTGGACCAATCCATCTATTAACTATCGGTAGGCACTTGGATAGTATGCTCATGAAGCAAATATATAATAAATAATAAACAAATCCCCAACTAATTAAGAAAATACGAGTAAACACATCAAAAATGAGAGTCAAGGTGTTACCCTTTATGGTCAAAGTCAGACTTATGTCAAAAGTAAATCAGGTCATATTTGCGTTCCTATGATTATGATGCCAATGGATGATTCAAGTATAGTTTTATAAAAATGCACCAACAATAAAAAAAATAAAAACATTTAGTGATAGAACAAATTGAAATGAATTCTTTTTTAAGCAAAATAAAACAAGTTTTTTTTGTGTGAATATCTCAAAAAGTAGAAAAAAGGACTTGGCCAAAGGGGTAACAGCACGATGATAATGTATGTGTACAAAGGTTTCTTGGCATGCCTACAATACATGACGTGTGGAAACATCATATAGTCTGCATGTTAAAGTATAGGATGGTTATATTATGAAATGATATTCTCCCTTGAATGACAGCTTCTCCGTTTTCAGTACTTATGAAGAATGCAAGATTTTAATTATTTGGTCAGTATGAAATTAATGAATAAAATAATTTGGCATTCTTTCATGAGTGAATTAGCATCAGTAATCAGCACTGATGAGTGGTGAATCAGTACAGAGTCGCTATCAACTTCATCATCCCCGTATAGCAGTGAATAAGAGATAAGGCCAACAAAAAAAGAACGTCTAATTTTACATCTTCTTATCTTATTACTAAAAACAAAGAAGATAATTCCTGATTTAAAATAAAAACAATAAAAATTTAAAAAATGTAATTCAAGTCAAGTTAATAATATTAATAACCCTTTTGAATATGTCATAAATTTGAATCTTTTATAATCTAAATCTTTATACTTTAATCAAAATTCTTGAGATACTCTTTGTTTTGCTTTATTTATTTGTTTTATGTCTATTATACAATAAAAAAAAATGGTTGTATTGTGAGACCAAATTGTTTATGAAAGTCTTTGAATTCTCTCTTTCAGTCTTGTTTTTTATATATTAAAAAACAAAACAATCACCAAACCAACTAAACACACAATCCCCCCCCCCTCCCAACAATCTGAGGAAATAAATAAATTAAAAAAATATATCCATCACCCTGACCCCAGTCCCCTCAACAACCCCCACCTTAACGATAAGTATCAATCAGTCAATGTGAACCTGGAATCCCAAATGACAGTAAAGTTACTAGTTTATTATATAACCATCTGCCATTTTTATTGTTTCAAAGAAGATCCATCATTTAGGATAAAATGTAAAATAAATGAATCATGAAGAAAGGAAAATACCGGTATGTCGAGAATTGGTTTAGGATGATGAGGGCAATCTCATGACAAAAATATATTATATAATTATAAAATATGTACATGTATATATATCCCTGTGTATAAAGAATATAAAATGTGTTTCACTTTCAGAGATGGAGAAAGAGCCATAGACCTTGAAATAAGAAGATGAAAATGGATAACACTTGTAAGCTATTCGAATTTGATAAAAAATTAAAAAAGATTATGATGATGATAATGAGATTATGATGAATAGATGCAAAGTACCGTGGTAGTGAATTTCGATGGTAATGGTAGGTTCCATTATGAAGAACTTTCAATGAGATCTAAAATGATAAGTAGGCTATGAAATTACTGATTTTTTAAAAAGATGAAAAAAGATCCAAACCATCAGAATGAAAGCAATTAAAATGTCTGTTGCTAAAGCCAAAGGAAAAACAAAAAAGAAACCCCAGTTTTATAAATGTTGAAATGATTAATATCCATGAGACAAATCTTGATTTAGTAAAATACTACATTTTTTTCTAAGCATTAAAGTTAAAGGTAAGAAGATTAAAAGTAAATGAATGAATGTTTCAAAAATGAGTAAGAAAGTTGTGAATAAGAAAAATGAATGAAAAAACCCCCAAGAAAGATGCCCCAGAACCGGTGTATGAAATGGGTGAATTAGAACAATGGTCAGGTCAGTAGCTTAGCCACACACACACACACACTGAAACTCATGCACTCTTCCTGGCATTATGTGAATCTGATGGAGTCAAGAGAGCAATAGGTAAAAAGCAAGGAAACTTCAGAGGCGAAGATTCACACACATATATATACATACGCAAAATTGCTTGTAAAACTATTGTTTCTAGAAGGAAGAAAATAAAGCATGGCAGTAGCATAAAAAGACAACATCTCTAAGCTGGTTTCCCTTTGGGAGAAAGGAAAGTAGCCTGGCCTCTATTCACCATATTCCTTACGGTAACTCCACATGAAAGCCCTAGATAAAAGGCAAATGATTGTGCTCGGTATGCTTCTTACCTTATCAATCTTAAAAGATAGCCTTAGGCCAAAACCATGGAATTTCCAACACGATGCCAACGACTCAACATCTGTGGCTAAAGCCTCACTCCCCCTCTCCTTGCCCTTAAATAATAATAATAATAAAATGGACATTTATAGTGCGCACATATCTCGTTCGAGAGAACAAGCTCTAAGCGCTGCACATTAAAATTTCTTTCTTTGTTTTCCTCCTGGCCCCCTTCTCCTATCTCCTTTTCATTCTTTTTTAAATTTGTTTGCATCAAAATGATACAAAAAAATAAATAATTATTAATTCAAAATTCTTTTCCACCCGGTGAGCAGGAATTGGATTGGACAGTGGGTTGGCGGCGTTGGGAAAAGGGATGAGAAGATGAAAGCAATGGGTCTAACAAAAACTGATGGGAGATCGGAGTGGACATAAAGTGGGACCTTTATTGTACATAATGGCAATGAACAAATTCTAACAGTTTTTCCGGTTTCAATGGTGGTGGGTGCAAAATAGGTAATGGTTATGAGAATAATATGAGAATATGAGAAACATTTCGTCATTCATCCACGCTGCACATATTTAACGTAGTATTGTACGATGAACAATATGCAAAATTGAGCCTACAGATCTTACAGCATGGTATGTGGACATGTTACTATGCATTATTTGAAGTGTGCAGCTGTCAATATCTCATGCGATTCTTAGGTGAAACCTGCAAATTGTACAGACATCACAGATGTTAGAGACACCCATGCTCAGTACAACTAACTTGTAAATCAAGACAACCGGCATCATTAGTTTCACTTTGAACGAATTAGTCAAACACAAATTCATGACAAGTCCAGGGCTGTTATTCTACAATACCATGATTCATCAAGCAAATTATTACATCACCAAGTATTACCCAACACTGTAAGGTATCAAAATAAAGTAATAATAAAAATCATACCTGTATAGTCTAGCCCTCTCTAAAATTGTCCACACATAAACTAAATTGGTTTTTACTTATAATTTAATGGATTTGCATGACGTAAGGACTCATTGTATTTCAATGAAATATTGGAGAGACCTTGAATCAGTGCGGTCCAAAGAAACTGCCCGACTCTTAAGTATCATGAGTCGTCAGCTCAAGTCTTTTTCTCCCTTTTCCTTCCTCCTCCTTCATAGTTTTTTTAGCAAACTGTTGTCGAAGAATCAACTACACTGCAGCCTAATTTAAAGCTATAAAGCACTTCACAACCCCAGATTAACAAGGTTCTAACTTAAAATTTCAAGTGACAAAAGTTAACAAGTTCATCCCAAGTGCTTTTATAAAAAGTTGAATTAATGTCATGTTAAAAAATGAGATTCTTGATATTCTAATGAGAGAAATATGGAAAGTGAGATCTTTGACATTCTCATAAAAGGTAGGTCTTGCCAAGTTTTGAAGCCTTTTAATTTGGGGTTGCTACATGAATCACAGTTAAAAGTATAGGCAAAAACAGTTGGGTAAGACTTAATGAGAGGTGAAAGATAATAATAACGTCTGTCAATGGCATACACAAACTGACTACATTGCATGAAGATGAAATGCCAGCAAACACTTCGAAATAAAAAACTAGATCTCACAACAACTGTCATTTGCTTAAAACTGGTATGTTAAAGGAATTTTAAAAGTGAAAACTATAAAAAAAAATTTTAATGAAAAAATGAAAGAAAATAGAAAAGAAAAGAAAAGAAGGGACGGATAATGTAGAAAGAAAAATAGAATCAAACCACCCTCGGATTGTAACCAGTTAGTAGTTTTCATGAAGATTTCATTGCCTCAGTATTAAATTGTCCTGACTCCTTCATTTAGTCTTCAAAGTGAGAATGTTATAGCACTGAGACAGCGATTTCTCTATTAGATTTAGAGCAATAGCATTGCTCTGATTATTTTCACGTTAAAGTGTAGGTGAAGATCATGAGAAAAATAAAATTATCCCTGAAAATTATTGGTGTTATCTTATAACGTGGGCAAAAAAAGGAACTGGAGAGAAACCAGCACCCATGCAGTGGAACCACACAACAATAAAAAAAAAAATGAAGAACAACAGGAGCACAGCGAATCAAGTGATGGTGGTAAACGTTACCTGGCTATTCCCTGATTCCTTGAAACCAAATGGGAAAACGTAAATGAAGCAAAGAAAGGAATGCAACATGTAAATCAACACAATGAAAAGCGTTTAACAGTTAGACGCTTAAAAGAATAAAAGTACTTCATTAACTCATTCAGGTCTGGTTTATGATGACTGAGCTAAAACAGAAGCTTTCCTACTCATGTTAAGGGCAGACAAAAAGTTTCAAAAGCTTAAAGCTCTGACAAAAAGTTTTTTAATAAAATCCTTCATGTGAAAATCAAATAAAATAAATTGAGTTAATAATCTTCTATAGAAGTTACTGCACGATACTCTGATGCCAGCAAAGGGTTAAAAAGGAAAGTGTCTATGAATTAATATCTCGGTACAGTGAAATTTCTTGTATGCAAATCTTGATCTAGATGGAATTGTCAGTCTGTTCACAACAGTTTACAGATCATCACAGGACGTTTCTAGATCTGAATGAGTTCAAGACATCACACAAAGGAGATGTGCAGACACTTGACAATATTCATAGAAAGAAAATCATTTAATATCTATGTGATAACTAAATATAAAACTAATTCATAACTCATAAATAGAATGTCCTACCAAAGAGAATGATCAATAAGTCTAAACAAATCAGAGAAAACACCTTTAAAGGACCGTCTTTTTTCCCCAATGTTTGTGTTTGATGAGACAGAATTTGGAAATCAAAGTTTTCTCTTAAGCAAACATCGCGAAACATGAGTGACCTTGGGCAAAAATTGCTTATGCATTCCTTTAATATGACCAAGTTAATATTGTAATGCAGAGTAATAGCATTCAATAACTACAATTTCAATGAGGAAAAAAAAAGTTTATAGGAAACCTCATTACTCTATTACCAGTATGCACTCAACATATTTTAAATCTTTACTATAAATACAATACCCTTAAGTGCTTCTTACACTAGGCCTGAAGAACAAAACAAAAAAGCCAGGCAAACACAGATAACAAATGAATGTCACAAAGCAAAAGGACAAAAACAGATAGCAAATACAAGACATCCTTGGATCCTGAGCATAAACAGTTTTTCTGATCTTTATAGTTTAGTACCCTATACAATAAAATTTATTTTCAACATATTAACTTAAGCATCAAAATCTCTTTTAAAGTCACAAAATATTGGTCCAATTGTCACAAAGAACAATGAAGCATTAACAGATTGAAAGATTGTTTCAAGGTGGCAAATACAAAAGAAAATGTCTCTCTTGTCAAAATTACCCTCCGTTGACAGATAAATCTTCCTCTCCGGGCCTGCTACAAAGCAAACCAAATGAGTGCATTGAAGAACAGATGTTACAGGCATTTTCATTTAACAACTAGTAGGTCTACTCAAGAGCAGTTGTTATAATCAATTCTTTTGCCATTTGTAGTAAAACAAATGAAAGAATTCGTAGTTATAGTCAAGATTAAAAAGTAAATAAAATTCAGATAGATTTTTATTTTCAAAAATGTTCCTCAGCGAGAATGCTTATTGGGGATGCAATGGCTCAATGGGAAAGACAGTTGTTCAACAGTTATAAGGCGATAGGAGTCATGAAAGTTTAAACATATCGGTAATATTATTTCTTACCAATGCATTACCAACAAAGGGTTTGAAAAAATGAGAGCGATGATGTTCTGCATTCACTTTTTACAACAAACATACATGCTTTATTTAGAGCATGTCTGTGATGGAATAATGATTTAAGATGTTATCTTAAGGGTTCCCAGTTCGTTAAAGGGATTATAAAACAAAATTAAGCTAAAATCTCTGTCAAATGGTAAGTAACCAAGAAATCTTTGATAATGTATAGAGAGCACAAGCACAAAATCATTACAATTATTTAAAGCTTTTAAAAGTGAGTTCATATATATAGATATATTATACCTTTTACAAAGCTGTTTCTATGATACGTTCTATGATCAAAACAATTGATACAAAATGTAAGTAGATGATGTCAGCGCTATCTACCAGTAGCTTCTCCAAACCGCCCGAAAGTATTATAAATGTACTCGATATGAACAAAGTATCAGCATTTTCAATCTACGGTCATGTGCTAATGTTGCGATTGTCTGTTATGTAATGCATATCGTCAGAAAATTCATCATATGCCCTATCTCATGGTGTGCGTTTTATCATACAGGTTACTTTCAAACAGAATGTAACTTTTAATTGTATGGTTGCAAGGAAAGAAAATCGGTTTGGAGTGGCTACTATTATCAGTAACATCATCAAATGCAATGCAACAACTCGTAGCCTGCATGACATACCGTTTCATCACCAAATCCAGGTAAGTGAGAAAATCAACTTTAAAGTCGCGAAGAAATGATCATAACAGAGGGAAGAACAAAATCGGTTATGCAAAATCTCAGAATCTACAGCGTATTTTATCGTTCAAACGCCTTATAAATCTCATAAAGTTATACTAAAATAGCCAAAAATAAAAAAATTTGGAGTTGAAACAGTTTGTCACACAGACGACGAATTATAAGAAAAAATGACCCTGACAACACAACGATACATCTATCGGGACACAGAAAGGAAACATTTTAGAAAGAAAGAACAAAAAATGAAGGAGAAACTATACTTATACAACACAGAAGAAAAAGAACAAGTCGATAATGAGGAGAAAAATTGTATCAACACACTGATGCATAATGAGACAATCAAACCCCCGACAGTAAAAGCTTATTGCAATGAACATGGCTGTAGAGTACCTGAACCAGTTGAACGACTGTGCCTTTGTTCTGATCTGTTTGACCATCTTCAACACCCTTTTCCATTGTGTTGGGGATTGTCTGAAATGAAAGAATTCATAATTTTTCTGTCAACGTTTCCATAAATTATATATATTTGAGAATGAAGGATGATGAAAATTAAAATTTTGACAATCCCTTTTGACAAGTCACGAAATATCTATCATTAATTTTTCAGTGACTGAACATTACATTTTCTCCCCCAGGATCATGATCATTCTCTTATTCTTTCATGCAATGACAATTTAAGATTAAACAAATTCAGAGTTTTCTAAAGAAAAAATATCCAAAAAGTTTTATGTGTTGACATAAAGAATTGCAACAACATTGTAAACACTTAAAAAATGTTGATAACATTACCATGGTCTGAACTACTATGTATATAAAAAGATTTTTAAAATAACATCATTCTCAGATAATGCAGTGTAAAACTATGCCTCTTCCCCTTCCTTTTCCCTCTTCATCTTTTCCTCCACATCCAAACCCCCTACACTAAAAAAAAAACCAAAAAACCAAACAAAACAAAATTCAAAAACATAAGTAACCCACTGAGCCAAAACTCGGCATTGTGGGAAGTAACTCTCAAAACAAAAGGGCAAAGCAGAAATTAGTTTAATGCAAATAAACAAACAATTAAGACATAAATTTTAAAAACCTTTAATGCAAATAAACAAACAATTAAGACATAAATTTTAAAAACCTAACTGAATGCCCGTACAAAGACAAGGATCACTTTCGCAAACACAATTGACATCAAGACCTTCAAACAGTAACAGAGGAGATGAAAGTAACATTGCCACAAATCACGGCCATCAGTCAGATTCATAACATTAAGTGGGCTCCAAAATGTTACCAGTGATACATACGAGGTGAGGGATACTAATTTTGATAACATTTGTTTCTTTCACTTTTCATCTCACTCGCAGGATGGTTACAGCTTGAGTACAGAAACAAAAACCTCACAAGGTAAAATAAACAAAAAAGCAACAGGAACCATTTCAAACTAACAAACAAACAAAAAACAAAACAAAACAAAACAAAAATGCAAATAAAAAATGTTCATTTACAAAATCATAAAATACTCATGAGGGAGAAGAGTGAGCAACTTGCTAGCAAGAGTCTGAAACATGAATAAAGTATTTAATAGAGTAGAAATGATAAGGTATTCCCTAGCACTGACATCACTTACAACCGTCTGACTTTGAGAGGTAATTTGGGAAAAGCCACAACAATAGCAATATTTTATGGGATCAAGATAAAGTAACAATTTCATTCTTCACAGAGGTCTACAGAGAATTTAGGTATGATGCAACATAATCTCTGGTATTCTGTACAGATATACACATATATTGCTATTGCTGTTGCTGTTGTTTTTGCTGTTGTTATTGTTGTTGCAGTGGTTCAATGATGAGAAATTTTTTTACAACTATTCCAAAATCAATTCAATTCAATTTAACCACATTTGGTACTTTCCCATCCACAGGTTCTTGTATGTTCAAAACATCTCAGCATATGATGGGTTGTATGTTTCTGTTCAAGACATCTCAAAATATTATGGGTTGTGTATGATTTTGTTTTTAAAATCTGAACATATAATGGGTTGTACATTTCTGTTTAAAACATCTCAGTTTATTTTGGGTTGTATGTTTCTATTTAAAACATTTCAACATATTATCAGTTGCATATTTCTGTTCAAAACATCTCAGCATATTATGGGTTGTATGTTTTTGTTTAAAACATCTCAGCATATATTATATTTCTGTTCAAAACATCTCAGTATATTATGGGTTGCATATTTCTGTTCAAAACATCTCACTCAGTATATTATGGGTTGTATGTTTCTGTTTAAAACAACTCAGCATATTATGGGTTGTAAATTTCTGTTTAAAACTCAGCATATTATGGGTTGTACGGTTGCGTAGACACTATCATAAAATGGAAATCTTGTCATTTTTCATACAAATGTCATGTCAAAAAGCAAAAGGAGAATGTGAGGATAACCAACAAAAATGAGTTAAGCAAAAAGACAA
The DNA here is from genome assembly GCA_037039925.1 of Doris montereyensis. Classification (NCBI taxonomy): domain Eukaryota; kingdom Metazoa; phylum Mollusca; class Gastropoda; order Nudibranchia; family Dorididae; genus Doris; species Doris montereyensis. The sequence goes on from JAXRKP010000582.1 coordinate 140,715, forward strand.
GCATGATGAAATATTTACACTGTTAGATCTGCTTGAGAATCAATAAGACCAGCCTGTGATAAAATTAACTGTACTAAACTTACACTCATCCACACAGCTTTAAAAAGAAGGCGATATTATTAGATTTCTATATCCTACATCATTGGTAAGTTCTTACCCTTACCGATCATATGTAATTTTTCGGTGGTATAGTTGGATATATATGGACATGATATATGTATATTAAAGGAATATATTGCATGGCATAAAGAAGAAAATACCATTAAAAAAATAATAATTAGTTAAGCGGTGGAAATAAAATGGTTTTAAAGTTATTTTTAGGACCATAATTTTTGTATCCCTTTGATCCATCTATAAAAAGCTAACTAATTGTTAAGGGTTAGTGCAGAAATAAAAGTATTATATAGGATGATGATAGAAACAACTGCCTGGCGTCCAGCATGCTTCGAGGAGAAGAACAATGAACAATGTCTATACCTGGCCTCCACTGATAGCCTGAGAGGAAGTAGGCGGTGGATAATCGTAGGCATCATAAAACTGGCCTTCCTCAGAACTAGGTTCACACTTATAGACAGTAAAATGATAACTTTGCTTAAATGTCCATGTAACAGTCACATTAACAAAAACAAATAACTCAGCTTAGAGATCTTCTGAAGGAGAATGAGAGGCAAGACTGACAAGACAAAAAGTGTGCAGCAATGAGTACAAATGAAAATTGGAGAAATAATGAGTAATTACGGAAGATCTTTTAACCCTGGAACTGCTCAATACGCCAAGCGCAGATAACCTTTTTACTTCCATTGCCTACTCAACCCACCAATTGAAGTTAATGAGTAAATATTTGATGAATCTGTTAAAGCAGTGGTAGGCTTACTACAGCCTGCAATGCTGCCTGCATTATCATCCCGTTGCATCCTAACACACAATCTACACTTAGCTTTTTCTTACATTTTGTTACGCATAATAATAAAAACAAAATTTGTAAAAGTTGATCCTCCACGGATTACTGGTAAACCAAAGTGGCCCACAGGACAAAAATTTGCCCATCCCTGTGCTAGAGAGTTCAAGCTACGCTTCAGACTATTGGCACAAAGGCAAGACTGGTTGTGTAAAAACATGCAAACAATGACATTTATTTTGACAATTTTCATGAACGATTCTCTCCATTCATCTGCCCTTTTCTAATCCCTTGGTATTGTTTTGATATGGTTCAGTCTACTATGACAAGTAAAAGGTCCCCTTTTCCCCCTCTATTGTGGCAAAATTTGCCACCCAAAACCAGACACACCTTGAGTATCGTACACTGTTTCATGTCTTTATAGCAACTCTTTCCATTCCAGACCTGACAATTGTCCCCAACATTATTATGTTCCCTCTCTACCTCTCCTTTGCCCCTGTCCGTATTCCCATGCATGTGTGACCATCACTCTCCATCAATGCATTTTAGTAGTTTTGACTTCTACTTCAACAGTCCTCTTTCTCCTTCCAACCAACCTCCCACCTCTTGCATTAGTAACCCTTCTTTTCATATTCCGCCCCTCTCTCTCAATCTCTAAAGTACTAACATAAACTAAGATTTATGTTGCTTTGATACTCGTCTCTGTATGACGGTGAAAGCTTCAACTTCCGCTTGTACTCTCTTCACATCATTGTTTTCATGCACATGTGAATAAGAAGTGGAGGTATATTTTGCCATATCTGACATCTGACATAACCCTCAAAACAAAGCCCCATGTTCTGACTGATCCTAGTAAAACCATGTCAATGGTCACTGCCGCTTTATAGCAAAACAGTTTATGTTTGCATCTTGTTATAAGAACTATACTGAGAGTAGCGTTAGCCTGGGCAAGAAAACATCGCTTTCACCCCTTCAGAAAAGAAGTCTTTCTTTGCCAGATGTGACATCTGATGTGGCATGAGTTTATCATTATTACTACAGTTTGATTATGTGATTTGGGCATTGTGTTGTAGGTTATAAAAAGTAGGAACCAATAGTTAAGTTTCATTACTAAGCAAGCATAACTTGAAAGGTGATAATGGAGCTCAAGACTCAGAACAAAATTTCTTTGATCATCAAGGCAACTTCGCTGGCCAGGGTCAGTACCTGGTAGACAAGGTGAGCAGACAGGCTACAGCGCATCGCAGGATGCGTAGAAGCAGTTCAAGGGCTAAATGACTTGTTTCCATCTCATGACCTTCATTTCATTGATACGTTTTTTTCTAACCTTCCATATGTACATGCTCTGTTAAACTTGCATCAAGTGTGAATAAATGAAACTTTAATCATAACAAAATATTTCAATCGAAATGACAAATGAAAGCAAAATAAAATGATTATATAACAATATGACATTGGGAAAATTCAGTGTATAATTTTGAAAAGTTTGAATGCCTCAATAAAAAAAACATTCTATCAAAATTTAATGCAAAAAAACTCCCAACAAACTTGAAAGGATTTACACCATTTAAAATATTTAATGTTATAAAATCATTCAACTTCTAATAGAGAAAAATAAATGGGAGGCAAAGGACATATAACAAAAAACTTCAATGACAATTATTTATCAAATGCTGCGCCTCTGTGCCTCCCTTCCACATATATGCATTATAAGAAATAGTAGGATATAAGGCAGGCTCAACTTTTACAGAGCACATCTCTGAGTTCATATAGCAATGTGTACTCCAATATCTTAGCATAGCTACCAATCTTTTCAAATCGAAAAACAGATTCTGACAAGGTAGACTAATTCTTACTTGCCCGACATCCCATAATATTCCAGAAAACATTGATAATTTAACTTATATTAACCCCTTTAAAGTAAATAACAAAAACAGTCTGCCAATTGCTGACCCTTTCTGGCGAAGTGCAGCGGTTGTTTTGACAAGTCAGAATGGAGTCTCCAGATTTTCACCCCCAGTCTCTCGGAGTCTCTGCCGTTCAATTAGAGTTTCTTTAAAAACAAATACAGTTAACCCTCACATACATACTTTTCAAGGTAAATACAGATTTGTGGACTCAAAGCCGGAAAAACATTTTAAATATGATTTTTACGTACGCCTCCTGGTTGGCAGCTGTATCTTAGTGTCAAAAACAGATTAGTGTTCTCACCTTGCCAGGACCAACAACACTTTCAGTCTGTGCGGTTTCTAAGGCACGGACAGCAGGATGCTTGGCCCTGCTACCTTCGGGGGATTCCGATGGCTGTGGCGGTGGTGGCGGGGGTCTGGCTTAGGATAGCATTGTCCTCGCTGGAAGGTCAACAAGAATAAATTAATATGGAAAACAAAAAAATCCCCCCAAATCTCGGTATAAATTTATTCTCACAAAAACCACACAAACGTGATTTGTTTGTTTCATTGAAATTTACCCCATCTACCATATGTGGTGAACTCAGAGGAGTTTATTAAGAGGACACAGCAAGATGAAAGATATGTCAAAAGAGTGGAAAAAAAAGAAGTACCTGCCTGCTGTCCACAAACCAACATGGAATCGTGTTTTAATGCTAGGATAAAATCATGATGAAAGAGAGAGAGAGGGATAGATATTGCCATAGATAACAAGAAAAACAATTGACTTTCATAGGGAAATTTATGGTCACATTAACATGTGACAAAGCTTGGTTGTTTATATGAATCTTGAAATATCAAACCGGGCAGGGGCCGGATAAGCACCTGTACGGGGAGTAGATGATCCCGCCCTCCACGAGGCTCCTGCTGCCTTGCAGGTCAGTCTTGGCTGACCAAAGGCTAAGGGAGTTAACCCTGACAGAAAATAACAACTTGATGCCTTGCATGCTCGTCTTGAATGCCCAAAGGCTAAGGGAGTTAACCCTGACAGAAAATAACAAGGCCTGGTAGGGGGCCTCACGATGGCAGCCCCACCATCTACCTAGGGTACAGTTGGCTAATCCCCTGCTTACCCAAAACCAAACTGATTCAGAGAAATAAATGCAATATACCCATCTTGACTTTCCAAAGACGAAAATGGATACGAACACGGACTGTGATTTTTGGAGCATGGAATGTTAGGGCAATAAATGGAAAAGAGATAGAATTAGTTGAAGAAATGGAAACATTCAAAGTAGATATTTTGGCCATTACAGAAACAAACAAAAGGAATAGAAAATGTAGGATAAGAGTAAACAGAGGAGCTGAAATATTTAGTGATCAGCACCTAGTGATAGCCAAAATCAGATTTATTTACTGAAGAAAACAAACAGAAAAGGAAAGAGAAGAAAGCTACTAAACTCAAAATAGAAGAATAAATAAACCAATAGTAAAACAGATATACCAATCCAGGATAAAAAGATCTATCAGTGAAAGGTAGATTGATCTGAAGGATAGCACAATAGAAGAAAAGTGCCAAATGTATAAAGAAACACTCCTCAGTTGTACTGAAGAGGTCTGTAGTAGGAAACAAGTTAAAGGAGATAGGAAAAGAACAGCATGGTGAAATGAGAATGTCAAGACTAAGATCAAAGAAAAGAAGGATGCCTGGAGGAAATACTCGCAAACAAAGAGACCAGAGGATAGGATAGATTAAGTGAATAAAAGAACTATCGCCAAAGAGGAAGTGAGGAAAGCAAAACAGGAACAGAGGGAGGAGTTTGGACAAAGACTTCAAGAAAGCTATCAAGGAAATCAAAAGCTGTTCTGGGGAGCAATGAAGAGCATGAGAAAGACCAAAGCATGCCCAATACGACAAATTAAGAACGCCAAAGGAGAAGTGATGAAAGAAGACAGCGAAACGTGGAGAAAGTATTTTCAAAAATTACATAATCCCTCCAGAACAAATGAAACAAGGAGTACAGATCAATTAGTAAGAATAACAAGTAATCTACATGAGACAGCTCAAGATGAAGATATCTCAAAGGAAGAACTCCAAACAGCTATAAGAAAAGTGAAATTAGGAAAAGCCTCAAGAGAAAATCAAGTCTATCCAGAAATGATTAAAAACTAAGAGAGAAAGGCAGACAAGCAACTACATGCAATATGCTAACAAGCATGGAAGTCAAAACAGGTGCCAGACGATTCTTGATTTTATTATGGAAGCATAAAGGTTGAAAAGAGTGCGGGAAGAGGGGTGGATGGGGTGAAGTGTAAGAGCAAAAGACAACCGGGATAACATAATCTGCCAACTAGTTCTATATAAAGTTGACATAAAATCTCTTTAAAGAAAGAAATATTACACATAACACAAATCCAAGAAAAACACAGTTATCACATAAAATTAGTTTCACTATCACCAGGGACCACTCTACTTACACTGTCATTCTATTTACATTCTCACTCTGTTTACACCGTCACTCTATTTATAATGTCACTCTCTTTATAATGTCAATGTTTACACTGTCACTCTATTTACATTGTCACTGTTAACACTGTAACCCTGTTTACACTGACACTCTGTTTCCACTGTCACTCTGTTTCCACTGTCACTCTGTTTCCACTGTCACTCTCTTTACACTGACACTCTATTTATACTGTCACTCTCTTTACACTGACACTCTATTTACACTGTCACTGTTTCCACTGTAACTCTGTTTACACTGACACTCTGTAACTCTGTTTACACTGACACTTTATTTTACACTGACACTGTATTTACACTGTCACTGTTTACACTGTCACTCTGTTTACACTGACACTATATTTACACTGTCACTGTTTACACTGTCACTCTGTTTACACTGTCACTCTGTTTACACTGACACTCTGTTTACACTGTCACTCTGTTTACACTGTCACTGTTTACACTGACACTCTGTTTACACTGACACTACACTGTTTACACTGTCACTCTGTTTACACTGTCACTGTTTACACTGTAACTCTGTTTACACTGTCACTTTGTTTACACTGTTTGTCACTGTTTACACTGTCACTCTGTTTACACTAGCACTCTGTTTACACTGTCACTCTGTTTACACTGTCACACTGCTTGTTTGCACTATTACACTCTGTTTACACTGTCACACTGCTTTCTGTTTAAATTGTCACTCTGTTTTACACTGTTCATACTGTCACTCTGTTTGCGCTATCACTGACTCTGTTTACACTGACACTGTTCACTGTCACTCTCTTTACACTGCTTGCGCTGTTTACATCACTCTGTTTACACTGTCACTCTGTCAACAACAACAAAAACAAAAACTACTAGGTCCCAAAATAAATGCATAGGTAAATGACACCTGTTAAAAAGTTTCCACTTTGTTTACACTGTCATTCTGTTTACAAACTCTGTTTACAATGACTTATTTTTTAAGAACTCTGTTTACACTGACACTTGTTTACAATGACACTCTGTTTACACTGATCATAAGAACAATCCATACATTACATGACATTCTGTTTGAGACTCTGTTTAATGAAAATGCAATTCATTTTTAAACTGCACTATCACTCTGTTTTAGATGTCAAAGTTTCAAAATGAAGAAATTAGGGGGAGGGGGTAGAGGAGGGAGGGGGACAAAGAAATATCTAAAAATTTCAACTGAATCCAAAATTTTAATCAATAATTTATACGTATCAATAAAACATTCTTTGAGATCATAATAAAAGCCATCAGGGAAATTATAATGTTACCTCTTTCTTCGATGTTCTAAACTTTCTTTTGATGGTTTAACCCGTCTCTCTGAAAATGGAAGAAAATGTACAAAAGTCATGCTTTTGCCCTCGGACTGCAAACGTTTTATTCAAAAAGACAACAGCAATATGATTGTTTCTTAGAAGCATAGTAAATAATAAGAGAGAAAGAGAGAGAGAGAGAGAGAGAGAGAGAGAGAGAGAGAGAGAGAGAGAGAGAGAGAGAGAGAGAGAGAGAGAGAGAGAGAGAGAGAGAGAGAGAGAGAGAGAGAGAGACAGACAGACAGACAGACAGAGACAGACAGAGACAGACAGAAAGACAGACAGACAGACAGACAGACAGACAGCAGGCAGGCAGAGAGAGAGAGAGAGAGAGAGAGAGAGAGAGAGAGAGAGAGAGAGAGAGAGAGAGAGAGAGAGAGAGAGAGAGAGAGAGAGAGAGAGAGAGAGAGAGAGAGACAGACAGACAGACAGACAGACAGACAGACAGACAGACAGACAGACAGACAGACAGACAGAGACAGAGAGAAAAAGAAAGAGAGAGGGGAGAGAGAGAGAGAGAGAGAGAGAGAGAGAGAGAGAGAGAGAGAGACACACACACACACACATACACACACACACATACACACAGAGAGACAGAGAGAGACAGAAATGACAGAGACAGAGATTTACCACATCATAAACTAACACTATCCACCACATTAAAGAACATTCAGTAGATTATATCAATAATTGAAAAAAAAGAGAGAATGTCTTTCTCCGGGTATGCATGGTAATTCGTTTGAAAGAGATTGAAAGAGAGAGATCATTATCTTGCCTTGTCTTTCTTTTCTTCCGTTTCAACAAAAGGTGTGCTCTAGATTGTCAATTAAGGAGAAAGAGAGAGCCTTATAAAGAGATAACTCCACCAAATAAGACAATACAAGTAAAGGTTGTCTATAATAGAGAGCATAGATGAAGATTTAATTTGATATTAATTCGCCTTTCTTTTCTTATGAGTTTTTTAAATTGATGTTGCGGGAGATGTGTGGTTTGTTTGTTGTTCTTTATTTAGATCTAGATCTATACAAAGAGATGTAACAAAGATGAGAAGAGAGATTGGCAGTTCTTATCAAGTCAACACCAACAGAGACATCATTATCATCAAATTCCAGTAGAGCCCCACTCACACAGAGTAGAATGTCAGATGAGAAGGAGTACACTTCATTTTAAAGAGAGAGAAAGAAAGAGAAGCAGATTTAGCCGACGAGAGAGTACAGAGAGACGTTGGTGAATTAAGAACAGCAAGAGAGAAAGTAAAAGGAAAGTCGTAGGACCTACCAAAGGCGCCCATAACCCGACCACAGAGCTTTAAAACAAAACCGGGGGTTTGAATTTGGTTTTGATGTCTTCTGAGAGAAAATTTCCCCTTTCCATCATAGAGAATTCAGGGCAAACAGCAAGAGAGAGAAAGAGAAGAGAGAGAGAGCCTACGTTCTCCATGTCCATTTAGAGAGAGAGAGAGACACACACACACATACACACACACACATACAGAGAGACACAGCGAGAGATAATTTATGAAATGAGTATCTTTGGTATAATGAAGAATCTAGCTAAATTTACCACTCACAAAACTAACACTATCCACCACATTAAAGAACATTCAGTAGATTATATCAATAATTGTTAAAAAGACAAAACAGCTTTACGGGAATGTCTTTCATGTTTCAACCAGTTTCTGCGTCCGGGCATGCATGGTAATTCGTTTGAACGAGCATTGAAATGTCGATGTAAACTAAATATAATGTGATCATTATCTTGCCTTTGTCTTTCGTTTTCTTCCGTTTCAACAAACGGTGTGCTCTAGTGCGCGCATTGTCAATTAAGGCTATATCAAGAAACCGTTATAAGGACGACAAAGGGCCTTATAAAGAGATAACTCCACCAAATAAGACAATACAAGATCTATATCTAATACTAAAGGTTGTCTATAATACTTTGATACATGGTTATAATATTATGTTGCATAGTGTCTTCGTCAATGAAGATTTAATTTGATATTAATTCGCCTTTCTTTCTTATGACTATAAATTTTTTAAATTTACTCGCTTTGTTTTTCCGTTGTTTTTTAAATTGATGTTGCGGGTACTGTTGTCTTTGCCGACTTGTGGATTGTTTGTTCCTCTTTATTTAGATCTAGATCTATACAAAGAAATTTCCCATAAAAAAACCAACGGTTCATGTAACAAACCGTTTGCATCCTATGAGGGATATTTAGAAGGTAAATTGTGTATAAGTAAATCTATTGTCTCCGTTTATTGGCATGTTCTTATCAATGTCAACACCAACATTGCCATCAGTACTGCACCACCAGTCACAATGCTATGCTCCCCACCAGAACCATCATTATCATCAAATTCCAGTAGCACCTGCAAACTAACGTTTACGCCCCACTCACACATGGTGACGGTAGGTGAATGCGATGCATGATGACAATAAAAATATATATATAATCGAAGGAAACAAATCAAGTACACTTCATTTTAAACCGACGCCGAGAGAAAGCTGAAATTGTGTCAACCCAAATTTGAAGGCAGCCATTTAGCCGGCGATCGTGAAGGCACTTTGTGTACACGGCGCTTCTTTTGTTTCATAAAATTACCCTGCCCACCATATTACGTTGGTGAATTAAGAACAGCAAGATAAATGATGATATGTGAAAGTGGAAAGGAAGAGATCGTAGGACCTACCAAACGCGCCCATAACCCGACCACAGTACAAAAAAGCTTTAAAACAAAAACCGGGGGTTTGAATTTGGTTTTGGGAGCTATGTCTTCTGTTAGCTTCATCGAAAATTTCCCTTTCCATCATATGGGGTGATCTCTGGGCGAATTCAGGGCAAACAGCAAGATGAAAGAGTGAAAGGGAAGAAGAAGGTCCTACCAATAGAGCCAGCCAACTGCCTACGTTCTCCACGTCCATTTAATGTCCCTCAGTACTGCAAAACTGTGGCACGTGTGAGTTGTCGAAGAGCATGACATGAAACTACATTACACATGTAAACAGACAGATCCATACTGTGTCAAGATAAGATGGAGAAAACAGCAATCCCCCGTCAAAGAACGCGGTTTGGGCGCTGTGCACGTCGAGTATGTGTGTAAGTTATCAAGTGGAAATCTGTGTTGTTTCTGTCAAGACTGAATGATACATTACTTAATGATCAAGATCAAGCAAATCTCCACGGTATTGTATCCTTAGCATTTTATTACCCCCCCCCCCCAAAAAAAAACAACAAAACAACAACAAACAACAAAAATAACAAACGTACGTATGAAGAAAGAGCAATGGTATGCTAAACACAAAACAAAGCAAAAACATGACAAGAATAGTCGCAGCAGACATTATGTCAAAATCTCTATTTTCTTTTTCATTGTTTTGAAAACGAATTTTATTTTCTCTGGGTCGCGACGTTTCCAGTCTATTTAGCATGATTCTCGAATGTATACACGCTCTGTTTTTTATTTTTTTCAGGACTACTGTCCCCCAGATAGATAGGTAAATAGATAGATAGATAGATAGATATATAGATAGATAGATAGATAGATAGATAGATAGATAGATAGATAGATAGATAGATAGATAGATGACAGATGGATATATAGACAGAGCGACAGATGGATATATAGATAGATAGGTAGATGGATAGATAGACAGAGCAACACATAGATATATATTATATTATATAGGTAGAACTATACGTAGATAGATAAATAGATAGATGGATGGATGGGATGGATGGATGGATGGATGGATGGATGGATAGATAGATAGATAGGTAAATAGATAGATAGATAAATTGCCAGATAGAACCATACCAAGAGAAGTGAAAAGATGGATGATTGGGAGGATGGATGCAGGTACTTAAGCTATGTCTACACTATCGTACTTACATTATGAATGCACCACTGTCAGGACACGACTGACATCGTAGCTAAAATACCGTACTCATCACGTACATTCTTAGACAGCGTTGAATTTAAGAGGCAGATTGAAAGTACTGACATGCCCTGAGTTTTCATTTGGACACATATAACATAATTATGCTGGCTGACAACGACGTGAGTGAATCATAACTGCTTAATGTATTATGTCTGTAAGCACGTGTGTGTGTGTGTGTGTGAGACAGATAGAGAGAGAGGGGGAGGAGAGAAATAGAGAGAGAGAGTGGGAGAGAGAGAGAGAGAGAGAGAGAGAGAGAGAGAGAGAGAGAGAGAGAGAGAGAGAGAGAGAGAGAGAGAGAGAGAGAGAGAGAGAGAGAGAGAGAGAGAGAGAGACAGAGACAGAGACAGAGACAGAGAGAGAGAGATTGACAGAGAGAGAGAGAGAGAGAGAGAGAGAGAGAGAGAGAGAGAGAGAGAGAGAGAGAGAGAGAGGGAGGGAGGGGTGTGTGTGTGTGTGTGTCGGTGTGTGTGTGCGCGCACACATATAACGTGTATTTCATGTGTTGACATATCTAGGAGCATTCACTCAGAAAGAATACACATCGATGATCATTTTGAAGGAGGATAATACTGAACTCATTGCCTTTAAAAAGAAAAGAGAAAAATCAATCGTCGAGTCTATTTCCGTTCAGGACTGTGCAATCAATTGTTCAGCATAATATATGTAATCTTGGCCTTCATCTCGACAAATCACTGAATGTGGAAGAACACGTGAACACTGTACTGAAAACTACTCATTACCATCTGACAAATATGTACAATCCCAGAGATCTACACAGATTCAGTAAGAATCATAGTGCATGCTCTCATCACAAGTAAACTGGATTGCGGTCTACCAGCACACTCTAAAAAAAAATGCAGGTGATTCAAAACAAAGCTGCCAGGGTCATTACAAAAGACACACGTATGTGAAAGCATCAGCCCTGTTCTTCACTCGCTGCACTGGTTACACATAGAGAAGAGAGTAACTTTCAAAATTGCTTGCCACACCTACAAATGCGTAAACGGACAGGCTCCTAAATATACCGGCGCTCTGATTGACATCAACGTTCGTGCTAGAAGTAGAAGCCAAAGATCATCCAACGCAATCAACCTTAAAAAGCGTTCGTCGCTTGTGTTGTACGCAATTGTGTGCTTTCTGTGAAGCGCCTTAGAGCATAACAAATGGATCAGGTACGCTATACAAGTGACTTATTACTATTACTATATTATACTACTAAAATAAACATAATGTTATGTTACAAAGGGAACGGAATAGATTGCTGCCAGCCCCATTACCACACATACCCCACGGTTTCTTTGTTTCCGTACAATTTACCCCATCCACCATATGCGTGATCTCAGGGTGAATTAAAAGAAACAGCAAGATGAAAGGAACACATGGGAAAGAGTGAAAACAAAATAAATAGAACCTATCAGTAGTATGCGTCATATCCGATGAAGTCCCTCTCTTTAATTGGAACAGGGATATGAAAGAAACTCAAAAAAATAAAAAATAAATAAAACAACTGAAAAGCAACAACACATAAAGTACATATATACATACATACATACATACATTACATACATTACATACGTCTTTACATATACATGGGGACAGGTGGTCTGGAGGTAAGGTGTCTACCTCTCAACTAATGGTCGTGAGTTTGTGCCCTGACCTTGTGGACGTGAGTAAAATTAAAATGACTTCAAATACATAGACACGCACAGACCCATGTACGGCTAATATAAACATTAAATGAAAAGATGAATGAAGGCAAACATTTACTGCCCCCCCCATCCTTCACGTGCCCCGCGTGCTAACAGGCAGAGAGGATGAGTCTGCTCACTGTTCACTCACTGTGTTCTTCACTCAGTCAATGACCTCCTGATCTTCTTCCCTGGCCAATCCCCACTTGTAAAAACCAATGGCAACACGGTGACACACTCGTGGTTTACAATTGCAAGCAGCAAGGAAGACGACTATAATCGACTCCCTACCCCCCCCCCCACCCCCATCAATTCATACTAACACGGACGAGGGGAGCAGTGAGATTTGAGAGTATCGTGAGTTATCTATCAGTCAGACCGCCTATGTTTTCGATAACCTCGCCACAAAATCGATTACTTCAGCCTGGCGACGACGACAATTGAACGGCCAAAGCAAACAGATGCCATAGTGTTTGAGTCACGCGCTGGAATAATACCACACGGCCACCGAGACGCGGTTTAAACTTCGATTCACACACAAAACACCAGCCCACGAAAGTCTGCTTCCAATACTAAAACCACATTGAGATCACATAAAATATTTCACAGATATCACCTTTGAAAATACACATGAACAACAACCAGTGAAGCACACTGGAATCACAAACTATTTCGCTGATGTCAATTTGCAGACACACATAAACACCAGTCAGTGAAACACACTGAAATCACACAAACCATTTCACCGATATCAAGTTTCAGACACACATAAATAAAACCCGGCGACACACTGAAGTCACATACATTTCACCGATATAAATGTGTAGATACACATAAACAACAATCCGGGAAATACAATTCACCGATAATCCGTGACAGGCACTGAAAGGAACACGAACCAACGTGTACGCCATGTGAGTCAACCAAAAACTGGCTCGGAACAATAATAATAATAATAATAATACATGTAATATGTTACACTCATACCTTCGAAACCGAGCTGTAATAAACTTGCATCAATATGATGTCATTAACCAAGAAAGACACATCGGTCACGACATTGGTCAAGGCAAGACCTGATAAACATAACGACTTAAATGAAGAGACGAACCACTTGTCCCAGTAACATTGCTAACAACCAGCGAGCACCGGTTGGAACAGAAATGCTGACACTAATAACAAGCCTGTGCCTATAATTCACTTCCCAGTGGTACGAGGTGCACCGAGGAAAGCGAATGGCACAGTCATTACACAACGACGGATTAATAACTTACTTATCGTGCTCTCGTTGTCCTGAACACTCATATTGTCGCTTCTATTATTACGTCGGCCTCTCGCGTTCCTTTGTTAATCTCACCACACCACATGAAATAGAAGTCTCTCAGCAGTCAATTCACGAGGAGCAGGCCGGGGCACATCGAAGGACCGAGAAGACGATTTACTGCACCTCTCGATCAACAACTATCCCCCATGTACATATACGACCAAGATAATGATATCAGTGCCAGCTACACTTATACTGAAACCCATGGTGAAATCAGGTCGACCGCTGTATTATGACAGAAGGATCTCCAAACAGACCTTGGAACGAGAGAGAGTAAAAATGAGAATGAGAGAGAGAGAGCAAGAGAGAGAGAGAGAGGAGGGGTAGAAGAAGGCGGTATGTGTTTGGTGAAGGTCTTATCTTGTAACCATTCTGGAATATCGATCACTTATCGCCGGTTGCATTGAGCAAGCTGCCATCGATGGTCTTTGCCTAGCCTCCCTGTCCGGTGTGTGGGCACAGAGCCCTGGCAGACAGAGAGAGAGAGAGAGAGAGAGAGAGAGAGAGAGAGAGAGAGAGAGAGAGAGAGAGAGAGAGAGAGAGAGAGAGAGAGTATGTGCGTGTGGGTGTGTCACCAATAATGAATACATTACACCTCAACCTACATTCACAGTAAGTCTCAGCATTGACACAGAGCGCCCACATATTTCTGGGATCGACTATCTGGGTCATTTTTTTACCCCCAAACCTGGATGACATTCCATTCAAATTGAATCCTAAGTACAAGACTTCATAACACATTCGAGCATGGAGCGGCCTTCCTATTGGACCAATGCTTTTATCGTGAAAATTAGTCTGTTTCTGAAGATATTCGAATTCAAATAACATGCCACGAGTTATGACGTCGTCGTCGTTGTAGGATGGACGTTACGACAGCCGACTTTCCTCTTCCTACACTCTGATGGCATCCGGCTGAAGGAGCCCAGGTCACGCAACAGGTCTTCATGGACGGATCAAATCCATTCTTGCAACGTGACCAAATCGTATTCTATCTACTTGGCGACGATCTGTTGAGAATTACTGTGAACACACTCAGCTACGTGAGTATAAAGTTATGTAAATGTATAAACACATTTTAATGCACATTTTTTTCTTCTTACATGGCCTCTTTTGTTTCTCTTCGCTGTATTAACCGACCGCAATTAGCTCTTCAAAGAAAATATCACGGTATACAGACTTGCTTTTAACAAAGCCATGTATTCAGTACGGTAAACATTTATAGTTTTTTTGTGTGTGTTCTACCCAAGCCAGTTAACTCGCCGCGTATTGTAAGAACAGAAACAAGATCTTTAGCATGATAGCAGGAGGTTTACATGCCTTCAATCGTAAAATAAAATAACAAGCGGTGATAATCGTATTTATGCAAACATACGCACACATACAAACACACACACACACACATTTGATAAAAAATAATAACCGCAGACACTAAACGTATTTACTGATGCTCTCTCTGTGTGTAGAAATGTGACTGAAATCAAACTCAATAGCAACTATCTTTACCAGGTCTCCTGTTTGAATTTAGTTTTGTTTGCTTCATGGCAAATTATACCTTCTGCTAAAAGCAGTTATCTCAGGCGGGGTGAATTGAGAAGAAACAGATGTGTGGAAGAAAGACATTATGGATACCGTAAGCGTAGAGTGAGAGGGTAGGACCTACCAATAGCGCCCATCAACTAACCACGACAAAAGGTCTGGTGTTATTTCCTTGAGTATCTTAAGTGAGCGGACTATAAACTACAGATATAGCTTTTCAATTCATACACCCAAACGTAGATTTTTTTTAAAAAGAAGCTAGTGTGGACCTCTCTATATAGTATTGTGTAGTAATGTAGCTGAACTATGGGATGTTGAAACGAGTAGCACGAACAGCAAACATTGAAACAATCGATCGGCATATTCAAAACTACAATCTACAGAGTTCTGGTGATTTAAGGTTTATTTATTTCCTTGTTTCATTGCAATTTATCCCGTTCACCATATGCGGTGATCTCAAGGTGAATAAAGACGGAAGACGCGTCAAAAAAGTGAAAGGAATGAAATGGGACCCATCAGTTAACCGCACACGCATTGCTGCAAGGAGATAATATACAAACAGGGTAAAAAAGAGATGAATCTCAGAGCTATTTGATTTGGTCGTGTCACAAGAGAAATTAATGAATGTTTAAGGTATCTGAAAGGAAACAAACGAGTTGGTTAACATGGAGCTGTTAAAACAAAGTCATAGGTATACGTCACGTAGTCAAATGTGTGACAGTTTTGACCTTTAGTAGCGTGTGCAAGTTTATGGAAAGGATTCACTAATGATACTGCATCAGGATGGATCGAATAGAGAACGGAAGAAAATCAGAAGAGGAAAGGAAGAGAGAGAGAGAGAGAGAGAGAGAGAGAGAGAGAGAGAGAGAGAGAGAGAGAGAGAGAGAGAGAGAGAGAGAGAGAGAGAGAGGAGAGAGACAGAGACAGAGACAGAGACAGAGAGAGAGAGAGAGAGAGAGAGAGAGAGAGAGAGAGAGAGAGAGAGAGAGAGAGAGAGAGAGAGAGAGAGAGAGAAGAGAGAGAGAGAGAGAGAGAGAGAGAGAGAGAGAGAGAGAGAGAGAGAGAGAGAAAGAGAGAGAGAGAGAGTAACAAGAGGGTGGGGGCAAGGGGTGGGGGCAAGATATATGTTCTTGATAACTCACGTGTTTGAAGCGGAAGAACCAATAGGGTAAGAAAAAATCCCACAGTATCACAATCACAACGAGACTATTTACCATATGTTGTAGCCAACGCTATTTATATCTCGCTATGTTTATTATTCCATATTATTATGATTAACACCCCCAAACGTTCTATCTAACTACTAGTCTACCACTGCATTGTATGTATATATATATATACACACAATCTCACGAACAATCCATCTGCCTATAATGTGTAGATCATATTGTACCATACGCTGTCTACTGTCAGTGAATCTGCCTGTCCGCCTGACTACGCACACACCTCTTTACAACGGTAACTAGTGAGATCTATTTATCTATCTGCCTATCGGACATATTTTGCTAGGCAAACTGGCAATGTTCAAACAAAGCACAAAAGTTTGACGTTTAAAGAACCAATCGAATGTGGGAGCTTATGAAATCAAAAATTTTCCAGAAAACCTGCAACAGACGATAATCATCGACGTAAGTTTAAAACATTAGCACTAATTAATTGCTCCTTTGAAACTCAGAAGTTGTGGGAAATCTTCTTTTCCCCCCTACTAACTTGTGATGAGAATGCGTGCAGACGACAAAATTATCCGAGTACACGGCAACAGCTGTATTGCTGCTATTGCTATACAATGCTGTCCAATTCCACACAGAGGCAGCGAGCAGATGGTTCAAAAAACGAGAATTTTATCACAAGGCCAGCGCGTGGGAACTTCCGAGCAGTCAGAACGGGCTCGTGCGTAGAATCAGCCAAAAAACATTACAAGCAGGTTTTCTTTCGTTTCTTGCTATTTTATTTTTTTAATTTTTAACCCCCCCCCCCCACCACCACCATTCCTTTCTTCTTTACCACGTGTGTATGGAAAGGGCTTGTGTTGGAGATCGCCTGGCGGTCTAGAATCTACATGATAAACTTTTCTCAAGGATGGGTGGATTCTATGAATGCGCACGTTTAACTAACTGAACGAACTTGCTAGCGTGCTTCGTTTGACGAGTAATTCTCCCCCAATCACGCACCCACAAACTCTATCGCTGTATGTCTGTCTGTTTGTGTCTGTTCGCTTGCCTGTCGGTTTGTCTCTACCTGCCTGCCTGTCTGTCTGTCTGACTGTCTGTCTGTCTCTGTCTCTCCTCTCTCCTCCCTCCCTCTCTCTCTCTCTCTCTCTCTCTCTCTCTCTCTCTCTCTCTCTCTCTCTCTCTCTCTCTCTCTCTCTCTCTCTCTCACACACACACACACACACACACACACACTTGATGTGCATCATCCCAGAACTAACATTCTGATTTTGCTATTATCATCATTGAAAAGCCTATTGAGTTAGTTAATAATGATCAATATAAATATAACCTTCACATACGAAAACAATAGATCGATACACACACAAGCACATTAATAACACTAGCACTGTCTCGACTGCCATCTCTTCATTACTCGACAATTCACACAAACCAACCACACCAATAAAAAGAGCCTAATAACCAACAGAGTATGCAACAGTAGAAACACAGCATGAGGGTGTGTTCCATGGAATGTATCGACTCCATCAACACAGTAATTACGACTGGCCATTTACCGACCTATTAAGCAAACATGACATTATTTTTATAGGCGCATTCTTTAGTGCTGACATGACAAACTGAGATACATGTACATGTAGGGCAAACACACACACACACACAAAGCCAAAGACACATTTGACACACACACACACGTCCATGGAATAAACAAACAAAAAACAACGAATTTCAGAGGGTCACGCACAACGTTGGTTTGATTCATGCAAAAGTTCCCTGTCCACCATAGTATTAGTATACAGTGATTTCAGAGGGAATAAAAAGGAAACAGCAAGACGAGGGACATGTGAAAAAATGACGACAGGAAAGAGGTAGGACTTACCAGTAGAACCACGCCAAACGCCCACTAAGCCCAACATTGCTACAAATCGTGACTCTTGGCAGGAAATAGTAGTGCACGTACATGTACCTCCCTGCACTGAACTGAACATCACACGCACACTAGATTGATGCCCTTTGTCCGTGAGTTCAGTCGACAGCCGGTGTGAGAGACGTTGTGTTGTTCTTTTGATCCTTCGGAATTCGTCCCAGACACCATAATGTGGTGATTTCAAGGTGAATTGATCGCTATGCTTGCTGAGTTGATAGATGGATTGATTGATTGGAATTCACCTGCCCAAGCCCACAATATGCTGCGTTTTCAGCGGTGACTTCATAAGTTCGAGTGATTAATTGATTGGTATATTATTATTAATTGATATATCCGTCCGCCATACATGGTGGTGAGACAATAAGAATAGAGACAGGTTGAAGCAGACAACAAAAAATAACATGTGAATCCAATGACTTGAGGTAGACAGAAGCATCAACTCAAAGCTAAGATACCCTGAGATCACCGCCATGGTGATATATACATAACAATACACATAGGTACCCAATCACACACGCACGCATATATACATACATACATGCATATATACATACATACATACATACATACATACATACATATACACAAGCACAAAAACACATGCACAGAAAGGCTATTGTTTGCTCCACATTTAACTAGTTAGGAAAGTTGATACATACGGACATAATTATTGTTTTAATGGCTTTACCACCACCCCCACCCACTTCGTCTTTAATATCCTAAAAGGTATGTACCACAACGTATAAATTATAAAGGATGTATGTGAAGTCATCGATTGCCTTTGTTATTGTTATTATCACGAGAATCATCACTGCCTTATTATTGAGTAACTAATTGCTAGTAACCATCGTCTTTGTCCTGGGTCACAGACCTGTATGTCTTATTTCCCATTAGTCACCCATGTCTGTATGTAGGCAATGCTACCCCACATGGCCAATTGACTCAATGACAGTTATATACATGTACATTGCCTTGTCTATGTCCCAAAACACGGCAAAGAGCTGCGTGACTAGGTTGTACATGTATATCCCTGACTCACGTCTGCATCCAATCCCCTCCCCCACACCCCCGGAGCCTGACATCACCACCATGGTGGGCAGAGTTTACTTCAAAGTAACAAAGTATCCAGAGCCATAACAAGGAGCATAATTGAATGACATTTTGACATTCAGTCTCTGCTGTCAGTTCAGCCATACAAGGAGTACATTTAGTTACTTGCATTTAGTTGTCATTGTCTGTGCCACTGTGCTGAGTGAGTGTTGGGTCATGTGCCAAAAAAAGGCCGAGGACATTGAGGACGTAGACGCTCGAAATAGCTAGCGCCAGAAACAGACGGTAGTAAAAAAAAATATTAGTCTTAGTGTATGGCACTTTTTTCGAATTTCCTTGAGATCATTGATATTGCGTAGTCTTATACTTGTATTGAGCGCTCGTTTAAGGTATTTTCTTAAAGTGATTATAATGTTGTAATATTCCACACGATCTTGTTGACATACAAAGTGAACTTGTGTACAATCGCGTTTGGGATTTGCAGCGCCGCCTGTAAATTTTGAAGCATCGAGGCTTCATTCTTTATGGAGCTTGAAGCTAGATCTGAATCGTCTTACATCTACTCACTGTGTGTTTCCAGTGCGAGCATTTTCTAGCATTCTCTATGTTCTCGGCTGAAGGCTCTGGGGTTTGATTGTGTTTTTTTCATACCAATTCTGTGTGGATTATCTGATATTTAAAGCTAATTTACTCGAGTTGCTGTGAGGATTTTGGTATGTATTATTTTCATTCTAATCATTCCCCCTGCACAAAGTAAAGTCAAATTAATCTTTCCGATCATTTTCAATAACGGCAAGAGTCTCTTGTCATGTCATGACGATTTCTTGTTGATTTAGTGTTATCGGGCTGTTTCATGACCGAAGTGAGACCAGTCTCTCCCTCTCCCTCCCCCTCCCTCTCTCTCTCCTTCCCCTCCCTCCCTCTCCTCTCTCTCTCTCTCTCCCTCCCTCTCTCTCTCTCTCTCTCTCTCTCTCTCTCTCTCTCTCTCTCTCTCTCTCTCTCTCTCTCTCTCTCTCTCTCTCTCTCTCTCTCTCTCTCTCTCTCTCCTCTCAGGGGACACAGTTCAAACAAATGTTGTCAATTCCTTTTTTCTCTTTTTCTTCGTACTTTTCCTCTCAGAACATACGTAATAATATGTAGGACGCGCACCTCGCTTCGACCGCCCAACTCGGCCCATTCGACGTCAGCACGCCCAAAATGCAAAATGGGCCCAAGCGGTGGAAATGTAAAATTAGCCTGCGACGAGTTATGCCGGTGCGTAGTAGTACTAGTGCTAGTACTTAATGGCACTATTAAAGGTACCATGTTAGACTGGGCGAAATTCCTTTTCAACACCTTTTAAAGAGAATTTTTGCACTTTTATAATCAATAACACTAAGAAGCAGTCTAGATTTTAGATCTAGATTAGATCTTCTTCTTCTTCTTCTTAATAACTGACCAACTCAATTCTTGAGTCAATTTAACTCAAACAGATTAATGCAACGTTGGTAATAGAGTGATGCAGTCAGTTATGTTTTTAAAGTCTTCAGTATTATTGCTGAGTTTTATTTCTGTTGGCAGTCTATTCCACACCATTACTGTACTAGGCTAAAATGAGTGCAGGTGACAATCAATGGTAGAAGATGGAACTATGTATTTTTGACAGCCTGATCTGGTTGTTCTTGTATTAAGTTTAAGCTGAAATAATGGAATAAACAGTTGGCCATTTATAGCCTTAAAGAAAATATTAATTTTATTTCTGGTTTTATGTTCTTCTAAAGGTACCCATTGCAATTGGTTCATATTGGTTTTGTATTTCCTTTAGTGTATGTATAATTATTAGTTATAAATCGGGCTACATTCTTTTGCACTTTCTCAATTTCTTGTATGTAGGTCTGTTGGTGTGGGTCCCAGACACAGCTGTGATAATCTAAGACTGGTTTTACTAAAGCCTTGTAGCACTTTTCTTTTACAGTTATAGAGGTTTCTTCTAAGGAAGGCCAAAAGACCATTTGCATTGTTGCATAGTGCCTTATGTTCTTTTCATTGCAACTCAGTGTCTATTGTTACTCCCAGATATATTACATTGTTGGTTATTTTGGTTTTCTATGTACATGTAATAGTTGATTATTTTTACTTTGTTGCATATTTTTAATGCCTGACATTTATCTGGATGAAACTCCATTTTTCACTCCCTCTCCCATTCTTGCAGTATGTTTAAGCCATTTTGTAATATTTTGCAATCCTCTATGTCATTTATTTTTCTATACCATAGACTATCATCAGTTTGGTACCTGGTGAGAGGTTTTGGTCAATATTGTTGATATATGTTCCAAAAAATAAAGGACCTAAGACAGTTTCCTGGTGAACACCAGAAAGCAATGGTTTGGGATACGATTCAACACCTTCAACAATTACCTTTTGAGCGCGTTCCAAAAGAAACGATATGATTCATTCAAGAAGAGAATTTTTAATATAATAATTCATACCCATCCAATTTTATTAGTAATCCATTGTGATCTACTTTGTCATTATCTACCATAATAGTATAATCTATTTAATTCAACAAAAGTAGTAGAATCAAATTTATACAAGACTGAGTTCTCTCAAAATGATATTCAGGATATTTTCATATCTAATATCTTCTGTTTAATTTGATTCCAAGGTTTGATGTTAAATTTTCTCATTTATTCTATTATTCTTTTAGTTTTCTGCTTCAAATTTAACTATTTTGTATGAATCATTACAGCGGAATTAACTGTTTTCTTTCACAAGAGCTTCTTTTAAGTTTTATTTCTCAATTTCCCATCTGATTTAGATCCTTCGCCGTGATTCGACGTTCAAATTTAAAACATAAACACATCTTCAGCTAAGTTTGAAATTTTTCTCCTAGAGCTAGATCTAAATTTTGGTTACAATAACGAAATCAAGCTTTCGTTCCATAAGGACAGTGTTGATAGTGGTACGACATGAAGTAAAACCAAAGTAGAGCTACTCCCTGAAAAAATCTTTTTCTTAAATATTGGTGCAAATAAATCGGACCAAGTTGGGCGTGCTGCATCAGACGGGCAGAGTTGGGCGGCGGATTGAGACACTTGTCCTGCAAATATATTGTACTAGAGGTCTTAAGAACACACTACCAACCAGCACGCTATTCACAGGAAATGTAATTTTATATTATAAATTGGCTCCTTAACAACACGGTTTTTAACAGACATCGGTTTTTAACAGACATCCAACTTGTCAAAGTTGTCAAAACAAAAGTCATTTTTCATAGATTTCAAATATAAAGGTATTTCAATTGAACCAGGTGTGTAAATGATCAAGCCACAACATCAATTGTAATAAATAGGTGCTGATAGCGAACTCTCTTTCTACCAAACAACAAGGTGCCAATTTCATCTATCTGGGCCAAGCAAACAATTGTCATTGTTGAGGTTAGGCCGTTAACAGTGAATCTCACTTTACCTACCATACAGCACAGCATTACAATGTACGATGTTTTGCATAGGCAAAACAAACAATTGGCTAAATTCATCATTGCTTAACGCACGTCACAAAAACAAATAGGGTTAATCGTTGTCCAATTAAATCATAGATGCGTGTCCTACCAATGTAGTATTGGTGACTGAGGATATTTTATTTCAATATGTTGCGTGCTTGTCAGATAGAAATGGATGGCCCTCGGCTACATAAAGTTTCATGCGTTGACCAGCACAGTCTGCCTACGAGCACATTTTTCAATCTCCCAAAGGACATGTTCTTAGAACGCCACTACTGTGTTTAAGAAACACATTTTGCTTTTTCTTGTCCTTAAAGATCTATCATAAAAAATGTTAAAACCCCATTAAAAACCTTAAAGAGAACATAGAAAGCTGCTTTACTTACCATCGAAATCATTCTCCTTGTCCTGTTCTACATCCTGGAATGGAAAAGCAGAGAGAAAGAGATATTTCTCATGGTTTCACTTTATTAGTTTACAATTTCATTTTTCATTATGGTTTTTGAGTTGCTATTGCTTTATGTTGCCTTTCTTTCTGGCTTTTTTTTGGGAGGATGGTGGAGGGATGGGGAAGAAAGGTGGGGGAAGGTCATGACTATTTTCAATGTGTGTGTGTGTGTGTGTTTTGTAAAATGAGTAAGGACCATGACAGGAAAAGTGAATTTTGTTTTAATTTAGTTTTGTATCTGATCTCTCCTGTTCTATATTTTCTCGCAGTTTTTATTCTTAACTCTTTTATCTTTTATTTTCTTGTTTGTATTAAAGACGAATTTCAACTAGCTTCAGGTGTAAGAACCAGACAGAGACGGTAGTTATGCCTAAAACGGTTATGCAAGGCTATATGTACACATGGTGCAGTAAATAATAATGTCATTTTAAAAATATTATAAAGGCAATACAGATTTGTCTCTGTTTGTCTGTCTCTCTTATCAGTCTGTCTCTCTCTCTTATCTGTCAGTCTCTCTCTATTGTCTGTCTGTCTCTCTCTCTTTTGCCTCTCTGTCCCTCTCTTTTTGCCTGTCTGTCCCTCTCTCTTTTGTCTGTCTGTCCCTCTCTTTTTTGCCTGTCTGTCCATCTCTTTTTTAAGGACAAGGCTCATTCAAAGAAACAAACAAATATGACAGTGATGATCTCACAATGGAAACAGAAGAATAAATAAAGTACAGATCAATAGGAAGCAAAATAAAACATTTTTTTCACCTTTTTATCTGTCTTTACAGAATTATTTGGTAATACCCCTTCATCAGCATCTTTGCAGTCTGAAATACAAACAAATAAAAATAAGAAAGACCATCAAAATGTGACAATTTTTTCTTAACTCCTTTGAAAATGTAAAAGTTTTTACTCTTTGTGATGAAACTGGTATTTAACCTCTAGTCCTAGATCTCTGACCAAGAGAACAATATTTCGAATAACAATCTAAAACCTGGAATTTGAGTTGAACGTCATATCACATTTCCTGAAGCTAAGATTTTCATTTCCTTATACCATCAGAAAAACATAGATGAGTGCTCTTGTTTACATGACATGAAGGCATAAAAGCATATATATAAATACACGTACGAACATACACATACAGAGTAAAACAAAATTCTTCTTTCCCTTGCATCATTTAGTCAAATTTGTAGACATGTATATTTAAGATACGTAATATATTTATGATGCCATCTGGAGTTTGCAGCTTAACATTATGAGTGTATTTGCAAATGCATAATACAATGCTTACCGCCCAAATGCCCAGTGCTTGGGAAGCAGAGAAAATGGACATTTAGGCGAAACAGGCATTTAGGGGAAAATCGGTCAGGGCAAAAAATCAGGGGCCATCAATGGACAGACAAGGATAAAGATTTATAACCCGGTCGTATGTTTTAGAAGAGTCCTCAGTTTTACGTCAAAACGAATGTGAGAAATAGGGACGGTAACCATTGAGTTCTTTACCGCTTAGTTGATGAGCTCGTAGATGAGTTAACCATTGCTCGCCACAAGGATCCAAAGGCACAACAGATGCGGCCAATGCGACATGGGGGGAAGGGACGAGTAATAATACTGTTCACATGCGATGCGTGCTCAATCAATTAACAACGCCAGGTAATTTCATTAAACCTATGACATCAAGGAAAGAGCCAATGCGCAGAATCTGGAAGATTGTTCAATTCTAATTGCCTAGTGACAAACTAGTGATCCATTGGGACAAAGACTGTATGATACAGAGGGTGGAATTAAGAATAGAAGACTGGTAACTTTTTATTACATTACATTGGATAGGCAATGTAGGGTGGTTGCAATGCATGGCAAATTGTCGACCGGCATAAATTAGCCATAAAAGCAATGGGATTACATTATAATAATAATAAAAAAGAATTTTTAATAAATTACAGACAAACTTTATGATAATTTGGAGAAGATTATACCTGCAGTTGCCGTTGAGATTCAGCATTTACGAGAAAATCTTGGTTTTGAAACAAGCATTTACAGGGGCAATTTATATAGGAAAAATCGATTTCACTGAGGTCGTAGGCATTTAGGCGGTAACCACTGTTATATAAAACTAGGTAAAAATGCAAACAATGGCATGTGTATGAGTAAAGTATTAATGATTCAGTGATTTAATGATACATTTACAGCAGCTGCAGATAGTCACAAAGTGGTGTCCATTTTGCAGGCTTTTTTTGTTGTCATTATGACTTTACCCCTGGCATCTTATTTTAATTTTACCTGATTATTTTTTATTCCAATAGTGTTGAATTTCCTTCATGTAGTATTTCTATTACATCTTCCAACCATTTTCAGTATCGTCTGCTTTGATATTTTTTTCCTGGCATTTTTGCATGATATACTGATTCATCTATTTTTTCATCACTCATTAAATTTACAAGACCAAACCATCTAAAGCGAGTAAAGACTGAAAGTACAAGATTTATTTACATATGATCTTTGAGGAGATATGCAGATAAATACCTGAATTTTATCGTCATATCATATCCCTAATCATACAATAAGCAAATTTCCTTCAAGGCCATTACGGCCCATAAGTTGGAGATTATCCCGATTTCTCTATAGCATGAAACGGAACAAGTCATAATAATTACGTCCTAGATAGGACTTTAGTCTGATGCAAGTCTTTACCCGAAGTTAGTGCATGTACCCAAAAACATATGTTAAGTGTTTTTCCCAAGGAACATAACGTCGAACCTAGCTTTGCTAGAATTCAAACCCGAGACCTCATGATCCCAAGTCTGGCAGCCTAACCACTTGGCCATTGACACCACTAAATTATGCAGTAGGCTGATTTTGATGCCTTGCCCTACTAGAGATGGAGGAAAATTTCCCATGTAAGGCACACAGGTCGTATATCTCGGTAGCTTGATAGGCTAGCCTGGAAAACAATTCCAAAGTTCTACACAAAAAACCCTAAGATCACTGTTGATGGGCGGATGCGTATGACTAAAACAAAAGACTCACTTTCACGAGAAGCAACAAAAGCCTCATTGACAAGCTCATCGACGCCTTCTTCTCCTTCCACAAATCGATGATCAGCTTCTAAGCTGGACGCCATGGCTTCTGGAGCTGCATCCAATGGGGGATCCTCTTCGTCCCCAAATTCATTCACATTTCCTAGCTCATTTTCAAAATCCTTGACAGGTTCGGAAACTTTGTTGTTGTTGTCCACGTCAGTGCCAGGCATAAAGATCTGAATCTCTTCAGAGTCATTCTGTGGCTAGGAAAGACAAAAACAAACACCACATGAAAGCCGTTCTCCATATTTATCATAGCATTGTAAAGTGTATGTATTTTATCATAAATTCTTCCTCCTTGGAGTTTCCGAGCCTCTATAAAGGTTCTTTTGGCATTACTTCCTGATCATGTTCCCCTTTGAGTATGAACCCTTGCTAATTCTTGTAATTAATCTCCCATTTATATTTATTACCTCGTTCAATACTTGCATCCTTTTCTAAACTAAGTCTGGGTGAGTACTGTGGGATACCATAATATGTCACTTTTTGTCTTTAACCCATGATGTTCATAAAATTCATCCCATGCGTTTCACATAATATTACTTGTCTACACACAAAGATGAAAACTTACCTCCTTTGTAAGGTTTTTGGGAAGTTTAATTTTGGACTGAGCTTTCGGTTTCTTTATCATTTTCTTTTTCCTACAGGACAAAATGAGGAAGATAGGACATTTTTTAGACGGTAAATAGTAGAGAACTAAAATAACGATTGACTCCTTCTTTCTTTAATAAAACTCTGATTTAAACTTGTTAAATTGAAGCTGTATTTTCATTACAATCATTCTTATATTTCTAGATTTTCAAAACAATTTTTAGTTGTCAATAAAAACAGTTGTCTTACATCAAATAAAATAAATATATCTGAAAGAGGAACAAAGTAATATCAAAAGAAATTATACAAAAATTATTTTATGCCTAGTACTAGTAAACCATGATATAATTTAAAATATAAGACAACAAAAAATTTTCCAACAATTTTGAAACTAAACGCATCAAACTTAATGAATTATTTAAATTTTACACTAAGAATTGACTATTTCAATTTTTTCTCCTTCCTCCCCTAAAACAAACTAAAAACAAAACAAATGTTTTAAATTACATTTTTATAGGGAGCCATTTATTAATTGCAAAGTAAAATTAAAATTGAAAACACGAAATAACTGGCCTTGATGACAGTCTTTGTGAGTATAATATGTTGAACAAACAATCATCAAAATGCGTAACCTTCATTTTGTCTAACTAGTATACAAGAAATAACTTACTTGGGAATTGTCTGAGGGCGAGGCTTGTCTTCGCTTGTATCAGCATCTTCCACTACATTGTTTGAAACATTATTGTTGTCATTTGATTGGCTGACATTATTTGCTTCTTCGGAATCAGCAACAGTTGTGGTTTTGTTCAATGGTGAATGAGATCTTGGAGAGCCAGGGGGAGAATTTGCCATGGCTTTGCTTGGCTTGAAAGGGTTCTCAGTTTCATCAATATCAAGTTCGGTTACAGTTGAGTTAATAGGTGGAGATGACCCAAAGCCTACCTTGCTCTTTGTGGCAAAAGGATTTGTGCTTTCATCTATGGCATCAAAGTCAATGGAATAGGCACCTCTTTTAGGTAAAGGAGGAGAAGCAGGTGGAGGTCCTTTCTTTATCCATGACTTATTCTTCTCGCTCCTTAAGTTTTGTCTGAGGTTGGGAAAAAAAGATACCCTTAATTTTTTATACATTACCAGAAGAGTTGACAGTCAAAATTATTATGGTTTAAACCTTATTATATTGTTGAAACTTCGTACAGTGTACAAATTTGATTTTTAAATGATCTGAGAATAGTAAAAATGTAAATAAAATCATAGATACTAGCTGCCATTAGTGATTGTTGTCGGATAGCTATACAGCAACAAAATTACCTCTCTTTTTGTTTAACAACATTGCCTTCTTTCAAGTAAACTTTCGATATTTTGAGTTCCTATTGGTACTGTCATTACAATAATTTCATCACTAATGGTTTTTACGTTTAAGTTAAGTTAATTTTTGTTAACCTTTATCTCTATGAAACAATATTTGTCTTAATGGTGATGTCTGAGTCTTTTCGTTTTCCAATGAAAATTATCCTTTCTAACCAGAGTGAGAGTAAAAATACAGCTATAAGTATGTCATGAAATTTGGGAAGGATGTCTAGCACATCCAAGGGACATAACTAAGGGAAATGTGAAAAAATAAAAGCTGGGGAAAAAAAGAGTTATGTTTTTTAAAAGTGACTTTCAGTCGCACAGTAGCTGACGACTGTATGAAACGGATTTTAGACGGAATACCATAATGTTGTAGGAGCTCACATAGGCTCTCTTTGGGCAAACTGTCGAAGGATTTTGGGAAATCTACAAGGTTGATGTACAGTGGTGTATTTCATTCCAAAGTTTGATCAACGAGGTAGGACAAGTGACCTGCCGCTTCTAGGGTGTGTCAAGGATGTCTTTTCTCACTATTCTTATTTCTACTGGAAATCGACTGGATGATGAGGAGAACCACAGAAGAGAAAAAGAATGGCATTCAGTGGACTCTGTGGACCCAGCTTGGTGACCTGGACTTTGCAGATGACCTCACTCTTCTCTCCCATACCAAAAATCAGATGCTGGATAAGACCTTAACACCAGCCTTCAAACTTTGACCGCTTATAACTCAGGAACGACTGCACCCACGACCTCCATATTTCGCATACATACGTAGATTTCAGATAGCCTGCTTTAGGTTCTTAGCGAACAAACTCTTGGGTCAAATAAATATAATTTTAATTGATTGGAAAAAGATTATTTTGCCTACGATCCATGAAACTTTTTATAATTACTAGAGATGTAATTTCTTGATATCCGGTCATTACAAGAATAAAAAGCTCTCATAACTTCAATATAAAGTACTAATATCGTACTTAAAATCACCCGTAACCCATAGGCTTCTGAGTTACCCACAGTCAAAATTCAAGAGACCCAGCTTTATAATAAAGAGAAATCATAATCCAATTTTATCTATGGGCATGCTTGTTTTCTATAAATTATTTAAAAACAATTTGTCGATTATGACGGTAATGGAACATGCCTTTTTGTCATTACTGCAACAAAAATTAAATTTAACATGACACTACAACACCCCCCCAATCCTGTAAAAACAAAACAAATCTTTAATTCTCATTTCCGTGGCTTGTTAACTCCTTTGCATGCCTGGTTTCCATGGTCATGTCAAATAAACAATGTGTTTGTTAGTAAAAAAAAAAGGTCACGGGAGCAAAGGCTGAAGACAAATGAAAGAGATCTATGACAATCCCTAAACGACTGTAACATATAAGATGGGTCTTTGTTATTTCAGCCCATTTAACATGACCATGAGAGACTCAAAGGACTGTATTAAAACTAGAAAAGCGGCTCGTGTAGCCAGCGCAATGGCTGCCAGACGCTAATTGGCTGGCTGACAGTCATCGCCCGCGGCGTGAGGCTGCCCACAGAGTTTTACAAGTTCACTGGGAAGTGTGACTTCTGACCAGGCCATCACCAATCTATTGAATGCAGTCACATGGCGACCATCTGGTCTCACCCAAGCCAAGCCAAACTAGGATGATTCCATTCTTTTCAATTTAGTAAGAGACAACAAGACCAATTACGTATCTGTGCAAACACACATTCTTATTTTATCAGCTCAATTACACACACTCTCAAAAC
Organism: Doris montereyensis; assembly: GCA_037039925.1. NCBI lineage: Eukaryota > Metazoa > Mollusca > Gastropoda > Nudibranchia > Dorididae > Doris > Doris montereyensis. The sequence goes on from JAXRKP010000582.1 coordinate 170,676, forward strand.
AGACCAGCTCCCATTTACACCCCTCTGACGATGGACTTGTCCTAGTAGGATCATTCCATTTTACAATAGGGGTGACCAATAAATGAAAGTTGTTATAACAAGCCTACTTCATGCATAGTACAGCTGTTAGTAGTGTTAGCATCGTTACTACCAGTTGTCCAAGGCAAAGATAATGAAGGACATACCCCTTTAGACATTGATTCAACCGAAGGCCTTTTAGACGTAAGCTTATGAGCCTGAACGCGTCCTTTTGCCTGTTTATCAAATGGTTAACCAATCATAGAGCATTATTTTAAAAGAGGATTAAAAGAGGATGAGCGTAAGACAGTAAGAGGGTAACGAGAAGGAGGAATATTCAGGCCTCTCTTGACCCGTCCTTCCTTACCGGCAAATGCCGGGCATCACGCTGAAAGGTTAGTAGAAGGCAAACGGAAAATCTCGGGCGTAGTGCCGAACAGAGTGCTGTAACAAACTAGCATTTACCGGTCATAGCCTTACCAGGGTTAAATTTGAACACCAGCAGCTCAATCACTGAACAGTGTGATTTATTGGCTGCAACTCGAAAGTGACCAACTTTTCTTTGGTTAAATAACGTGAAACTAAGTAGAATTATCTATTTCGCGTAATAATTTGATGTACTGCAAAGATCTAGCCTAGATCTAGATAAATAAGAAAAAAGATTAACTCACAGTATTTTAGACCTAATATAATAACAAACAGATTTACTTTTCGTAAAATAAATATATCACAATCCCCGAGTTCTTGATCAAGATCTCCTATAAAATATTAAAATACAGGTTGACCTACTAGATCCATATCTAGCTCTAGATCTGCATTAGATTTTAGATCTGAAGTGTTATTAAATAATGAAGGGCACCTGTTGAAGTTGAGAAAAGTGGAAAAAAGTAGGGAAATGGATTCAGAGTGAGAAAATAAAAATAAATGATTTTTTTTCGTTAAGTCATGGAAATGAACATATTATTGAGAGGAATGCAAAATTTTAATCTCAACCTGTCTAAGTGAACACAATGTACAATCAAAGAAAGCAGAATAAAAATTCCATTGCTGCTGATGATAGAGATTATTTATAACTGTTTGTTTTCCTGTTGGTTTTTTTTTCTACGTTAACCCGGAAGTTTCACTTTTATCGGATTTGCGTGGAAATACTTGTCATAAACATTTCCATTCATTGAATAGGTAGCCTTAGCTCTCTACAGTTTGTTTTCCCACGATCTAAGTTCATACTGCGAAACAAAAAGAAAATAACATGAAACAGAATGTTTTAGAAAGTAAATCTATGTCATAAATAACCTTGTTCAATTATCAATGAGATGTTCTTGATGTTTCTTTGATTCTTTTTTTAACCAATTTTATTTTATTAGTTTATTATGTGTAACACCATGCCTTACTCCTTTTAGGGCAGAAATAAGTATTATAATGTTGTTGACTACAGGTTTTTAAAACCGTTTTAGTGTGCAGACCTACAGAAAAGAAAAGAAAAGGAGACACAAAAAGAACTTTCCTCGGTTTTACTACTTGCAGAAATATGTGAATACTTTTTGAGATCGGTATAACCTGAGAGTAAACCAATCGAAAGTACAGATCTAGATCTCTATATTTCTATATCATCAATTTGACTTATTTTTGTTTTGTTTTTGTTTGTGTTTAAGCTCTTGTTTTTCTTTAGATTACAAAATACTGAGCAATAATAAACCTGATCATAAAACATCATCATTATTCATAACATTACTCATTACTTCAAACGGGCACAACTGTCGTGTTTTTAACTTAAAGCTAAATTCACAATATTTTTTCATATAGTTTTTGTTAACAACGAAATGTTTGTGTCGAGGAATGATATCGAAAGTTGAGTTACTCAGTATGAAAGGTAAGAAGAAGAAAGAACGAAGTTTGAAGTATGTGATCTGATCAAAGAAATAAATGAAACTGTTGCCTACCACTTCAGTTGTAAAGAATTTTTTTGCAATCTCCCAAGTTTTATTCGTAACGTTCGTAGATCTAATATAGAATCTAGATTGAGCAAGGATTTGCAAAGGCTAGCCTACACTTGAAGCAATGAACTCAAGACTCGAGTGACGAAAATAGATTAATTGACGAGACAATAAAACAAAACAAAAATATTTAAGTTTTTGAGCTGAAGCAGAGGGAAAGAAAAGGTTCTGACGGGTAGGGCCTTCTTAAAATTGTCCTTTTAAGAAAATTGTATTCTTTCCATGTCTTCTTCTTCATAATAATAAATCGGGCATACTTTGATTGGACCTAAAATATTTATCCAATTTTGGCTTTAGAGTGATGTGCTTAATTCTATTTTTAAGTCTTCATTGCTATTGCTGATTTTTATTTCTGTTGGCAGTCCATTCCACAGTAGGGTAAAATGAGTGCAGGTGACAATCAAAGTTTGAAGATGGAAACATGTAAGTTTGACAGCCTGGTCTGGTTTTTCATAGTTAAGTTTAAGTTGATCTAACGGAATAAACTGTTGGCCACTGATAGCCTTAAACAATAAGAGAGTGACACATCCAGAATGAGACATGGAAACTGAGACACACAGTGAGACAGGTATGTCATGAGCAAGCATTACATGGGACTGAATTCTACCATTTTGCCAAGCGGGAGTGAGAAATTTTGAGCTGTATATAAAATATATATATATCGATGGTGAAAGCCACAAACCGTTTAAATCTAAGATTAGTAACACTTTTTTTTGGCTTTTTAATATTAGGAAGCCCTATGCTTTGCCTAGTTATGATTCTGTGGCACAAGAACCAATAGAAACCTGTATAATAACCATATGAGCCATCCGTGTATTCCTATTTGGTCTAGTTTTTGACACTTGCACACCGTGTATGTCAGTGATATTAGATTAAAAGCGTTAATCTTTTTGCATATATATATATATATGTATTAGCTGTATTTTTAGTAATCCCCATACCCCAGAACCTTATAAAGTTACTATACAAGTATTTATTTTTCCTTTTTCACACAGATCCTATATGCATGCGCTGTTTCTACTATGCAACTGAGTAGAGAAATGCTGATGTGTTCAGCTGGAGACATCACATGAAAACGGATTGTTTTAGCTTTTGAATTTTCATTTGGAATTCCAAAAATGCTTGTTAGTATCTTGATAACCATAAGTCTCCTAAGATAAAGGAAGCTATGGAGAGTAAGAACGAAAGAATGACAGATACAAAACCAATGGAACTATGGGAACTTGAAAAATTTCTTGGAAACGCTATAGCTGAAAAACGCAAAGTTGTCAATCTAAGTCATCGTGGACTTACTATTGTGACTAAACACATAGAGGATGTGAAGAATGCTCGTGTTTTGTTGCTTAATAATAACCAGTTACTCATGCCACCAGGAGAGCTGTGTTCACTCACCAGCCTGTCAGAGCTTATTCTAGACAACAATATGCTGACTATGATACCTTCAGGTACGAATGGTTTCTCATTAGTTTCATAACGCTTTTCTGAATTTAAATTACTTCTCCTTTTTATCAGTGATTAGACTCAATATTTGATTGATCAATGTAGTAAAAATAGAATGCTGACCAAAGAAGGGCAGCTCTTAGCTCTTTACACTTTTCTTGATCTCTAAGGTATGGATAATGTATAGACATCTCAAAATTGTGAAACTCATTTTACTTTGATTTGATTCTATTCAGGTTTGTTTGTTTTATTTTATTTTTTCACTGACAAAACAATTAAATTTTTTTAATTTATATATTCTGGAGCATTAAGTTAAATAAAGATGGATTTATAGTCTGTATCCCCACACAAATGCAGGCTCACCTACTGTACATCATTTATCCCTCAGCTGGCCATTTCATTCAATGCCTTTTCAATTCCTGGGGAGCATACAGTACACAAGCTTGTTAGGCTTTTTGCACTAACACTCTGACAAAATCTTTCTCTACCTATCGCTCGGTATTTATTTACACCTAAAGGTCAACAGAGGAAAGTAGAATGATTAACCTTTCCTAAGAGTACAACGTTGTGAAAAACCTCCTGTGCTATCTGTGAGGCTTGAACCTGTGTCGATGTGATTACAACTCACAACACTACAGTTCAGCTACAATGCCTTTGAAGCTTTCTTATTACAACTCTGAAAGTTTGTTCTGCTGCTAGAGTTTCTTTTTTCAGCATAATGAAGTTGATGTTTTGTCCTTAACTGTTACTTTCATTTGATAACTATTTTTCTCTTTTAACCAATCAAAAGAGTGAAGAAATAAAACATGTGGACAGTACATGCTGTTTAGGTGATTCAATACATCACAGGCAGGCAAATTTTGTGAATAAAAGATGTGACAGCTTGTTTGCATGTTTTATTACGTGTATTTAAATTTATAAGTTTTCTCTTCTTTTTTTTTATTAAATGTTTTTGCCTAAAAATGTTAAATCACTCATAATCTGTATCTTTTATCTTCATCCATTTTCAGCCATTGGAAACCTTACTCAACTGAAAATATTATCTTGCTCTTACAATCCATTGGTGGCCTTACCCGACAACTTAGGAAATTTGACCTCATTAAGATGCCTTTGGTTAGTGGGCTGTCAGCTTGCATCTCTACCATCAAGTTTAGGAAAACTGCGTCGATTGAGAAAACTTGGGATGAAAAACAACGAACTTTCTACGATACCTGAAGAACTTTGTAATTTAAGACAATTAGAATGGCTTAGCATAGACCAAAACCATCTTCGTGATCTCCCATCCAACATTGGATTATTATCTGAACTTCTCTATTTAAGTCTTAACAAAAACAAATTTGTGGAAATTCCAATACATTTACAGGATACTAAAATTTAGTTTCATTGCATTTGAAAAATAATTTATTGAACGATGTTCCAGATGATACAATAATTGCCCTGTCTTTTCTGGCTTGTCTGGATATAAGAGACAACAATATACCAGAGCGTCCATCAAAATGGAAGGTAATTTTTTTACGTCTGTTTAGCTCCATTTATTTTGTAATTTGATTTTGTTTGTGATGAGTGAATATAAAAATTCTGAATCTTTCAGGGGAAAATCTTAATGACGGTAAGTTCAGAAAATGACATAGATCCCCGCTGAGTGTCATTTGCATTATGCGACTTTGAAAGTTTCACCGCTTGCACAGATTGTATATAAATTTGTAAATTGTCTTATTGTATATTAATATAAACAGAAAATAATAAACAAGAGTCATTTATAAATTTAGATTATATAAAATCTGTACAAGGGGAGAAATTTTCAAATTCGAATAATGCAAAATGGAGATAGAATCTTATTGTTCTCAGTTCACAATATCTTAGCACATTTCTCATGACTTTTTGTTTACAAAGAAAAAAAAAAAAGAAAAACAAGACTTTTCTATTGAGTTTAATAGGTAGATAAGAAGAAGTTGTCTTCAACATACAGCCGAAAATTATGTACACAATGAGAATTTGTCAAGGACTTTCTCATCATACAAAGATAAATATGATAGTCTTGAGACAATAAGAATATATCAGAAGAAGTTTTAAGTTTACTAAGACCTTAATTTGTTCCCTGAATGATTTATTTTTACGTTACACATTTTGCTACATGTAAAAGTACTTTGCAGGACTTAAGCAATGAATAGCTATGCCATCATTGTATATATTAAAACTACAAGAGCCATTAATCTGTATATTGTGTAAGGTACAAATTTTGTGCCAGGGAATACATATAACATAATAGAGACTAGAGCGGAAAATATCACTTTAGTTAACAGTTTAGTCACCTTTTAAATATGTTGAAATTTTGCATTCCTCTGATTTTAGAAAATTACTAAATAACATGATCTTGTTTACCAACATCAATATATATGCCTGATCGAACACATTGTTACATGTACTCCACAGAAAATATTAATGTTAATAATGCTAGAAGATTTTTCCTATCTCAAAGTGGATAAAAGACATGAAACTCAATCCAATCTTCTCAGGAGTAGCTGTCAAAGATAGAGCTAAAGCAGGAGTAGGCCTCCTAATCCATAAAAGGCAAAAATGCTACTAGAAAGTTGGACATTTGTAAGCCCATGGCTATTAGAGGTAAATATTAAACCAAAAGGAAGAGAAATTGAATTATTAATAGCTTATGGACCAAACGAAGATGCAACCAAAGAAGAAAAAGATATCTTCGAAAATGATTTACAAATAGCTGCAGAGAATCTCAAACCCAAACAGGAATTAATGGTTTTAGGAGATTTAAACGCTAGAGTAGGCAACAATGTAAAAACATCAGGAGGAGTAATAGGTAAAGAAGGAGAGACAACAACTTCTCCAAATGGAGAGAGACTAATAGATTTTTACCTAAAGAATAACATGAAAATAGCTAACACATTTTTTCCTCATAAAGATATCCACAAATTTACAAGAGTAAATGAAGACAGATGTGAAAAATCAATGATAAACTACATAATAGTTAGCAGCTCCCTTTTTACAGTACAATGGATGCTAGAGTAAGCAGAGGAGCTGAAATATTTAGTGATCATCACCTAATGATAGCCAAAATGAGATTATTAACTGAAGGAAACAAACAGAAAAGGAAAGAGAAGAAAGCTACTAAATTCAAAATAGAAGAACTAAATAAACCAATAGTAAAACAAATGTACCAATCCAGGATAAAAATATCTATCAGTGAAAGGCAGATGGATCTGAAGGAAAGCACAATAGAAGAAAAGTGGCAAATATATAAAGAAACACTCCTCAGTTGTACTGAAGAGGTCTGTGGTAGGAAACAAATTAAAGGAGATAGGAAAAGAACAGCATGGTGGAATGAGAATGTCAAGACTAAGATCAAAGAAAAGAAGGATGCCTGGAAGAAATACTTGCAAACAAAGAGACCAGAGGATAGGATAGATTACGTGAGTAAAAGAACTATCGCCAAAGAGGAAGTTGGGAAAGCAAAACAGGAACAGTGGGAAAAGTTTGGACAAAGACTTCAAGAAAACTATCAAGGAAATCAAAAGCTGTTCTGGGGAGCAATGAAGAGCATGAGAAAGACCAAAGCATGCCCAATACGACAAAGTAAGAACGCCAAAGGAGAAATAATGAAAGGAGACAGCGAAATCATGGAAACGTGGAGGAAGTATTTTCAACAATTACATAATCCTCCAGAACATATGAAACAAGGATTATTAAGAGTAACAAGTAATCGAGATGAGACAGCTGAAGATGTAGATATCTCAATGGAAGAACTTCGAACAGCTACAAAACATGTATAAGAAAAGTCAAATAAGAAAAACCCCAGGAGCAGATCAAGTTTATCCAGAAATGATTAAAAACCAAGGGAGAGAGGCAGACAAACTACTACATGCAATATATCAAGAAGCATTGAAGTCCAAACAGGTGCCAGACGACCGGATAAAGGGAACGGTAGTACCAATACATAAGAAAGGATCAACTATGGAATGCTCAAACTATAGAGGGATATCACTACTTAGCGTACCAGGAAAAGTGTATGCCAGGATTCTGGAAATGAGACTAAGAAAAAGAGTAGAGGATCAGATTGAAGAACACCAGAGTGGATTTAGACCAGGAAGAAGTGTACAAGATCACATATTTACAATTAGGCAAATAATGGAAAAAATTCCTTGAGAGAAACATTGACTTACACCTGTGTTTTATAGACTTAGAAAAGGCATTTGACACTGTGAAGAGGGACAAACTATGGCATTCTTTAAAAGAACACAAGGTAGAGCAAAATTTAATAGAAGCCATTAAAAGTTTTTATAAGAAACCAACATGTGCAGTGAGAGTAGCTGGAAATGTATCTGAAGAATTTGATGTAGATATAGGAGTAAGACAGGGTTGTATCCTAAGTCCTCTTTTGTTTATCACATTTATGAATTCAGTCGCAAAGGCATCCTCAAACATGAAGAAAATGAATGTAGGTATGTGGAAGCCCAAACCAATAAATGTATGAATGCTTTCATTTGCTGATGATTTAGTTCTGTTTGGAAAATCAGAAAGGGACCTCCAATCAAATATCAGCATAATGAATAATGAATTAAATAAAAGAGGAATGAGAGCAAATGTAAAGAAAACCAAAACAATCCTAGTAACTAGGGAAGCGAAAACACAAAATCTTAAATTAGGGCAGGAGAATTTAGAACAAGTTCAAAGCTACAATTACTTAGGAGTAATGATTAACTCAGAGGGAAAACTAAGAGAAGAAATCAGCCAGAGAATCAAAAGGCAAGTGCAATATATAACCATCTAGGAAAGGCATTTGTAGGTAAACAAGAATAATCAACAAAAACCAAAATGGCAGTATACAACACAGTTTATTGTCCTACTCTCCTCTATGGCAGTGAAACCTGGACCTTAGACAGTAGGGAATACAGTAGAGTACAGGCAGCCGAAATGAAATATCTAAAAAGAGTAGTAGGGAAAACTAAAAGAGACAAAATCAGGAACACAACAATAAGAGATCAAACCAAAGCAGATGGCATAAAAACTAAGATAGAAATGAATCAACTGAGATGGTTTGGACATGTTAACAGAATGAATGACAATAGAATAGCTAAATCGATATACAGTGCTAAAACTTAAGGTAAAAGAACAAAAGGCAGACCTCGGAGAAAGTAGGAAGAAGATATAAAAGATGCATTAACGGAAAGAAATTTAACTTTCACAGAAGGAAACAGAAGATGTCAAGACCAGGCAGCCTGGGGAAAGATCATTTCAGGCATCTAAAACCCATACACCGGAAGGTAGAATGGGAGCTGATAAAGAAAGAAAGAAAGAAACTCAATCCAGAGGTGTCCACAAAACAGTTTAAGCATACATGACCTTATTTTTGATTAGTGAAAGAAAAAGATAAAGATGGATTTATAGCTTGTATCCCTGCACAAGTCCAGATTCACCAACTGTACATCCTTTATCCCCCAGCAAGCCATTTCATTTAAAGTCATTCTCAACTCACGGGAGAGCATACAGTACACAAGCCTGTTAGGCTTGGTACTCATTTACATGTTAGACAAGTGAGGAAAATAAAGTGACTACCTTTCCAAAGAGTAGATGGTTGTTAAAAAACCCACCTGTGCCAGCCATGGGATTGTAACCAGTGTCATTGTGATTACAAGCTCACAATACTACGGTTCCTTTACAACACCTCCAATTTATTAATATACACTAAATCATGGCTTAAAATGATTCCACTGAAAACAAAAACAATAATATTGACTAGCGATATATATATAATGTACTTGCCGATATCAGATGACCCAATATTTAATCTGCAGGAAACTTTGAACACTTCATTATCGACCTCAGCTGATAAACTTTTGGTTTTTAACAAAGCCAATGAATTGTATACACCAAGAGATTTGGCTTTTTTTCCTTACGCAAAAGTCGTTGCTTCTACAAAAACTCACCATGCGGAAATGTATTTGATGAAGGCCTTTAGAAAGAATGTGTGTATCTCCTTTCGCAAGGAGAAAGTAAATTTGTTGTATTTGTTTTGTTTTTTTAAGTTGAAAGGAAGCTTTCTTATTACAACCAAACTGGCATAGATTTAAAGCATATTCAATCATACCATCTATGATAGTATCAGATACTTTAATAAACATCATTCTTATGTATTTCCTTCAGATGTTTACTGTAAACGTAATATTTGCTCTCTCAACAGGACCTTGACTTCATCGTGGTTGCAACAGATGACAAGGAGACAGAGGGTTAGGAATCCATTACTGTGTATGCAAGTTGCATTTCTTCAGTCACATGTCATTTTTTCACCTACAAATCACATAAATGGCTAATTTTACTATTATGGTGAATTTAAATGTGTGTGATAGCTAACTCAAAGCATATTTGTAGGTAAGATTAAACTAAGATGTTGATGGAAGTCTTTATCAAGGTAAAGCAGCTTTGTGGGTGTGAAATAGATGAAAGGAAGAAATGAGAGAAGTTAGCAATCCTGGTAGCTGTGTTTGTGCGTGTGAAACAATATAATGATGAAAATTGTTTCTTTTATTTAATCGTCTTTCATGAAATCAGTATTCTGTGTTAAATGGTTTTTGTAGAATTTGTCATTCTTCAACATATGATTTTGAATCTCATCAGGGAGGATTGCTGAGATCAGTGTTACATTTATTTGCTCTTTTTATTCCATGTTCAGGCTAGAAATTTTCATACTTGTAGTCATTTGATGTCACTATCCTTCTAGTTTTTTTTTACCAGACTTATGTGTTTTTTTCATTATTGTTTTGTTGTTACTGTTTAGTTTTTTTTCATCAATGAAGTGATAGTGTCATGTTCTACTATGCGAGATGCTGAAATTCTGATTGAGAAAACCCTATTCCTTTACATTTTGTCCAAGCTTTAAAATGCCTCACAATAATGTTGCATCTTTTTTCTATTTATCCTTAAACAGCTGGTTTCTTTTGAAGAGATTTCTATGTCTGTTAATTTCTATAGCTCTGCTAGTGCTATCAATATCATTCTTATATTGTTATGTTTCGTTTCATTCATCAACTTTTCCCGAAACGAAGCGGAAATCCTATATCTATTAATGGCATTGGCAGAAGCTATACTGATAATATCAACTTTAGGACAGGAAGAGTTAACACATAGTTGGCGGTTGAGGGGGTGCTCCTGGTAGGGTAGGTCCTACTTCTTCCCTATCACTCTTGCACTTATCTTTCACTTTCATCTTGCTGTTTCCTTTCAATTCACCATGAGATCACTGTAAACGGTGGACAGGGTCAATTTCAAATTAAACAAACAAATAAACAAGTTAACACATGTTGCCACTCTGGCAGCTCTTTTGTCCTGCCAGCTCTCTTCCACCTGCCATTTACTTGAAGGACATTTTGCTTTTGTGTTTAGAGCAACATATATAATTTGATTGACAACCCAACATGGTATTATCACAGGGCATTTGTAAATTGTTTCCATCGTGAAATCATACCGTCATCTTTAAGGATAAATGTACATGGGGTTTTTTCTTCTCCTTTCTCATTTTTTATGAACAGATTTGTAAGCCTTTATGTGATTGTCTCTTCAACTAAGTTCAACCATAGTAAGTCAGTCAAGTTACAAGTACAATTTTGTATTCAGCCATATAGAAAGGCCATAATATATTGCACATTTTCAGTGCAAAACCAGAATTGTACTGAAACACATGTTCACATTTTATCAATGCCAAAAAACTAAACAAAAAAGATTTCTGCTGTGTTCATCAAATAAGAATACATGTTCTTATATATGTGACGTTAATCAGTTTTGAATTTGCAGATGAAAGGTAGACCTTGAGCCGAAATCTGGTTTGAATGGCTAATTTTATTACCTACAATCTACAAGCATTTGCTGTCCAATGCCTCTGGTTATGTGAATTACAACTAAAATCATTGGCTTTTGATTCTAGTTTATTGTACAACAGTGAGGGACAGGGTCATTCCAAAAATACTAAACATGATACATGGACTGTATGGATGTTAGACTGTAGAGCCCTGTGTAGATTTGATTGTTTCATTGAAATTTACCCCGTCCACGATTGTGGTGATTTCAGGATGAATTAAGAGGAAACATCAAGATGAAAGATAAGGGAATGAAGGAAATCCCTGTACGGCCGAAGACGAGACAAGTACAAGGGAATAAGCAGAAAACACTAGAAAAAATTGAACCTGCGACCTCCACATCGGCACCCATCGTCTCACCATGAATAGGAAGCATATTATCAACTCTGTGCTGTAGATACACTCCCGACAGTAGTTTAGCGGATGCCTTCTTTTTTTGGAATGTGTCCATGTGTACATTATTAATATTGCGCTGAGTATTCATGTAAATGAGTACCGGTATTTGTGTGTGTGTAAATGAGTACTGGTACATTATAAATTTATATATTGTCAAAGCTACAAATTTCTTTGTACCAATTTTGACATTGTTTGATTGCTGAAATGTTTTGTCACAGAAAATATAAAATGAGAAGAAAATTTGCTTGATGATTATACAAATGAGTAAAAAAATATTTCAGTATTAAGATAAAAAGATGTTCAGACATTTCTTTGGTATATAATATGGAGAGAAAGAGAGAGACATAGAGAGAGAGAGAGACAGACAGACAGACAGGAGACAGAGAGAATGATAGACAGAGATAGAGAGAGAACGATACAGAGACACAGAGAGAGGAGTGGATAGAGAGAGAGAGAGAGAAGTGGATAGAGAGAGAGGGGGAGATTTCATTGAAATTGACCCTATCCACCATATGCAGTGATCTAAGGATGAAATAAGAGGAAACAGGAAGATGAAAGAGGGAAAGGAAAGAAGAACCTACCAGCAGCACCCAACAACCGGCCACAGAGAGGGCGAGAAGTGTGTCTTGTCCAGGCTTTTTACAATTTTTTAGTTACGTAAATTAGCAATATACATGAAATCAGGCAACAATACAGACATGAAATAAAATATCTGAAACCACCATTTACGGTTTCCACAGTTTCAATTTTTTTATTATAACTTCTATTTCTAAGATGTAAGCAATTTTTAAAAACAAACAAACTAAAGAACTGAAATCAAAATGACAACATGTCTCTGTGCTATCCGGTGTACTCAGGGCAATTGGTCATTCAGAATTTTTCGTTTTATTTCCCTTCACAATCCATTGGTAAATATAAAAACTGCATAGGACAGATTTCACACATGAAAAAAAGAGACCACTAACTTACATTTAAAAAAGAATAGGACCTATTTAAGGGATGTGCACCTCTATCATTAAAATCTATACTATAAAAAAAGTACCCTTTCTTTTTATAAAGACAGTGAGTGAGGCAAGGGGCATGCCAAAAGTAATGAATAATGACATGAAACGATATTGAAGCCCCATAGAAAGAGAATAGACAGAAAAAATATTTGGGCATCAAAATAGGCCCATGTAATATTAACCTAGATATGCTATTAAATAATATTACTGTTAAATTTTGTTTTAAATTTTGCATTGCCATGGACACCAAGATAAACAGCTGCAATCATGAAAATTTAAAAGCTTTATTCTGAATAATTAATGGTCTATTCAGTTCATATGTGGCGAGCAATAACCTGAAAGCATGTGATCAAATCGAGATAATTTTGTTATGGTCGACACTAAGTCTATTAAAGCCAAATGAAAATGACATGCACTCCAAACCTCATTATTCCCCTAGTGACACAAGGCTTCTTCTTTATAATGAGAGTACTGAAGGTTTGAAGACAACATTTGTCATCCGCTGCTTAGGCTCAGGTCAGCTGAATGAAGAGTGGCATCGGCAGGCATGGCTATGCTTGGGACCAATTGATTGAGTGGTGAGAATTAGGCTTCACAACAGTGTCATAACATAGGCTTATCCATTTTGATTTAGGGGTGTTTCATTTACCGGGCAATTCTACTACAATGTATTACTATTATAATATAATACTACAAAAGCCTTTTCACGTACAGTAGGTCTACATTATCATGTCAGTTGTTTGTTTTCTACTTAATTAGTCAAATATGGATTATCTCCTTATTATAATACTGAAAGAGGGCGTTTTTATTGCAACACCCAGTTACCACTTGCACAACAATTGGTGGTATAACAAGGTTTGAGTGTATGCATGTACAATTTTTTGGAAAAAGGCAATTTTTCAACATAAAACGTAAAAATAATGAATACAAAAAAGTCAAAAGAAAAAGTTCTTTATTTCTTTTTTGCAAAACATCTTCGGCCAATGTCCTAAAGATTTGAAGAGAATTGTTTGTAAAATAACAGTGAAGTAGCCAAATATGTGAAATCAATTGTGAAATTGAGAAATCAACCAAAATAAAAACAAAACATAATGGTCTATATCCATTCAGATCTAGATCTACAAGAAATGTTAAAGTAATGGGGGGGGGGGGGGGAAAACAAATTGCCTCCATTAACTTCTAGCAAAACATTTGAAAGTTTCCTTAAAGTATGAAAGGAATTGGGATTAAAAATGAAGCCATAAAAAGCAAACAGAGAAGCATACACAACAATTAAGTACAGTGAACAAGTGCGTAGGTGTTTTGCCCAGATGCAGATCGTTGTGATGCATTAATCAGAAGCGACCAATTAGCGAAGGTCCCCTTGGCGTACCGATAGGTCACAGAAAATCCTGAAAACAAGTGTTTCCTCAGGAATGTGTTGCTGGATAATCAGGGATTTGCTGAGTATCTATGTACACCATTGCCTAGACTTTTACAAACAGGAGTACTTGAAATTAGCTGTATATTGATACTAAACACATGCACATTGCTATAAAGCTAAACCCAGAAAACAATTTTTCACATAAACAAAGCTGAAACATGATGCAAACCTGCAATGCACGTCTAAAAAAACTCTTTTACATGCTTTTAAAGACGATTTTCAAATAAACATATTATTTCAGAAGAAGAATAGTTTTGAGACTAAAATGTGAAGTCTTTAAAACAAATTTGAAAAAACAATTTTTCTTCATTATCGGCGCCACACATCCCATTAATGAACTGAAGCTAGAAAGAAGAGATGCTGCCAAGAGGTAAACCACATTTGCTTGTATTACTACAAAGAGAAGAAAGCTTCTTATCAGTTTTGAATTCAGTTTGTAAATGCTCAAGATACAGGGAACAATACTGCGATCCTTATATTCATAAAATACATTCTGACGGACTGATACATTCAAAACATTAGAGAAGAAGAATTTGTATGAATATGTACATTGTTTGTGACGCAACAAACTGTTGCCTTCTTCATGTTGTTGTACACATGACTATTTTCATCTTTTTCATCATCTCATGTTTTACCCCGTTTATCACATATTTCATTTTTTCTTTTTAAAACCTAATATGTCCTCTCCCGCTGTAGATAATACTTTAACTTATTTAACGCATGTGCATTACACATTTCTTATTTACAGCCATGTAGTAGAAAATAGGGATTTCTGCTTATTTTCGAAACCACACTAAGGTGGTGTTCTTTTGGATCACAAAGCTTTCATTATAAAAAATATTTTAAAAAGTGTAACAAGATTGCAAATCACACCATCAGTATGAAAAACCTCTCTGAAATACCCCATGCTGAAAACTCTCATCTGAATATTAAGTACGAATAGCAAAGGGTTTGTAGAACATAAAACATAAAAAATACTTGCAAAGATGAAGGGGAAATATGTCAAATTGGAGATAAAAATGTTGTGATGTGATTCCACACAATCTATAATTAGCACAGAGCTGCCATCGATATGGGACCTAAGCACCAAGACCCAGGCGTTTCTTTTAGGATGATATTACAATGTCCAGTTTCACAATATTTTTTTACCTTGCAATATAAAGGTATTTTATTTTAAACTTTTGATTTAGATCGTGAAATATATTCACTAATCAGGGTGTTTGCAATACCACCTTCCACGTTCATGACAATGATAAAATAAATGAATATGAAAAATATTTTGACATGTATTGAAAACAAAGACTGGTCTTGTGAGGAGACTATAGAATAAAATTGGCATCTACCTGCTGTCTTAATTTCACATACTAATGGCACAACAGTGAAATTATTGTATAAAAGACTGGTCTTGTGAGGACAGACTTATAACAGGTGCTTTGACGTAGCAGAGTAATATCTTGTTTGAATTATAAGAAGAAAAAGTAAAATTGGCATCTCCCTACTTTCTTAATTTCACATTGTCTTGTATAAAATTAAATTAACTTTCCAATATTGTTATTATTCTTTGATATATTTTTATTTCAATCAAGTTTACACAAGGCAAAAATCCTCATATTATGACAATGTTGTAATCCTGTTTATTAACTTACTGTATAATATTACCTCTATATGAGAAAGAACATTTATAGAAGAATAGCAGTAAATGAAACATTATGTTTAGAGTAAAAATGTATCACCAGTGAAAGAAAATAGGTGTAAATCATCTTAAAGATTGTTTTATTTTTTTACATCTCATATGTTAGCAAGTGGTCTTCATTTATCTCATTTTCTTTATTAGTTTCAAGGTATGAGTATTTTTGTTTCTTTAAGTTCAGCTTAGACAATCGGTGTGAAAAGCTTTGTATGACATAAATATATCTTCATTTTCAAAGAAATGAAAGAGAATGTCATTTTCCATATCATGAATCACAAGCAATTCAAATTTAAAATATTTGTTTAAATATGCATTTTTAAAACTTTGTTGTTTGTCTCATTTTTACAAACTTTGGACCCTGTATTGAAGAAGCTGACCTTTTAAATGTAAATAATATAAACACAAAACTGGAATTTTGGTAGAATTTATGATAGTTATTTTATTTCATTTCGTATCTTTTCCATGAGGAAATTCTCATATGATGACAAATGATTTTTTTTACTATAATAAAAGATGTTTAGCTACCTTTCTGAATATTGCAGTTTCACAAAATCACAAAATTGGACTTGATCAGCATAAAAAATACTGGGTTTTATATATGAAAATGAGATTAGAAAGCGATATTTTAAAAATCAGTCATTATACATTAGCCGAGAGGCTCCGTTGCCTTAATGAGCCAGCTGTAAACGTCCATCTTGCCTTGCCTCTTCAACTCCTCCCCACCAGCTCTCTCACTTTGGCATGATAATTGTTCAACCAGGTAATCTAGAGAGAAACAACCATTAGATGAAATATAAGATATAAGATTATTTCATTACATCCATGAAGAAAAGAAATTATGAATACACACGTTTATTAAAAGCGTAAGTCTAGGCAAATATGTGTACAGCAAAGTTTACAGTAAAAGACCTACATATACATCGCTTCCCACATGAACATATACACATTTGTCAACACATACTTCAAGCTTTTTACTCTACATATTGAATTTACTTACATAAAGCTATTTTGGTTTATTTACTATAATAATAATAATAATAATAATAATAATAATAATAATAATAATAATAATAATAATAATAATAACAATGTACATTTCTATGTGCACTCATCCCTACATGGGTAAGACTCTAGGCACATTATATTTTTTTAAACAAATAAATATATAAAAATATGATACACAAAATGTGAATGATATACATCAAGCTACAAGAATGCAGCATAAAACTGTGTGCAATTTATGAAAAGAAAATTGACAATGCAAACAAAAAGAAGAAAGGCATTTAAAAGTAAAACCTGTCATGAATTCATATTCCACAAACACACACACACACACACAAAGATACACAAACCAGTCAAAATTACAAGCCAAAGCTACAGGGATACAGATTATTGTAATGGATATTTCTCAGAGCAGGAAAACAGTACAATGGTAATGTCAAAATGACAAAAAGGCTGTCTTTGATGGAAGGTCATGTACAGTGAAATCCTGGTTAAAATGCTATACCGTTTGTTTCCCCTTTGCAAATATGTCAAGAGCAAAATATATCAACAAAGTTCTTATTACATATACTGCAAAATATTTCTATCTCAAAATATTATCAATCATTAGTACTTCAGTCTGGAAAGGCAATCATTCATTATTTGGAAATTCTCCAAAACCATAGCAAACGTGAGGAAATTGGGAAATATAAGATATTTTACATCTAATATTTAGTCTTACATATTACATGGTAGCTTGTCAGACCCATAAATGTTATTATCGTCAATCTCTTCATTGTTCACTTCAAAACGGATTTTAAAGTTTCCACGAGATTTTGTAAGAAAATGCAAGTAATGAACATTTCAATTATGCTTCATAAACGAATATATGAAAATAAGTTTAAGGAAAACTCAGTATATTTAATGTGATTTAATACAAAATCCATAACATAGTATCTAATGAGACCAGTTGATGAGAAAGACATACATTATTAAATTATATGTAAATCATCAAATATTCAGATATAAAATAAAAAAACTACTGCATGGACAAGAAGATACATGGAAAATGTAAAAAAAAACCCATTTAATATCATAATCATGAATGATTTCATGGCCAAACATTATTTTTTTCCAATGATTCTGAAAAGCAACTCTTCCCATGTAAGTATTAAATGAGGGTTTGATTAAAACCCCTTTTACCAGCAACCAGGTATTTGAAATTTGTTTGTATATTGAACATTCATCAGAGCAGTGTTACACTGGTGTCTGTTAATGACATCCTGTACAAAGGATAATGAACAATTTGGTGTCAAAATTTTTGCCATTGCTTTTTTCTTATTTTTTGTTGTATTAAGATACAAATATAATCCAATGAGACTACGCAACATCCCATGACTTTGTGCTGCAACACTGTTTTATTCCTGACAAAAGTGTTGTAAAGGGAGACAAGAATATGTCACTGTTTTTTTTTTAAATATCGTTTAAGGAAAACGAGTTGGTACGTAGGGTTTCTATTCATTTATCACAATTAAGGCAGTATGAGTTTCTAACACCTTCTCCCTTCTTATCGATATCATCAAATATTCAGATTTTGTAACTCAACATGGTAGTTTCTTTACTTTCTTTTCTCCCTTTGGCATTTTAAGATTCCTCAGCGTTTTCTTTACCGTTCAAAGTCCAGCTAGAAATGACAGATATTCTCCATATATATAATTTTTTATTTCAAAATCTTATTGCTTAGCTAACCAATGGACGTCTCAACAGCTCTGTCTAAGGAAGGAAAAACTGAGGAAAATAGCGAATGAATATATACCTCTTTTTTCAGTTAGTATGGAGGCATCAATCATTTTGGTCTGCATTGGCACCAGTGTAATTGCTTCAAAGGTTAAATATCCTTTGTTGGCAAAATTGTACTGAGAGGATGCAAAGAAAAGAATATTTTAATACAAATAATACCATACACTTTCTTTTAAATAACTAAGAAGAGGAGACCAAATTTTTTAAAAGATCCACCACACAAACCTCAAGCAACATGTCTAAAAACATTTCATAATGATTTACGTATATATATATATATATATATACTATACTATAACTCACACATATATAATCAAACTTGGACAGACAAATCATGTGTTGATTAAATCTGAGTTTCACAGGGCCTTAATCTGAATTACCAGAATGACAAATAAGTTTCAACACATTTTCATTATGACAATTATTTCTCTTTCCTTCTGTCCAAAGTTTTAAATATCAACCCTAAATGCTATACTAATGACCCAACACAAGTTTTCTTGTACATGGGCCCCAGAATATGCAGAGAGCTAGCTTTGCACATATATTTTTATCCACTCACTTTAGTATCAGCCTTGACAACTTTAACACAGTTCTCCACTCTAATACCAAATTTGCCTGGTTCATAATAGCCTGGTTCTGAAATGCACAAGAAGACATCCTACACTGTCTAATAATTATTGCATATGTTATTTATATGCACGGTAATATAAGTAGCATCTGACTGGTGATTATTTTAAAATTGCTACTCTACTTTATCCTTTCAAGCCCAATGGGTTGTATCACAACCACGGTGTATTTATGAAAAACTCATACAAAAGTTTGAAGCAACATGATAAAAATGTACAAAATAACCATCCCTTCACCAAAAGACAAAAAGGAAGTAAATATCACACACACACACACACACACTCTCACTCTCTCTCTCACTCTCTCTCTCTCTCCCTCTCTCTCCCTCTCTCCCTACCTCCCTCCCTCCCTCCCTCCCTCTCTCTCTCTCTCTCTCTCTCTCTCTCTCTCTCTCTCTCTCTCTCTCTCTCTCTCTCCCTCCCTCCCTCCCTCCCTCCCTCCCTCCTCTCTCCCTCCCTCCCTCCCCCTCCTTGTAAAGATATAATTATAATTATGATTTAAAAAATAATAAATCTCATTTTCCCACCATCCACCATCGACAGAAATGTCAATAAGCCAAAACAACTCACCATCAGTGATGACCATGTTTTCCTCTAACGGCATTTCTGCTAAATTTACCCTGTAACTGATGCCACATGGACCTAGGAATGATATTTATTGAAGGGAACATTGTTTGAAGGAGCAAAACTGATATAGCAAAACTATCATTTGTAATTTGTAAGAAAAGAAAATCAACAAAGTGTGGTAATATGAAATACAAAATAAAGGCTCTCTTTTGATGGACAATGTTTGTATTTTTATAGGTGCTGACTATGATTTAAACAATAAGCCTTTACAGTTATATTAAATAACTTATAAGAGCAAATTATAACATGTCATTTTAGTCAACAAAAATCAAACACTTGACGTTATGTTTATTTACATTGACTTCATCTCCATGCCATGATTTAGCTTTTAATTATTAACAATATACGCTCATTCTCAGTAAAAAATGAATGTGCTTCAACCATTAGTTTCAACAGCGCTATAACAGTATCAAAAATTAATCCACTCATGTTAAAAGAAGAACAGAAAATATCAGCTAACAAAAGTTTAATGAAAGAAAGACAAGAGTTATTTTAAAACAACCTACAAAATTGTCCTCTCCTTACTTTCTATCAAACATTGTTCACGTCTTGTAATTCATTCATTCCTCCGTGGCTTATCATTTAATCGGGATATTGCAAAGGAGTGTTGAATCTTTCATATTGATTCTTCTCAGTATTTCTTCATAAATTATTTTGTCTTCCCATGATGTTCTCATTATTTTCCTGTAGCACTTCATCTCAAAAGCTGTTAGTCTTTTACTGTCTTCTGTATCTATTGCCCATGTTTCTCAACAATGCATTGCAGTGGGAAATATGTTGGTTTTCAGAACTTTTATCTTTGTTTCATTACACTGTCCTTTCCAGATGGCATTCACTTTATTCAGCTTACTGTTGACATTGCCAATCTCCACCACATTTTGGTAATATTTTGCCATTTGCTTCTATTCTGGTTCCAAGATACTCGAAGTTGTAATCTTTTTTGTTCTTCTTTTCATATTTACCTTTGTCTAAGATGTTGATTGTCTTTATGTTTAACTGCAGTTCTTTCTTGTGATTATGAGATAAACATATATGAAAATCATTAAAAACAAATAAGATTAAAAAAATAAAGATTTTTAAACTTAAATTTCCTTCCAATTTCACTATGTAGCATTTTACTTTCTCGTTTCATTATTCAAACAGTAAAAACATTGACAACGCTCATCAATCATCTGCAAAACTGATTCATTCTAGTAAAGTCAAACTAAAGCTGAATGAAATCACAGAAATTTATGTACTTAGAGCTGTCATAAGATGGGAGTGGGTCCTATAGAAATGAATCATATTATTATTATGAAGAATAGGAAAATAAAAAAATTTAGCTGAAATTCAAGGCCAACAAAATTCAGCATCAGGTACCACTCTCAGAGCCTACGTGTGTTGGTCATGCCTGTCCTATTCAATACTCTCAAAATACTGATAGTAGTTATTGATTATGCACAGTTGAGGTGTTGTTCTTTTCAATTCAAGTAAAGATATTAAAAGAAAGCTAAGGATTAAATGGATCATTTCCAAATAATGCTATGAAAACCAGGATTGCAAGTCACAATACACAATCATCTAAATGAAATAAAGAAATGCAAAAAAAATATGTAATATTTTGTGACTGTACCTTCATGTACATTCAAGAAAAATCCAACTCCATGACCAGTGCCGTGTTGATAGTCCAACCCGACCTCCCACAGTGCAGACCTTGCTAGGGTATCAAGCACATGGCCTGTAGGGAACATAATATAAAGACAAAATTCAAGCAAAACAACTACATACATACAAAATTAGCATAATTTTGACATAAACTTGAGTTCAGAGACTAGGTGACTCAAGGTCACCATAGAGAAAGTTTCATTTGTTTCATACTAGAACAGTTAAAGAAATTCACTTTGATGTCTGCAAATACTTCATTCCCTTTTTAAAAAATTTCTACCAGTTTCTGTAATTTATGTAATATATATATTATATTGGTGAAGCTTTACGTCTAAACAGTTGCATATTAAATCATTTTCAAAATAAGGCCATAAAATTATTTTGGTTAAAAACTGTTCATACTGACAAAATTTACAATTTATGATATCAGGAAAGAGAAATGAAGTTTATTTACTATACGCATAGTAAATGATCATAGTAAACAATCTAAGTAAAAACAAGAAAATACCCTTATCCAACACATCCTCCAGAATTCATAGGCCTACCTCTGACTCCATTGGGAAATATAACTGATCCAAGGTTAATGTGACCTTTCAAAACTCTTGTGAAGCATTCCTTTGGAGTGGAACAAAATTAATTAAAAAGTCGAGACTTAACTTATCAAAATATTTTCTTTCCTGTTTTAAAATTAAATCCAGACAAGAGCTTATGCCAATTTTATCTTTTTTTCTGCCTTCTTTTGAGTGATGTCATTGAATCCTCAGCATGATTGTATGAGAAACAGACAGTTAAGCAAAAGAGAAAAAAAATACATTATTCTGAGACAACCAAGAATTTCAATGCCATTCAAGACTTAAGTACTACAGTGGTGAATGCTACTTTTATTTCTACAACAACCCACACATAAATCTTAGAAGTACACAAAAAAAATACATTTCATGTCTTTATCTTCATTGTCATAGATTAAAGAGGTTAGTTATATCTGTATACATGAATATGTTTTTACCTGTTCAAATTTTGATGGAGTTCCAAAATGAACGGTTCTGGTTGTATCTGTTGTCCCATCCCTTGAACACAATAAAAAAAATCGCTAAAATTAAGGTTACAACGATAAATATTTGATTCAAGAACTAAAAAGCCATAACTCTCAAAGTCGTAATTAAGTACTCAGTCAAACCAAACATCTGTTTACTCATAGATCTATCACACTGCAAGTGACTGCCGATGCACAAATACATATGTTAGATAGGATGAAAATCCTAACAGTAGAAGAATATATTTTGTTTTACAATTTCTGCCAAGCTGTATACAAAATTAATACTAAAGATTTGATTTTGAATGGATGAAAACAGAAGGAAAGCAGACATCCAATAGAAGGAAAGAAAACGATTCAGTTTAAAACCTATTAAAATATTTGCACAAACTGAAATCAAAAGATGTGCATTGACAAAAAGTATAACTAGGGAGCTTTCTTGAAATAACTAAAGAGTCTACCTGTATTGAGCACCTGAGTCAATCAGATAAATTTGGTCCATGGCAATGATGCGATTTGTGTCCTCTGTTGGTCTGAAGGGAAAGGAGTTCAGAGTTAACAAAGAAGTTCAACATTGGAAAAGGAGTTTAGAATCAGCAAAGGAGTTTTGAATCGACTCATTTATAATTCAACAAATTGTATGCAATAGATTTTATATCCTTTTGTAATTTACATCCAAAGAGGATAACAAACGGTCACATTTGATAGCAATGAGGTAACATTGAGATGAACAAGTCATAGTAAATCTATGTTGTCTGTACTCTTAAAATAACTCTATGGTAATCACTCTGTAGGATAAAAAAATCCCATACTCTACACAGATTAACCCCATAACCCAACTATGTTCTGCATTGTTTTAGTTGAAATTCTTTTATTCTTATTTCTTGTTCTGCCTCAATAGGAAAGATGATTGTGGTGTATTTGTGTGTCAGCGTAGAGATCTAAAATTTCTTAAGACTTTTTCTCTCTACTTTCAAGACAGATACTTGAGCTCAAAAGGAATCTTTTAATTTGGCACAAATCTATAATCAGAAAACGAATTTCATTTGAAATTTATAATAAAATTTATAATAAAAACATTGTGCACAATTCGAGAAACTTTGATGAACAATGAGGAAATTTGTCTTATATAATAAGATTACCAACTTGTAATGAATAATCGCTCCGCTTGGCCCTGTGCTTGAGATTGTGTCAAAACTTAGAGAAATGAAGTCTTTTTGTTGGCTGTGAAACAAAGAAAAACTTTCAAAATCTGGTTGAAAACAATCACAAAATAAGGACAAAAAGAAAAATTTTAAAACCGGTTGAAAATAATCATAAAAGAAAAGAGAGAAAAAAAGAAAAACTTTGAAAGTCTGGTTGAAAACAATCACGAAATAAAGTGACAAAAAAAGAAAAACTTTAAAACTGGTTTAAACCACAAAAATCAATCCAAGGACAAAACAGAAGAAAAAATACAAACTTGTCATTCGAGAAACATTTGTTGTTCTTAGCTAGATTTATAGCAAAATATTCAAAGTAACCATTACAAGTATAAACTGAAGTACAGTGGTCTCTGCATTACATACCATCACCTAACATCCCAGTCCTTCTACCACCCCAGTCCTACCATCCCACTTTTTTAGGATACCAAATTTTTTCTATTATAATTTTGGGGCAGAGTCAAGGCATACTTGATTAATCCCTGAAGTGTTGTCACTCAATTTTTTCACAAAAAGGCGACGAAAATGATTTCCTTTATTGAAAACGTAGGGGAGATAATCAAATTTGCCATATAGACATGTAATAACCTACACAGGATGATGCATATGGACACTAAGCACCGTCTTATTGGGAGGAACAAAAATGTTCCTCACTCTCATACATCACCTAGTTAATTGTTTTGTAATGTTCTATTGTTCAGTGCAAATGCGCTGACCAGTAGGTCGCTGTAGTCGACGGGTAGACAGTGATTGAATAAGAGCTCAAAGCTGGCTATTCTTTTCATGCACGATCGTCCTACTTGTGCCAGACATAGATCGCCCTTCCATCCCCATCCCCATCCATATCTCCCTGATTTTAATGGTCGATGGAGTGATTGACAGGTTTGGCCCATATGTTGTTTGCCCTTCCATCCTTCATGCCTATGCATAGCTCCCTAATTTTATTTGTCTACAGAGTGACTGTGAAATATGCAAATTAGATCACTCATTTGATAACACGCCTCTTGTACTCATTGCACTACTTGACTGAATGTGATCCAATCTAATTCTATGTCATGGTCTCTGCTTAACATCCACTTTTTCAGTTTCCTCAAGGGTGGGATGTTAGACAGAGACCACAGTATTAATATCTAAATAATTCTGTCTACACCAATTTGAGGGCCTTTCCAACCTTTTATTTTTTGTTAAATTGCACCATTTGATCTCTAGACATGAATATATCAGAGATGTATAAATTACTCAAACAAATATACAATTTTCATGTCATTTTGCACAGGACAGAGTAGTAGAGAGTAAGACAATCCTATTATACAATGTTACAAACTTTCCTCAAACCTTCTGAAAAGCAGTGACTGTTCTGCCGCATCCATCTCTGTCAGCGTGCCTGACTTGGCCTGTAGATGACATGATGAATACTATCATCTAAAACTGGCTTGATACTTAAACACAGACGTAAATGCCAAATGTTTACAAAATCTCACACTCGCAC
>JAXRKP010000582.1:200916-238416 GCA_037039925.1 Doris montereyensis
AATCTTTAACAGGCACAGTGTGTACACAGATCCCTCAGGTTTGTAATTAATCATCAATAGGTGTAAACATTAGATCCATCCTGATGGGAATAAGGGACTGTTTTTCACTAAGAATAAAAGCAGAATAAACATAAAGAAGGATTTTCTATCCACTTGCAACAAACATTGTGACAATTAATAACTAAACACGACTTTCAGTAACCAACATTCCAATAACCAACATACCCAGATCTTCCCAGGCATCTTGGCGTCATCTGCCAAAGAATCCATAAATTTTAAAATGTCCTCATATGGATGAAAAACCATCCCTTTCAGATGTTCTCTCACATCTTGGGTCAATTTTTCGTCATCAATGAACAAGCTGTCAAAAGAAACCAAAATAAAGTACAAATAGTATCTTCAAACATAAAGTCACAAACTATATAAATCATTTCTTATTTCATATGCAGTTTTGAATTTTACCCATCACAAAATAAAGAAGATCATAAATAGAATGACAATAAGCCTGACAAAACTTTTATTTTCTGAAATTTTTGTTTGTTTGTTTGTTTCTCTTTCTATAATGAAATTAAATGCATGTAGAATGGGAGAACTTTGACATTTTTCTCAATCAATTTAGCACATGACATCAAAATCTAGACCATCACTTATTGATTTTGCCTGTTTCAATAAATTCAAATTTTAGTCAAAGTTACTGAAGTAGCAGTATTTCTCTCTACTTAAAATTATTCCAAAACTTTTTCAATAGTCATTAGTTAATTGTGATAAAGGAAGAGACAACTTTTACTTTAAGCATAAGCTCTGGCTGAATCCACTTGGAGTGAGAAGTGACAAGATTCCTGTATTATTTTGAGATCATTTTTACAACCTTTGATGAAGTGACAAATTTCCTGTTTTATTTTATGACCACTTTTACAACCTTTCATGAGAACAGGGTTTTGATTGCCTTGACACAATGAAAATCATTTCCCATGAAGTTATTTAAAATCTTCGCTGTCCAAATCCAAACAACATGAATTTGATACATTTGCATTACTGTAGCAAAGCTAAGTTGCTCACAGATTTGGAGGCCCATATAGAACCAAAATCTATACTGGTTTCTTGTCGAGTTAAGTGAAACAGCAACATAAATTCGCGCTAATAACAGGAGAAAAATCTGTTACAGGCTTTACTTCCCAGCTACAGCCGATGCCTGTGTAAACCAAAGTGAGGTGAGGAAGTCCACGTCATATGTCCTTCCCAAGGACTCTTTGTTTGTTTGATTGTTTGTTTGTTTCACTGAAATTCACCCCATCCAACAATGCAATGATCTCAGAATGAATGAAGAGGTAACAGCAAGATGAAAGATAAGAGAAAGAGTGAAAGGAAAGAAGTAGGACCTACCAGCAACACCCACCAACTGCTCAAAACTGTGCCCTAATGTCTCAGATTCAACCGTCAGCCCTTAAACTATCAAAATAAAAGCTACCTACAGGGTACAGACATTTCTTTAAAATAAAACACTTTCTTCAAGAAGTTGAGCTCTCATTGCTAAGGAGAGCTGTTTTATAATGTTTCATGTATGTACTTAGATTTTAACTACTGATGTGATCAAAATAATGTGCCAATGATGGACAATAAAGTTTATTATTATTATTATTATTATTATCATTATTATTATTATCATCATCATCATCATTATTATCACTATTATTATTATCTGAAGGCAATCACATGAGGTTTGAATCTTACTGGGTAGCGGTGGTAGTAATAACAGCATAGGAGAAAAACACTGGGTTGTATACAATGTCAGATCCACGGAGGTTAAACAGCCCTGAAGTAGAAAACAATGAAGTCAAGACAGCACTCTATAATGATGGCGTGAAGACAACAATGGAGAAAGAGGCCAGCCACGTAGGACATGATATATATATTATATCATACATTATAATGAAAGTGTGATGCTTCAAGAAGTACTTGAAAATCAATGCCAACAGTAAGGTAAATTTACAGTGGAACAAGTACAAACTTCTCCACTCACAAAATGGGATGATTTATACAAAATTTTAGAAACCACCGAAGTTTAATAATCCAATAAAAAATAACCTCATTTTATCTTCACCCTGTGAGAAATATTAAAGATATAAGAAAAGAAAAAAGAAAGATCAGCACAATTTATTTCCATTTCTAAACTTTTCTGTTAAAATCAAATCAAAACTCACATGCAATTTCATCTAAGGCAGTGAACACAGTGACATGGGCTTTCTTCTCTTCCATTTTTTCTCTCACTTTCTTCACTTTGTCTTCCCATGAGACTCCTAAGAAAAGACAATGATAGAAAAGAAAAGAACAATATAAAAATACAGGAGAAAAGATGAGATAACAAAAAGTTTTAAAAAGACAGTCACAGTTGAATATATATTAACATACATTAGCAGTAGTAAACTTATTTGGTTTTTAATCTTGAGAAAAGACTAACATTAATCACTTTTGTTTTTCATTCTACAGAAAAGGAAGCTTCCTCTTAATTTTCGTAACTGAATACAACAGGAAAGCCTGAAAAAAACCATTGACAAAATATTTGGTGCCTCCAATATGTTTCTAACAGCTGTTTTCTGATAAAGATACTACTCTAGGAAAAAAATATGTATAAAGCTATTTATAATGATATAAGGACATCGAGATTGGATAGAAACCTTTTAGCAGAAATGCACTTACTGTTTGTGTGTCAATGGTACATTATAGCGCTTAAGTTGACGAATGACAAATGAAGAAACATTCAATTATCAAGTGAAATATAATATCAGATAACAATTTCACCCTAACTCGCTCACTGCTTGGTACTTTTGGTCCAGACGACTAAGAAATACCGGATATTTTGATACACAAATTTAAACAATCACTGTAATTGTATTATTTGAGGTAGACACATAATTCAAAATGTATTCTCTTCAGAAAAAAAAATAAATATTCAAGATGATGTAAAGTTTCATTTATTTTGAAGTAAAATCTTTTTCACTAATTTCTCATTAGTTTCATCAAATTTTAATGCTTCAGTTTTTGCATTTTGATTACAACTGCTTCTGAATGTTTTATGATTTCCTTTCACTCAATTGGATTATGATGGGAAGCATGTCTTGTGTCTTTTTTTAAAACGTGAGCTCTTCACAACATTATAGACATCTCTATACAAACCTGCTTCTTCATTTGAGAGAATAAGGAGAGCATTGCAGGGTCTCTCAGGCCTATGTTGCCACACCTTATCCACAAGATTATTGTCACGCCTATCAGCTGACATCCATTGGACTTGAGGTCTCTATGCAGGGACTTCCATCTATCTAAATATGAAAAAGGCATTTACTTAACATTAGTAAATAACATTGGCAGACTGTTAATTTCATTGACATTTTCCCGCATCTACCATATGTAATGATCTCAGGGTGAATTAAGAGGAAACAGCGAGATGAAAGATAAGTGAATGAGAGAAAGAAAAGAAGTAGGACCTATCAGCACTGCCCGTCAACCGCCTGCAACCTTTGTAGAACAGGAGAAAAATAATAGAAGGAAACAAAAAAACAGAGACAATTTTATGCATTCAAAAGGAAGGAGAGTGACGAGTTTTTCTCAAAGAAAATTATTCTGACCAAAATAAACAGTGATCTCAGGATGCCCAGAGGAAAAGGAGATAAGGAAAGAAACGCTGAAAAGAAAGAAATCAAATCTACCAGCAGCATCTGTCATTGCAGTCGCAGGTTAGTGAACTTGGTCATACCCTGTGCCATACAATTTTGACTTAGTTTCAATCAACCGTAACATCTTTATTCATGATGATAACAAGGAATAATATTTTGCTTATGATAGGGACATTTTCAGCTTTACAATGATTAGATATCTTACATTGTTTTGGAAATAAATTCGTGGTTTCCCACCAAAAAGGTAACATTTCTTTAATAATTTAGTTTTTTACAGCACAGTAACTGATTACAAGGGCTTCTAAAAATTGAAACGGAAAGATAGTGAAAAAAGACTCTTGTTGCAAAATAAGAGATACAACCAGGAAAGATAATGTTAAATTGTTAAAAAAATCTTTATCTCAAGTTATCCTACACGAATGAATCTATCATAAAAATTGTCTGACACAAGTATCTGACATGACTTCAGTATGTAGCCTGTCTAACATATATATATATATCCAATGCGAATGTAATGAGTTACGGTGATCTATATGGATAAAAATTTCGTTATTTATAGCTTTAAAGACATTTATCTATTTTTGGCTTTATATTCTTCAAAACCAATCCCGTGACATTTTTTTTTTTGGTTCTTCTGTTTGTGTATGTAAATTATGTCCAAACAATCAGTGATATATCTAATTTTAAAACTACATTTCTTCTTCATACTGGAGACTTACCAAACTGCAAAAGAGTTGGATCACATCCAACAACAGCTCCCACTGGAAGGACCTAGTTAGTGAAAAGAGGTTTTCAGTTTAAAATACTTTTTAATTATCTGAAGCTTGCAAAATGTTTGAAGACATAAACAGAAAATAAGACGTCTTTAAAAAAATGTAATACAATTCCAAAAAGATATAGTTTAGCATTGTCATCTATGTTGATGTTAAAAATGGGTAAAATATTAAAAGGATTATACTAATAAACAAGCAATGTTTCTTTCTTTACATGAATGGAATGTATACAATATATTATGCAATTACTATGTTTTATAACGAAACACTTCTTTCTAAAAAGAAATACTGCAGAAAGCTTTGATACCATAAAATCTGTCATGACTAGATCAAGTAAGAAAGGTTAAGATAAGAGGAAATAAGAAATGATTTTCATTCACAAATGAAACACATACATAGGATTAACCATGTAAGTAAAATATACTATGCGTCTTGAACATCAGTGACAATATCTTATATCAAGATACAGAAGACATACATATAATAGAAAACCGTACTTACTTGACTAAGCCACTTGGACTGGGTTGGCGTATCCGGTAAACCTTTCGCGAAAAAAAACAGGTTACACAATTAATAAACAAAAAGCCTCTTGTAAAAGTCTATCATAAAATGACTTGGCACATAGATTAAGACAGTGAGGCCAGGAAAAACTTTCAAGCCTGTCATCACAAAAACTTTCAAACCATGAAAATCGAAGCAGAAATAGAAGATTATAGAACTCTGTAAAGATTGTATCTCTCACTGGAAACTTTTATGTGATGTTCTCTACGACAATAAAAGGCACAAATAAAACAGAATGACAAAGTCCATTTTTCCTCAATGGAGACTGGATAAAAACCATGCTTAAAAATGTATTTTTCAATGAAACTTATCGTGACATTTCTATCCCCATTAATACTTCAAAGGCATGAATGTCTTTAAAGGCCATTATCGTCCACAGCGCTGCAGTTTATCCCAGTTTCTAGTGTGAAATAGAACAGGTAATAATAATCACCTCCTGGACAGGACATTAGTCTGATGCAGATTAACCACTCAACCACTGATGACACATCAGAAAATTTTTGAAAATTCACAAATATTTGTGATTGTCTTAAAAATTATATAAATAAGAATTGGGAGTCTTTCATCATGAAATTTTAATTACGTTAAGCACTGACAATCTAGATAAATTGCTGATTGGTATGCATTTACAAAAGAACTGCAAAGTTAAATGCCCTTTTTTTTTAAAGAATGTTTCATAGCATTGTCATGTAACATTTTGTTACCTTTGTAATTCTGTGTCTGGCCTTAAATTTGATTCATGGTTACAAAGGGGGAATATACGAACTTCACCTACCCTTTCAAAGAATTATTTTTTTTATTGGTATCTTTATGGTATCATGCAATAACAAAAATACAGATAATCAAATATCCAAAGCTTTCTCAATGGAAATAAATCGACAAACCTTCTTTCATAAGTGTCCAGTCCTCATCCATTTGGTCCTCAGCTTGAAGGTAGTATCTGCCATCAGTCCACAGAGCTACCTCGTTGTTGGTCACAATAACAGTTCCTTTAGGAGACATAGTAGAATGAAGTCATACATGAGTAGAAAAAAAATGACTCTGTGATCTCCTGGTGTTGTTTTATTTTTACAAAATTCATCCCTTTAGAGGAAAGAGAAGAAAGGGAAATGAATTGAAGCGTTTGAGACGACAGTATGATAACTTTAGATAACAATACATATATTTACTTTTGTCAAATTAACGCATATGTAATTGAATTAAGATAATAATGCTACAAGAGAAACAAAGTGACTGTCCCTCACATAATATTATTTTCTCTCTTCTACACACACATGCAAACATACATGCACACAGATAGAGACACTGCTTTATGTTGCTTGTTCTCTGATCTGACAATTGTTAACCTAGTTCAGATTTATTCTTTAAAATAAGATCTAAACTTAACAAAGATAGAGTAAAAACATTGACTATATTGATAAATTCATCTAAATTAAGACCCAATATGAAAGAGAAAATCACAATTCAGAATAGCAATGAAAAAAATGGCTTCTAATTAAAAAAACTTTATCTGTGACATAAAACAGTAAACTCACTGCTGTTTTATTACTAAGCAGAAAAAAAAAGAAATTTTTGTTTTGTTAATGTTACTTTATCCTTTCCATTGTATTTTTGCATTCACAGCTGGGAAAACTTACCTGCAGAACCAGTAAAAGCCACTAATGAACGCCTCTCTCCTTTTGTCACAGTCAGCAACATATTCCCTCTGTAATGATGATATCATGAATAGAATACATATGTAAATAGTTTAACAATGCAAGCAATAGCCAACCAATTTTTAACAAATAAACTTCAGTTTTATACATTTTGGTGAATATAAGTTTTGTTTAATATAATTCGAATAATGAAAGCCACAACAATCCAGTCATAAACATGTGTTCGATGAAACCATCAAAAACGATGAAAATCGTTTAAAACCCATCAACAGGAATAATAAAACATACGATTCTTCATGGGAAAATCAAGATGGGGCTATACTTGCCCTCCTCAACAACATCTTTGATGATCAACTAATCTTGCAACAGACAATAAATGACTGGTCTCCTCATTCACCAAATCTTAATCCCTTGATTTCGTCCCATGGGGCTATTTTAAAAGCAATCTGTGTAAAAATCGTCCAGAGAACCTATTTGAACTGAAACAAGAAAAAACACAGCTTATAAAGACTGTGGCATATGAGGTGTCTGCAAGACAATCGAAAACAGTGAACGAGCAAACTCTGCAAATAGCAGAAGGGACGTCATTGCTGAACAATTTCTTTCAACCACTTGGATCATTACTACATATTGAAAAATGTTTGAATATTTACGCTGATGAATTTTTAAATAATTTTCACCATTTTTTAATAGTTTTATCGAACACAAGTTTATGACTTGCTTTTGTTAAAAATTTCCCCCAGAACTGTTGAAAAATGCAGATTTTTTACTAATTGCATGACTTTCATTATTCCAGAAATGATATCAAACAAAACCAAATTGTATAAGATTTGACTGATGTTTATTGTGTTAAACTTTTTATTGCTACTGACTGCGTCATTGAGAAGGAATTAACTTTTATGTGGGTTCTCGGTTTTTTAGCATACTGTGTATGAATATATATACACAGTAGAAATACTTTAAACCGAAAGAAGCTAAAAACGAAAAAAGTCGATGAACCGCAAAGAAATTGATAAATTGTACAAGTTTCTTCTTTGTCTTTGTATCAGTTCGTATGATAAACCGAAATGCTTCTAAGCGCAAATGTCTTTAAACCGAAACAACTTTCCCTTTTTTTTCGTTTTCATCCTCTTCAATTTCAATATTCCGCAAAGGGGTCACACTTGGTCACACGTAATGCCTATCGATATGAAATAAAGAGCGTAACTGAGGAGATGAGGGGAGGGGGGTAGTCAAACCCTTCAATCACCGCACATCGCTAGACGGCGAAAAGGGAAGACAACTGGGGACTGGGCACGGGAAGGGGGAGGTGGGGGTGTAGAACCACGCAGGCGATATGTTCTTGCTTGCCCGTGGTAAGTGTATAGTGTTGTAAGCACGTGGTAAGGCCTAAAGCCGGCCATCCACGATGCAGGTTTCCCTCGAGGTGCGCCTCTGGAGTCCTGGCCTTGAGGCCGCTTGTTGTGAAAAGTGCCCACCACAACGCAGGCTTGACACAGGTTTTCCCTATTCATTTAGTATGGCATCACCTAGTAGTGTAGGTGTTGTTGTCTCAAGCTTGGTGATTTTCATTATTTAATAAAAGGGAAAGCGGAGACAAAAACCATCGATGTGGTGTAAACAATGGCTACTTCTGAGACAGAAACACACTCATACAAACTTGTTGAAGGAACTGACTGATTATACATCTGATTACAGAAACTATCTGCGTATGGATGAGGATATATATTACCATCTTCTTGAAATGGTAGGCCCGTTTATTGAGAAACAGGATACTGTGATGCGGAAAGCAATAACACCACATGAAAGACTGACCGCAACATTGCGTTTTCTAGCGACGGGTCAATCTTTGGAAGATTTAAAATCTACTACGTGGAATCTCTTATTTTCTTCAGCTCTTTCCTGAATGAACTTTTCATATTGTTCATTTTCTTTATTACCGAATTACGATCAGCTTTCTTATCAATTTTGTGAACCAGTTGAACCAGGTTTTCATATGCTCTGTTTTTGAGTTGTCTGTTGCTATAGTCTTTACTTTTTGATTCTCCATAAACATTCATATTCTTTGTACAATTCAATGAATTTCTAGAGTAAATTCTCTTGAACAAACCGACATGATTCTATGATTGCTATCTTCAACTAGCCTAGGCCTTGGATGAGGAATAACTGACTAGCATACAAATACGTCCCTACATTGACTTGTTCAGTTTCGATTGTGTCTTTTTCCTCAGAACTCATGACGCGCTGCATAGGTTGTACTAGCATAAAACACGTCCCTACATTGACTTGTTCAGTTTCGATTGTGTTCTTCCCAAAACTCATGACGCGCTGCATATGTTTCCTCCGCTCTTTCTACCAGTTGCTCGGCAAGAATAATTCACTTTATATTTTAAGTTTGTAATAAAGGTTAACCACTGTGGGTGGGTGGAGGGGAGAGAGAGAGAGAGAGAGAGAGAGAGAGAGAGAGAGAGAGAGAGAGAGAGAGAGAGAGAGAGAGAGAGAGAGAGAGAGGGGGGGGAGAGAGAGAGAGAGAGAGGGGGGGGAGATAGATAGATAGATAGAGAGAGAGAGAGAGAGAGAGAGAGAGAGAGAGAGAGAGAGAGAGAGAGAGAGAGAGAGAGACAGAGAGAGAGAGAGAGAGACAGAGAGAGAGAGAGACAGACAGAGAGATATTTCCCGCATTAAAATTCGACGCTGATTACGAGAATCTGTAAGTTCAATTTTATTAACTTTTATTTACCCGAATTTTTTCTCCCAGTACCTTGGCCTAAAGGCTTGGCATAAAATATCTGTCGCCAACAGAATTCAAGAAGCCAGTGTGAGGCGGCCTTGGAGGGTTGGAATTTTGGCCTGAACAGGCCGCATTCAGGCCAAGGGAAACCTGTGTCGTGGATGGCCGGCTTAAGTGTAGTGTATATACCTTCGCATTGGTACGCCGTAGTTTAAGTGTGTACTCTCGTTGGTATGTGTGTTGTGTGCGCATGTCTGTGTGTGTGTGTCTGCTTTGTTTTAGGCCTTTTTCAACACAGGGATAGGGGTGTGTAGAGTTTAGCATTGATGCGTTCATTTCCATTCACTTGCGTCTCCCAGTTGCTGTGCATCATTCATTTAGTTCATTTATCACTATCACTATCACGAGAACTTTGATCGTTTCTGGGTTTTTTTAATTTTAATTCAGCCAGTCAAAGATGTCTAAAAGAAAGCACTGTGCATACACATTGGAGTTTAAACTCAATATTCTTTCGGAAGTGGACGAAAAGAAATTAAACAAGACGTTGGAGATATGTAAAAGCACGGGGATCGAACTCAACATTATCAACCATTTTGAAGGACAGGGAGAGGCTAACAAAAGGTTCGTGAAGAAACGAAGCCGCCCGTCTACGTGGATAGACTCCGTCTCAAAATCACGCCAAACATCTATAACAAACCTTTTCAAGAAAGCGTTATAAGTTGTGTCCCTATCCCACCCTTTCCCTCACCTTTCCTATTTTCCTTTTTTTTTCTTGTTTTAATGAAATAAAGATGAAGAGGCTGAATGAAAGATGAATACCTGATGATCCAAATCTGTATTTTTGTATTAAGTGTGAATGAGAGTATGAATGGAAAAAATTAAAACAAAACAACCCCCCCCCCCCCCAAAAAAAAAACAAAACAAAAAACAACAATCCAACAATCAAAACAATTACATTATTATGGTCACCAAGAGGACCTCTTTATTCATCAACATTAACAAAGGGAGACAACCCAATCCAAACATAGTTACCCCCTTTAAAAACATCGCAAAAAAGGAAACTTGCTTTAAAACAAATACCTTTAAACCAAAATGGTTTAGAGGGTCCCCAAAATTTCGGTTTAAAGTATTTCTATATATATATATATATATATATATATATATATATATATATATATATATATATATATATATATATATATATATATATATATATAGTATATATTATATATTATATATATATATATATATATATATTATATATATATATATATATATATATATATATATATATATATATATATATATATATATATATATATATATATATATATATATATATATATATATATATATATATATATATTATATATGCGTGTGTGTGTTTTTATATTTATACAAGCATGCCCGTAAATAATGTTGATTATCATTTCTCTTTATCGTAAAGTTGGGTCTCTTGACTGTGGTGAACTCCTGAAACCCCTGTATTGATTACGGGTGATATCAAGTACAATTATTAAATATTGAGGTTGTGGGTGCAGTGATTCCTCAGTTTAGAGCGATCAAAGTTTGAGATGTACATTTTTATATATATAGATATGTATATGTGTGTGTATGTATCGGTGTGTGTGTGTGTGTATGTATTTATATATTTGGATCGGGGTGTGTATGTGTGTTTATGTATATACATATATATATATATCTGTATTTAAAGTATATGCATATATACATATATATCTATCACACAAAACATTTTTCCTCCACCGATAAATTGTTTTACTCTTCTCGTACTGAAAATCAGAAATATGAGTTACAAATTCTTCTAAATTTTTTCTTACAAATATGAATTATCACGAACATTCTTTTTTTAACAAAGTGTTCTAAGAAGGACATGTGCCATGCACATTCTATGTTTAGGATGTTTATCACCCTGTGGATAGTGTTATGAACTTGTAACCATGTGACAATGGTACATTATCTGGCATGGACAAACTTTGATTTTTTTCAATGAGTCAACGGGAGAGTTATCTAGCCCATGTGAGAGTAACTATTTTGGGTATGGGCAGAACAAATATTGTTAGAATATCAATATGAGAAATGTGTAGCAAATATGGCTCTCCTAAAGACACCATAGGGAGTCAAGAAGGAATTAAGATATATTAGCATGCTAGATCAAATAATGTAATGCTGGCTGGCTCTTGTGGATGTATAATAATGAATGTCTCTCATCTTAATCTGTTGTTATGTGTGTACACTGATAGGATGAAAGATGAAACAAAGTGATGCCAACTTTGAAAAAAATAATAATAATTCTTTGTAAATTTTCATTACTCTATTAATAAAAATCTTTGTATGAAACAAAGGTTATATAATGAAAATTTGGGCTAAAAACAGATGCAAAATTGTAAAACCACAGTAGCCCATGTCAATTTAAAAAAAACAAAAAAACCTTCAACCTCTGGTTGGTTTCCCTCCATGGAATCTACACTATTTGGTTAATACCATACCTGATGAGCATCGCGGTGGGAATGATATAAGCATGTAGTTTCTTTGGAACATAATCTAAACTTGTCATACAAGACCGCAACCTTTTCACGCTTTGACCCCAAAGCCAGGTCATCTTGTCTCTGCAAACGGAATTTTTTCCCTAAAATACATGACAAAGAAATACATTCTGATAGATAGCAAGAATATAGATAAGATAAGCAATAAGGATAAACGGATGGATGAACAGATATTTTAACCCTGAAACTGCTGAATTTGCAACGAGTGTTCGCTTCTTTTTGGCGATTTTTTTCTACTTTATTAGTCAACTATTGATTATTTCCCTAATTGTAATAATGAAAAGGATGTTTCATTATATCGCCATTCCTTTTATAACGCCAAGTTACCATTGACGCAACAGTTGGTATAACCAGATTTGAGTGTAAATAGTTGACAAATCTGGAGAGGTCAAGCGCCTTTTGCTGTACTTCAGACTATTGAAAATGAAGCTGTGGCAGTAGTATAGAGATTTAGAATACACACACGGCCCCAACCCCACCTTAAAAAACTTTATTTTTAAACCCTATAAATCACCCCTCTGCTGTGCTTTCAGCACGTTTCATAGTTGTTTTTCTTTAAGGGTTGAGCCCGCATACTGTATTCTAAATCTCAATTAACATGTTTACTTTTAAAGTAATAAAAATAAATTTGTATGTTTGTTGTTTTGAAGGGGCTTTACACTTCAATGATTTCACCCATCTTGAGAAAATACACAAGACGCAAACCCCTATTTATTGTGATTTCTTTTGAAATCTTTTCTATTCAGAAAATTATCCCCAGCGCACATTATTGATTTCCTTTGGTTGCCTTCAGGTTGTATTCAAAATAGTTACATGACCTAGAAAAAAATTTTCAGAACTTTTGAAATTCCTTTTGCAATCCTTTTCTTCGTTACGTTTATTTTTTTTTTTAAGAAATGGGGTTGGGGCCATGCGCTGTATTCCAGATCTCTATACGACTGTTACTGCTGCTACTAATATAAAAACTACTACAATGCAATCCCCGATAACGACATCTCTGAATAACGACAATCCCCGATAGCGACATGGATCCCTGGTCCCTTTTTTTGTTTGTTATATATCATAAGTAAAAAAAAAAAACTCCGAATAGCGACGTGAAATCTCCCAATAACGACATAAGTCTAGCAGAAACACTACATTTGACATGAAAATTTGATCAATATTGACAAAATTGAGACGTATTCTTAGCAATGAAAACACTTTTTCGGCCAATGACAACGTGTGAAACCCCATGTTCTTAGCCAATGAAAACACTTCTTTTTTCGGCCAATGACAACGCTACAGCAAGTGCTTCAAATGTTTCTATTACTGACGCGGCGACTGATGAGCTGACTGCCCTGTTGAGCCGAATAGACGACATTGACATTAGTCCCGATGAGTATATCAACATTGACGAAGACTTGGCAGTGAACGGTGGGGTATCTGTTGATACCATTATTGACAGCATCAAAGAAAGAGAGCAGCCTGACGACGATGACGCAGACGACGACTCTTAACCTGACCCACTTGTGACAGGCAGTGTTGCGCACACGGCACTACAAACCCTAAAACGTTTCGCCCTGCAACACAAAGATGATGACCGGTTATTTGGCTTGCTGTTTGAGATGGACGAGCAAGTGGCACACATGGTCAACAGCTCCAAGGTGCAGTCTGGCATAAGAGATTATTTCTCCATCTCTGAGGGTACCAAGGCCGTGACAACCAGCTAGTAAACCCATCTGCTGGCTCTACCAACCCCACCCCCAACACACCGCCCTTTTCAGGGCCCCACCACATCTTCCCAATTGACTAGCCTCACTCGTAACGCCCCTTTCGCGGCCATTTTGAAAATTCTGAATAACGACATCCCCAGATAACGACATGATTGTTCGGTCCCGAGCGATGTCGTTATCGGGGGATTGCACTGTATATGTATGACTACTATCATTGCCACAATTTTAAAATTGAAGCTTCTGAGTGTTTTTGAATGCCATGTTTGTAAGAAAAGATTTCATATTATTTAGAGTAGGCGATAAACCATCATTTTCACTTGGTTGTAATACAAGTAGACTTTCTCTACTAGATGTGGTGTGAGTTCATCATTACAGGAGTTTAATTTATGTGATTTAGGTATTGTTTGTAGCAAACAAAGAAGTAGGAACCAACTTCAAACCCAATGTATATAATTTACCCTCAAAGTGTCTCAGTTCACAATGATTTCAATATCAAGCAGGCTAACTTGAGAGGAATAGGAATAAGGAATGTGGCCGTAAAATAGCCCTTAATACTCATAAACAAAATTATCTGACTGTCGAGGCAACCTTGCTGGGCCATGGTCAGTAACTGGCAAGCAAACAGTCTACACAATGCATTAAATGCATAGAGCGGTTCAGAGGTTGAAGTTACATGTATAACATAAAAGAACTAAATTTAAATTAATAGATACCTGTCATTGATGTATACATAACATTTATTGCATTGTAAGTCACTTAAAAACAAATTTCCACATATTTTAAAGGCTGCAACTATCGGGACAATTAATTGTTCTGATAAAGCTATACTATTGGGACAAGTGTCCTGTTATTGCATTTACTAAAGAGACAATAATTAGTGTTCAAATACTGTAGCAGGGTTGCCAAAATTAAAAAGTCAAAATGAGGGACACTGGGAAGTTACATGAAGGACATGCACACTCTCTATCTATCTATCTCTCACACACACATACAGAGGGGAACAAAGTAACAATAAGGCCAAGCTCCTATTACTAAAGCTCAAATATATCATAATTAGCAATAAAGTTACAACAGGTATTGTGCTTGTAATGTTGTACTGTGGTGTATTGTTAATATGAATAATTGGAAACATCAGTTGTACAGTGTACAGCAGGAGTTTTCGCTAAAAGTTTTACAATAATGAGATAGTCTAAATTACAGGACAGGTGACGCATATGCTGGGCGGCAGGACAGGCGGTGGTAATGCGGGATTGTCCCACATTTTGCGTGGGATGCTTGGCTGTAGATATTATTTGGATGAATTTATTCATTCAATAGTAAGGTATTTGCATATTGTTCCTAAATTTAGCTTTAGAAACATTTTTTGAAGTGGAATGAACAAAAGAATACACTTAAGATCTTCCCCATCAACCCCCTTTCTTTTTCTCTTTTATAATTATCAATGCTGATTTTTGATCGCCACATATTTTGTTTTTTACCAAGGTTGACTGATGTTAGGCATATATATTACCCATCCTGAAAATGATAATATGATATTGCTCTACAAGTGTTACTGTGGGCCTATGCATTTTCTGATTGCACATCATATTATGCTCGCCACTCACTTTCATGGTCAATTAAGGAGATTTCTTTGTTGTTTCAAAGCAATTTACCCTGTCCTCTATAAACTGTGATCTCATGGTGAATTCAGACAGGGTTTGCATGTTTTGTTTCATTGGAATTTACCCAAATTCTCAGAGTGAATTAATTGACGGGTTTTCCTTGTTTGTTTCATTGCAATTTATCAACATCCATCATGCAGGAATTTCAGTATTCCCATGGCAAATAAAGATGAGGTTTGCATGTTGTTTGTTTGATTCATTACAATTCATGTCATCTACCATAAGACTCAGAGTCAGAGGTGATTTCATCCTCATCCATCATATGTGATAATCTCAGTATTCTCATGGTGAAAGTGAATAAAGATAAGGTTTGCTTGCTTGTTTGATTCATTTCAATTTACACCTCATCAGCACCTTTTCATTTTCTAGAAACTGCATTTCCACGAACTGATAGATTCTATCAAAGATTGTAATTTAGAATTTAGGGAAGTCTAGCTAAATAACAAGATCCGGATCACCGTAAAATACGATTGGATTCTTAATCTATTTAGATCTAGCTCTAGATTTAGATCTAGACGCTAGAGCTAGGCCGGTGTGTCAGTTTGAGTGTCAGTGAGGATACGCTAAGACCTAGACTCTAGTTCTAGATCTAGATCTAAGGTCGAGTCAGCTAGCCACCCGCCGGCAATGTCAGGTGCTGTAAGTCTCGTCAAAAAAAATAGTCTCGATTTCTTTTCTTTTTTTAAGTCAAGAAAGAACTTGAGGATTCCATGAGCAATACAATGATGCGTGATTACCTGTTGATCTCTGAGAATTCAAGAATTGTATTTTTACATAGACAAAACCCAGGATCCCGGTCTCTGTGAGCACTGAGCAGTGAGCAGCTTTGCACTGCGATTGCTCTTTTTTAACTGGAATAAATGCTATGTCATGAGTCACGAGAGAACCTTCAAACTTGTTACTAATGTTACGTAGCCTAGGCTAGTCCTTTTTGTTTGTTGTCCACGGTTCTCCAATGTTGACAAGACGCGTCACTACAAGCTGTTACAAGTTATAACAGGCTGTTTTATGTTATAGTATGCTCCATATCCTCGAAGTTGACGGTGTCTGCGTTGAGGAGGTCAAGAACAAGATATGAATTTAGTTGAAACCCGAAGACGTTGTAGTTGTAACGTGTCGCCAAGATTTTGTTATCATGTTTATCTTCATAATGTGTTGTAGTTTTTGGGGGGCTTTTCTTGTTTCTCTTCTTCGTGATAACTAACTTCCTCAAATTCTCGTGTACATGACATTGCAAGTCTCAGGGCGCCTGATGTTATTTTTTTTTTAAATTACGACTTATTCAATGTTCTCTATCAGCGTATGTATAATCCTTACTGGGCTTTAATACAACGGGAGAGAGAGTTGGTCGGTCTGGTTACTAATTGAAATATGGTTTAGTGTTTTAGTAGTCTTGTTGTTGGCTGAATATTGCTGTTTGTCATACGTTGGTGGACTCGAACCCACTACCTTTTGGTTGGAGAGACTGACACATTGCTCTGTACTACCGAGTCCCCTTGCATGTATATGCATAGGCATAGCGATACACGACAACAAAGTGACAACTTCATCCAACACACACACATACACATACATATCATGATGTTACACACCTGTATAAGTGTGTAGATATCTTTAGTGTACTTGTTTGGCGTCTGACGAAGGTTTTACCAAGGCCTCTGCTACCACCTCATCAACTTCATTGCAATCGTACGCTTAGATCACACAATTTTAAATTAATCTCCGTTCCTAAAACAAATTTAAAGCGTTTTGGTGCAGAAGCCTTCGTTAAATTGGCCGGAAACAATCAGGAATCGGCAGAGAACACGTTAGAAAGACATAGAACTAGAGAATGGGTAAAAGAAGATGGAGGCTTCCGCGCGAAAACCAGACTCAAGCATTAATTTAACTACATACTATGATTAACTACGAAAAAGGTACGGCAGTGGGAGTGGATCCTCATGGAGCAAGGAGGGAGGAAAAGTCACGAGCAAAAATGGATACGAAATATCGCCAAAGATATTGAAAGAAATGGTGTGACCTGGAAGTGTAAGGAGCAATAATTTGGCAAAAGATAAAGAAGGATGGATAATGTTCGTTCGAGTCTATCGTGATAAAAATGGCAGGCACTTATACATGTACTTATTATTATAGTGGTATACTTCAAACGCAATATTGCATACTGCATGCAAGGCAAACAACGCTGTCAACTCCATCAAAAGATAATGCAAGTAACACTCCCGCACCCCCTCTCTTCAACACATGGACTAAGCCCTTAAACGAGATAATTCATATCACTACAATAAATATTTCGATAACTAGTAGAGAAAATAACGAAATAAAACAAGCAAGAACTCAAAGCCCTGGGATGATAATATGTAATATGAAGAACGTTAACAAAGCCCATCCAAATATTCGAGCAAATTAATGCAATTAAGATGAAAATTATTCTGAAGGTGTTGTCATGCGATAAAAGTTAAAAACATTCAGTAAACGCTATCTAAGTGGAATGTGCATAGTATCATTAAATGGAAACGTTGGGAAGTCGTCAAGAATAAGACGACAGATAAGAAATATGGCGGGCATACCACTCCCAGAGTCAGCCTGCCGTCTTGAAACCACAGACGACTCAAGAAGATGGACTCTAGAATGAGTTAAAATCGTGCCAAGGGTAAGTCGTCCGTGCTATGACTTGACAATGAGCTACATTATGATAATTTTAATTTTGATTTGAATTGATTTTATCCACATCCACAACTAAAGTGATGTCGGATTGAGCTTTTTTGTTGTAAGGATTATTTTTTGCACGCACTGTCTTGTAAAAAGCCAAGGGATATTTAACTGCATAGTGTTATGATCTGCACGCGCGACCTTCATTTTTATCGTCCGTCTCCAATGGGACTAGTGCAGATCCGACTACCTGGACCTGAGAGTGGGTTCAATCCGAAAAAATTTGAGGAAACTTTTCAACCTAACGGAGCTTGAACGATCTTTTAGCTGAGAGATCGACACCTTGTTTCTGGACCACCGTATCCCATATGAGATACATAAGAGCACGCACCGTAAACTAATTTTACTGGTGAATGTCAGAACGCGATTTCCTAATCTATTATCCACATTGTATTACATATAATTAATATAGCTTCAAGGATTTAAAATCGGTTGTCTCTTGCCGTGGCAGCCTACTACTACTACTACTACTACTACTACTACTACTACTACTACTACTACTACTACTACTACTACTACTACTACTACTACTACTACTACTACTACTACTACTACTTCTACTGCTACTACTACAACAACTACTACTACTACTACTACTTCTATTATTATTACTACTACTACTTCTACTACTATTACTATTATTATTACTACTACTACTACTACTACTACTACTACTACTACTACTACTACTACTATTACTACTACTATTAATACTACTACTACTACTACTAACTACTACTACTACTACTACTACTACTACTACTACTACTACTACTACTACTACTACTACTACTACTACTACTACTACTAAAGAGGAAATACAAAATTGAATATTTGAATATGAAAGCCTAATAGGTAAAACAGAAACAGTAATAAAGAGAAAAGTTTCGGGCAAACCGCCCTTCCTCAGTCATACAGTAACGATACATTCTTGTTACTAAGCGATACATTCTCATTACTAAGCGCCTCCCCGTGTCAGCACCGTACTGTATTGTTAGGTGGATAAGCAAGGTCTGACTCGATACCTGCTTTACACCTTCTTAATGGATGTCTGCTGTGTCTGGCTTATGGTCGTCGTGAACTGAATTTGTGACATCGTGTACACGTTATGCAATGTATAAAACGTGTAGCACTAATGCAGGTGTAATAATTGATGTTCTGCTAACACGGAAACGTAATTGGGATAAAGAGTGAGTGCTGGAATAAATAAATATGGGAGAAATGGTGATGATAATCAGTGCAAGCCCCCCGAAAATTAGTCCCGTTTAGCCGGGGACCTTTCCCATTTAGAGAGGTAAAATATAAATGGAAAAATCGGTTCCTGGGAATTCTTCCCATAGCCGGGGTTCCCGATTTGGAGGTTCCACTATAGTAATAATAATAATAATACATGTAATACTGATAATAATAATGATAATAGTAATAATAATAGAAAATAATTATAATATTAATAATATTAATAATAATAATGATGTTAATAATAATCATGATAATGATAATAAAAAATAAAATAAAATAAATAATAATAATAATGATACTACTACTACTACTACTACTACTACTACTACTACTACTACTACTACTACTACTACTACTACTACTACTACTACTACTACTACTACTACTACTACTACTACTACAACAACTACTACTTCTACTACTATTATTATTACTACTACTACTACTACTACTACTACT
Organism: Doris montereyensis; assembly: GCA_037039925.1. Classification (NCBI taxonomy): domain Eukaryota; kingdom Metazoa; phylum Mollusca; class Gastropoda; order Nudibranchia; family Dorididae; genus Doris; species Doris montereyensis. The sequence continues at coordinate 220,652 of JAXRKP010000582.1, forward strand.
ACTACTACTACTACTACTACTACTACTACTACTACTACTACTACTACTACTACTACAACAACTACTACTTCTACTACTATTATTACTACTACTACTACTACTACTACTACTACTACTACTACTACTACTACTACTACTACTACTACTACTGCTGCTGCTACCACTTCTACTACTACAACTACTACTACTACTACTACTACTACTACTACTACTACTACTACTACTACTACTACTACTGCTACTAATAATAATAATAATAATAGTACCGGTAATGATAATAATAGTAATAGTAATAATAATAATAATAGTAACAATGACAATAATAATAATAATAATAATAATAATAATAATAATAATAATAATAATGCACAGCAACATCGACATCAACGATAACATCAACAACAAAGCTTCTACTGCCTTTGCTGGCAACACCGCTGCTTCTAAGAATACAAAGGGAAGCTACTCCCGACTCCCATGATTGCACACCTATGCTGTGTGTTATAATATTTATCTGTCTTCTTATTATTATACGGACAAACGAACTGGTGATTTGACTTTGCCCTCTAGTACATGGATCTAGATCTAGATCTAAATCTAAAACAGTGTGTGCATTTACGTCATATCAGGTAAATTTGTTTGTGCTTTTATCCACCCCACCTCCCCACCCGAAAAGCTTAAACTTAGAGCCTACATTTTTTTTTACATGTTATTCTGAATAGCTTAGAATTCCTCCCAGGATTCCAGGTATAAATATCATTTTTTCGCTGAAAGATGATTTTTTATGCTGAAATTTGAAATTTTAAAATGTAGATTAGATCCATGCTTAAATATTTTCGTTGTACTGGTCAACCTGGGAGTTACCACCCACTAAAGATACAATATATATAATGTATGCAATGACAAAATGCATTAAAAATACAGTTTTGGCAGGAATAATATTTTGCTATTTTGTCCTACCCTCCTCTATGGCAGTGAATCCTGGACCTCATACAATAGGGAATACAGTAGAGTACAAGCAGTGGAAATGAAATATCTAAGAAGAGTGGAAGGAAAACTAAAGGAGACAAAATCAGAAACACAACAATGAGAGATCAAACCAAAGCTAAGATAGAAATAAATCAATTGAGATGGTTTCGGCATGCAAACAAAATGAATGATAATAGAAAAGCTAAATCAGTATACACTATACAGTGCTAAAACCCAAGGCAAAAGACCAAAAGGCAGACCTCGGAGAAAGTGGGAAGAAGATAAATTTCTGTGCTTTAAAGCCTTTAAACAAAAATGCCAGGATAGGGGCATCCTGGAGAAAGATCATATCGGGCATCTAAACCCATACACGGAGGTAGAATGGGAAATGATAAAGAAAGAAAGTAATTTTTTTTTAATTGTCCTGTCATGTAAGATTAATGACAATGTCTGTCACTAACTGTAAACTCAACCAAAACATTGCAATTGCATCCAATGACAGCACAAAAGATCTAGAAATGAAGGTGCCGTTTTAGAATAATTCAGCTTCAAACTAAATCGCGATTTTCTTGAAAAGCGTTTTCAGCTCTAATGCATTTTGTCAATTTGCATATTATTATATTTCATAATACAAGAATCAATGGTCATTTACAAATGGTTCCTCATCCAACATGATATGATCTATTTTCAGGATCTGAATGTTGTACGATGGCATCAGCAGGCCTTGTCATTCTTACCCAGCCTTTGCCCTATTTGCTTGAAGTTTGATACCAAAAAGTCATTGAGGAGGCAGCAGTCATCGTTTCAGACACATTGTATATTTGCTTGCAACCTGTGGCTGGAAATCGACAATCAAAGTCTTCTACTTTTCTTACTCCAATACACAACAATAAAGAGGTTCAATGCTTTGCCAAAGATTTCTATATCCATGGAGCCAATGTATGCCACCATTTAGACATAAGAATACTGTTGTCCCATATTTCAAGGCATCACTCAAGTGCTTATCCACAGTGTTATTCTTTGAAAAAACAAGTGTCAGTTTTAATGTCAGATTCTATTCACCTAGATTTATGGAAGGGCAACAGATCTTCACTGCTGAAAGATTTGAAAGACTCATTTACTAATGTGAGTGACAATCTGACATTTTCTTTCCTAAATCTTGGAAACACTGAAGGTAAACAGGAAAACAATGTGATGGGCGAAGAAGAAATTGTGACATACCCCTAATGTTGTAATTGGAGGAACATTTGACCGACTTCATTCAGGACACAAGCTTCTTCTCACAGAAAGTTGCCTAAGGACAGAACAGAAGCTGACGGTTGGAATTACAGATGGAAAAGAAACAAAAGTGATATTTACATCCTTTTTGCCCATTTAAGCTCAAAACCAATCTGATGGGAGAAAATTTGTATGCTAAACAAAAATATATAAATATATAATATACACACACTTTAGAGCATATATATATATATATATATTATACATGAAGCAAACCGTTATTTGAAAAAAAAAGGGTAAAGTTTTACAAAAGGCCTTGTGAGCAAACATTTCATTATATAGATCTGGGGTTTTGCTAAAAAGGATTCCTAGTCTTTTATGAAATTAAATCTTATATAACAATAGCAACAAATAATGTTTAAAATGTCTTTATTTCTTTGCGTAGGGTTCCGCCAATTTTACCGTGAAGGTATAATAAGGGAAACTCAACCTATTTATTGTCACATCTGTTGAAATATGCAGTTAGTCTTTGATTCACATGATTCAATTTCATGATAGCAATCGGACAATAAAAAAAGTAGATCGCATATCACTGTCTAAAAGTAACATTTTGAGAAAATCGCATTTTTAACAATTTTTTCCGTTATTTTATTTTTTTGCATATAAAACCTATAAAAGAATAATATAATACTTTGAACCATCATACAATCTTGAGAGGCTATCAAATACTTCATGTCAACCCTGGTTCAACTGCTCCAGATCTCTTTATACTCATGTCGGGATGGCATTTTTCTTATAACAAGTGCGCAGAATGTTTCGGTAACATTTGGCCGATCTTGGCTAATACTAACAATAATTCATTGAAAGTAGATTTTTGGATAGAGTACTTTTGTGGTAATTAAAATGAGTACCAACTTAATATACTTGAGACAAAATTTCCGTTTTTTTTCTGGTACAACTGATGTGTTGAGGGTTAGGTCATTTCTAAAAAAATGGTATAAAATGAAAGAACGGGCAGTGGACAGGTAAGCACCTGTGGGGGAGTAGATGATCCCGCCCTCAACGAGTCTCCTGCTGCCTTGCAGGTCGGTCTTGGCTGACCAAAGGCTAAGGGAGTTAACCCTGATATAAAACAACCTGCTGCCTTGCAGGTTGGTCTTGACTGACCAAAGACTAAGGGAGTTAACTCTGACAGAAACTAGCAACCTGCTTATGGACCAAACGAAGACGCATCTAAAAAAGAAAAAGATATTTTGGAAAACGATTTACAAATAGCTGCAGAGAATCTTAAACACAAACAGGAATTAATGGTTCTAGGAGATTTAAACGCTAGAGTAGGCAACAAATAGAAATGTCAGGAGGAGTAATAGGTAAAAAGGAGAGACAACAGTTTCTCCAAATGGAGAGAGACTAATACTACTAATAAATTTTTGCCCAAAGAATAACATGAAAATAGCCAACACCTTTTTCCTCATAAAGATATCCACAAATATACAAGAGTAAATGAAGACAAATCAATGATAGACGACATAATGGTTAGTAGCTCCCTTTTTACAGTACATTGGATGCAAGAGTAAATAGAGGAGCAGAAATAATTAGTGATCAGCACCTAGTGATTGCCAAAATGAGATTACTGACTGAAGAAAACAAACAAAAGGAAAGAGAAGAAAGCTACAAAACTCAAAATAGAGGAACTAAATAAACCAATAGTAAAACAGATATACCAATCTAGGATAAAAAGATTTATCAGTGAAAGGCAGATGGATCTCAATGATACTAATGACAGCAAAATAGAAGAAAAGTGGCAAATGTATAAAGAAACACTCCTCAATTGTACTGAAGAGGTCTGTGGTAGGAAACAAATTAAAGGAGATAGGACAAGAACAGCATGGTGTAATGAGAATGTCAAGACCAAGATCAAAGAAAAGAAGGATGCCTGTAAGAAATACTTGCAAACAAGATACCAGAGGATAGGATAGATTACGTGAATTAAAGAACTATCGCCAAAGAGGAAGTTAGGAAAGCAAAACAGGACCAGTGGAAAGAGTTTGGACAAATATTTCAAGAAAGCTATCAAGGAAATCAAAAGTTGTTCTTGGGGGCAATGAAGAGCATGAGAAAGACAAAAGCATTCCAATACGACAAATTAAGAATCCCAAAGGAGAAATAATGAAAGAAGACAGCCAAATCATGGAAACGTGGAGAAAGTGCTTTCAACAATTACATAATCCCTCCAGAACATATGAAACAAGGAGTAAAGATCAATTAGGAAGAGTAACAAGTAATCCAGAGGAGACAGCTGAAGATGTAGAGATATATCAATGGAAGAAATCCACACAGTTATAAGAAAAGTGAAATTAGGAAAAGCCACAGGAGCAGATCAAGTTTATCCAGAAATGATTAAAAACCAAGGAGAGAGGCAGACAAACTACAACATGCAATATGCCAACAAACATGGAAGTCCAAGCAGGTGCCAGACGACTGGAAAAAGGGAAACAATAGTACCAACACATAAGAAAGGATCAACTATGGAATGCTCAAGCTATAGAGGGATATCACTACTTAGCGTACCAGGAAAAGTGTATGCCAGGATACTGGAAAGTTGACTACGTAAGGAAAAGAGTAGAGGATCAGATTGAAGAACATCAGAGTGGATTTAAAACAGAAAGAAGTGTACAAGACCACATATTTACAATTAGACAAATAATAGAAAAATTCCTTGAAATTGAAAGAAACATTGACATGCACCTGTGTGTTATAGACTTGGAAAAGGCATTTGACACTGTGAGGAGGGACAAACGGTGGCATTCCTTAAAAGAACACAATGTAGAGCAAAATTTAATAGAAGTCATTAAAAGTTTTTACAATAAGCCAACATGTGTAGTGAGAGTAGCTGGAAACATATCTGCAGAATTTGATGTAGATTAGGAGTGAGAGGGTTGTATCCTAAGTCCTCTTTGTTTATCATATTTATGGATTCAGTCGCAAAGGCATCCTCAAAAATGAAGAAAATGAATGTAGGTATGTGGAAGCTTAAACCAGTAAATGTATCAATGCTTTCATTTGCAGATGATTTAACTCTGTTTGAAGATCAGAAAGTGACCTTCAGTCAAATATCAACATTATGAACAATGAACTAAATATAAAAGTGAGGAATGAGAGTAAATGCAAAGAAAACCAAAACAATGCTAGTAACTAGGGAAGTTAAAACACAAAATCTTAAAGTGGGCAGGGAGAATTTAGAACATGTTTACAGCTACAATTACCTAGAGTCATGATTAACTCAGAGGGAAAACTAAGAGAAGAAATCAGCCAGAGAATCCAAAAGGCAAGTGCAACATATAACCGTCTAGGAAAGGCATTTGTAGGTAAGCAAGAATTGTCAACAAAAACCAAAATGGTAGTATACTATGCAGTTTATTGTCCAACTCTCTTCTATGGCAGCGAAACCTGGCCTTTAGACAGTAGAGAATACAGTAGAGTACAGGCAGCTGAAATTGAATATCTAAGAAGACTGGTAGGGAAAATTAAAAGAGACAAAATCAGAAACACAACAATAAGAAATCAAACCAAAGGAAATGGTATAAGAACTAAGATAGAAATAAATCAATTGAGATGGTTTCGGCATGTAAATAGAATGAATGACAATAAAATACTTAACTCAATATTCAGTGCTAAAGCCCAAGGTAAAAAGACCAAAAAGGCAGACCTCGGGGAAAATGGGAAGAAGATATAAAAAGGCATTGAAATATAGAAATTTAACATTTTTAGAAGTGAACAGACAACGCCAGGACAGGGCATCCTGGAGAAAGATCATCTCAGGCATCTGAACCCATACACCGAAAGGTAAAATGGGAACTGATAAAGAAAGAAATGAAAGAATCGATACTGAGCCTTTGTTATGGTATGAATGTTAAGAGAATCAACTGCTCCATCCAGGAGTGCAATAAACGAGTTTTGTACCATTTGTGGTAAAACTGCCTTTCTCAGGACCTCCTCCCTTATTTACTTTGCCCTTTCCACATGCCCAACTCCAATACCTGTCTATTCTTACTTTTCAAGGGTTAAAAGTAAAGTCAGCCCCCTACTCAGAAATGAGCATAGGGTAATCAGGAGTAGAGTCCTAATTCTTTTCTAGGCATACAACATAATGTGATAGTTTGCCCTTTCTTTCACTGAGTCTAAATAAACCTAGCAACCCATTTTGCTGCTAGGTTGACAGAAGGGCCAGAAAAATTTGCATAAACTGGGAATCAAACTCGAGTCTCCTGCGGGGTAGTCGGACGCTCGACCGGACCGACTGAGCTACCAGTGTCTCTTTCAAAGGGTACAGGTCTCAATAAATATAATATGTAAAAGATCTTGCTCACTGAAGCCAAATGATATACATGTGTGCTCCTTGAAAATATGGCATCATTTGCTTTTAACCCTTCTTTGATCTGATGCTAACAGTAACACTAACAGACTTCGCTCATTGAGGCCGTCATATATTTGGTGAAAAAAACCCAAATCATCCTATCTCTTAATTGTAGGGTTTTATATTTTCTTTGTGGAAGAAGAGTGTCTGAATTCAAGACCATCATTATTTCTTTGTACAAACTTAAAAGTATTATTTTAGTTTAGCTTTCGTACATACTTTAGATTGGTATTTTTTTTTTCAACGCGTACAATTTATGAAAAAGTAATTGTAATGCATGTTTCTCAAACTTTCAAGTGTTATCACATTTAAATGCATAAAGAACTTTGTAATTTCTTACTCTCCTCAATGTAGAAAAGCTTTTGTCTTCCATCTAAATATGAATAGCATTTACAAATCCCTTTATATAGTGGAAGTGATAGCCAGTCGACATGATATTTGTGATTTTTATCTATTCGGTTTTACACAATAAGGTATATTAAAATGGTATTTTTTCATTTTCAGTTAAAATGAAGGTTTTACTTCTCTTCAATTCTATTTCAGAGAAGGTTCTTTGGGGAGTTAATGGAGCCTTTTGAAATAAGAGAGAAAAGTGTTGTTGATTTTGTGAATGATGTGAAACCAACTATAAAAATGGAACCAGCTCAAATTTTTGATCCCTTTGGTCCAACTATTACTGATCCAGACTTGCAATGTATTGTTGTCAGTCAGGAAACTAAGGCAGGGGGTGTTATGGTCAATGAAGAGAGAGAGAAACGGGTAGGTGTAATTGTAATGAAGTTTTCACAATATGAGGTATGGAAAGACCTAAAATGCATATTCTGATGTGATTTGTTCATTAGCTTAATATGTAACCAAACATGATCAATGTATTTTGTAGATTGTTATAAATGTTTTTGATGTTGGTGGCAATTTGTATCTTGTTGTAAAATGATAGCATTTTCTTAGTGACTTTTTCTCTTAATTAAGGCAATTATGGTTCTAAGTAAGCTTGACTGCCAAACCAGGGTTTAATGTTTGAATGGTCAGGAAAATTATTATGATCACCTATACAATTCCAAGCTAGAAAAGTTTGCTCTGAGTTGGCTACTACTATTAATCCTGACTTTGAGATTACTGCTCAAGTGAACATCCATGACAACTCAGAAAATACAGAAAAGGAATGTTTATTCATACAAATTCTTTTTAGCGTTTTAATGCATTTTTTCATACATATATATATATATAAATATTTTTATTAACTTTTGTGCATAATAACCTTGAATTGATGGGACACTTTATTTATGTAATGTTTCTGTTGCTTTCATTTCCATTGCTGGCTGATAATGATGCTAACACCCTCATCTGTTTTTTGTCATGAAAGGGATTTTCAATTTTAGACATGATCACCATAGACCTGGTAGATGATGCTTGTCGTTCAAGGGAGGAAGAGGACAAGGTCAGCTCGTCATCAATACGTCCAAAGATTATTAGGAACACTCTTTCATCCCACACAAGTAAGCTCATACAAAAAATGTGTTACATAGTATGTCTGTCTTGTCAGGAATAAAATTAATATTTCCTTCAAAGCTATAAATGGCCAAATTTTATCCCATTAGATCAGCTTAAATTTGATACAAGAACAGCCATATTAGGCTGTTAAACATACATAGTCTCATATTCAAACATTGATTGTCACCTGCACTCAGTTTTTACTCTGGTATAGAAAGGCTGTGGAACAAACTGCCAACAATTTGATTAAAGCTTCATGGTCAAATTCAAAATGATTCATGCTGGCAGTAGTAAGATTCAAGAATTGACTTAGTTGCAATGAATATACAGTGAGATCTGCTGCTGTTTTATTCCTTTAACAGATTTGTTCATCTTTAATTAACATGCCTAAGAGGGCCATTTCACAAATCTTGACTCTGATTAAGAGGCTGTTTTTCTTTTGTCACAAGGCCAGGGTCTGCTAAACTCAATGCAATAAAATGAAAATTCAGATCAACAATGCCATGTTTCTCCCTAGAATCTCTGCTGCTAGATTCTGCTGAGCCAGTGTCAGGTTCTTTTGATGTTGACACTAGAGAGCCATTAGATGACCTAGGTGATTGGCACCTCTGGTTTGTATTAGCACGCAAGACTTGCAGACTGGTCGCTGTCAGTAGAACATTTTGAGCAAGATCAAAGGCACAACCATGATTGACTCAAACTAGAGCATGTTTTCACTGAGAAACGACTGATGATGGTCAGAATTTAAAACTGAATTCAGCCTAATTGTTTAATTCAACGGCTACCTAGTTTTGTAATCATTAGGAAATTAGAAGAGGAATATAATTTTAAAAGAAATTTACCCTGTTTCGTTCTTCCTCCTCCATTCTGTTTTGAGGCTGAGCTCGGCCTGAGGGTCAGACCGTTTAGCGTTTATGTAATGATTTTCTTTTTACATAAAAATATTTTCACCTTGAGACCATCTGGCAAAGAGGTCGCTTTTTGTTGTCTCACGAGGACTGGCGTCTTAGGCGGAGACTGTTTTATTTTATAGTTAGTTTTGTTGTGCTTGTGGATGATTGGCTGGCGCTATTGGTAGGTCCTACTTCTTTTCTTTCCCTCTTTCACCTATCTTTCATCTGGCTGTTATATCTTTATTCACCCTGAGATCATCACATATGGGGGACAAATCATTGTGCTCTGATGACCAGAATGTGCTGCTTAGTACATGTGTGTGCTACTATATTAAAGCAGTTGTGTATGGAAAAGCAAACAATGAAGATGTAGTGAAAAAAATCTGAGATAGGGGAGAAATAATAAGATGTGTTCATACATGTAGTAAAAGTTTTTCATTCTTCTTCTTCTTCTTCTTCTTCTTCTTTTTCTTCTTCTTCTTCTTCTTCTTCTTTTTCTTCCTCTTCCTCTTCTTCTTCTTTTTCTTCTTCTTCTTCTTCTTCTTCGTCTTCTTCTTCGTCTTCTTCTTCTTCTTCTACTTCTTCTTCTTCCCTTCTTCTTCTTCTTCTTCTTCTTCTTCTTCTTCTTCTTCTTCTTCTTCTTCTTCTTCTTCTTCTCTGCCTCATCTTCCATGTCCTCTTCTGTGGAAAGTTGGTCAGTGCTGCTGGTAGAACATATGTCTTTCCTAACATTCACGCCCACATGTTCTTTATCATGCTGTTCTTTCTTAATCATCCTGAGATCACGATGTATGATGGCATGGTGAATTTATTTGAAACAAATAAAGCTCCCTCCTCTTCCTCTCTCTTACTTTCACAGATAAGCTAGTATTGCCCTAATGATCCAATATTTCCATACTTTAAAAATACAACTAGTTGTCTTTTGTTCTATATATACATATCAATTGTGTTAGAAACTCATTAAAAACCACACCAATGTCCTTATTTATATCAGCATTATGCGTATTCTATTATTTATATCACCAATGTCCTTTATAAAGCAATTGATCTTTGAAATTCTTTTTCATCAACTCTCCTACAGCCCAAACATCAGATCAGCCAAGCTCCACAGGATTGCTGTCACTGGTGGAATTGCAAGTGGAAAGAGTAATTTATGCAAGGAACTGGAGCGTCTAGGAGCAAAGACAATTGACTGTGATCGACTTTGGTACCTTTTTCTCTCTCTCTTGTATTCCCCTTGAAGAATTAATTATCTGTTTTAAGACAAGAATGTTCAGAAGTATGTTCAGAACATGAAATTTTGGGTATTAGCCCAAAGTAACTTTTATTCTGTATTAAACTACTAGTACTTTTTTGATAAAGCAATAAAATTTAGATTCTATCTTTTGATATCAACCAAGAAGCGCATAGCCTGTTGTTCGATTGTTTCCACTTTCTGAATGATAGATGAATAGGTAAATTAGTCCCACATACATTTTTAAAAATAGAAATAATTAAAGTTACTGAATGCACAGTATGGTATTGGAATACTTTCCTTGCAGTTCAAATGCATTGGAATTTAGCAGACTCCCACTGAAAATGTTTTTCAGATTCATAATTGTACATGAGGATTTCAATCTTGGATCAATATTTATCCATTTGTCTATCACTCTCTCTCTCTATAACTACTTGTCTGTCTGCCTCTCTCTGTGGTCTGAGACTGTTCGTCTGTCTGTTTGTCTGCCCGTCTGTCACTCTTTCTGTCTTCCCCCCCCCCTCTCTCTCTCTCCCTCCCTCCCTCTCTCTCTCTCTCTCTCTCTCTCTCTCTCTCTCTCTCTCTCTCTCTCTCTCTCTCTCTCTCTCTCTCATCTATCTCTCATCTATCTCTCTCATCTCTCATCTCTCAATCTCTCAATTTTTCAATCTCCCACTCTCTCAATCTATTTTTCTATCTCTCTGTCACGCAACACATGTTAAGTCATTTAAATTTATTTAATACTCTCTGTTGGCAAAGCATTGTACTAAAGTCATCGTTTTTTGTTTTTTATTTTGTGTAGGCCATGAGACCTATGTGAAGGCACAGCTGTGTACCATACCATTATTGAAGAGTTAGGAGGCGACATAGTTCAGGAAAATGGAGAAATTCATAGACGAAAATTGGGGTCCATTGTCTTTTCAGATAAGGTAACAGAAATCTTTATAATATAATAATTTTTAAAATTATATCATTTAATTTCTTTGTGTGTTTTGATAATAAATAAAATCCATGAGTGTAAATTTTTGTTATTGGTTTGCCATATAATAAATAAGTTTGACCAGATATACGTATAATTGGTTTTGAATCAATCTACATTTTGAAAATTTTGATCTAATGTCCAAGGATAAATATAATTTAAAATCACGTCTTAGATTCTGCTAGAGTGGCAGGCTGCGTTCATTTCTAATGTTTCCCATATACCAAGTTATATGTAGCTTATTTCAAAACATGTAAAATAGTAAATGGCATGTGCATATAAGAGAATTGAATCTGTTATATATCATTTCATCAGTCAAAATAAAATCTATTATGTATTATTTCATCAGTCAAAACTAAATCTATTAAATATCATTCATCAGTCAGAATTAGATCTATTATATATCATTTCATGATTTTAACTTGAATCTATTATATTATATCATTTCATAAGTCAGACAAATCTATTATATATCATTTCATAAGTCAAACTTAAATCTATAATATATCATTTCATAAGTCAAACTTAAATCTATAATATATCATTTCATAAGTCAAACTTAAATCTATTATATATCATTTCATAAGTCAAACTTAAATCTATAATATATCATTTCATAGTCAAACTTAGATCTATTGTATATCATTACATCAGTCAAAGCTGGAGAAACTAAACAGTATTGTGTGGCCCGCCATCAGGCAGCTGGTTGAACAGAAAATTGGCGAATTCCAGCAAGGTAAATGAAAGTCAATTGCTTGCTAATGATACAGGGATGTCAGCTTGCCACCTAAAAATTAGGTCCGCTTAAGAACTTGCTATTTATGTGTTATGAAATTTTCTTTATATAAAACTACCTCCTCAACATCCAGCTTGTTACAACTGATCTACCTTAGAACCTGGTCTGTTTGTGAGGTGAGTGTATGAAAATAATAATCCACACTCAATTTAATGCCAATAATTGCTGCTAACCTGTGATATGTTACAAGTAAATTATAGAAAGACAGGTGGGAGGTCTATGGTATTGGTCCAGACGCTAGTAAGTGTTTTAAACACCTCACATGGGCACACCAGACACCGATGGACAGACACGATATAAAATACATGAAGAATGAAGCAAAATACAAGGCATTTTGGAGTTCACTTTAGAACCTGGTCCGCCTAAGAACCCGCTTTTTCCATCTCCCAAGGACCGAGTCCTTAGTCGGATACCGCTGTATTCATATTAAAACATTTCTCGTACTCGTAGGTTGTTGGTAGGCTCTACTGGTAGGTCCTACTTCTTCTCTTTCACATGTCTTTCATTTTGCTGTTTCCTCTAAAGTCACCTTGAGATTACCGCACATTATATTTTGTCTTTCAGCGGGTGACAAGATTGTGGTTGTGGAACGGCAATTCTTTTTGGAGGCCGGATGGGAGGACATGGTCCATGAAATCTGGTCAACTTTTATTCCTCGAGCTGAAGTAGGCTTTTTACCCTTTTCTTACCCTGGGTTTTTTTGTTGCATTTTTTTCAATTATTATTTATCCTCTGACATAAGTCAGTTTATTGTTGACTTAAAGTAACATAAATCTGCCAATTTCAGTGAAATTATTGTTTTCTAGTAACAATGAAATAAACTTCTTGTAAATGTCTAGGAGTATAGTGTATTTGAGCAAGTAGTATTCTTGGAAAAAAATCCCCAAGAACTTAAGAAGAGACTTATATTTTCCTCTTTCACTCACGATATAAATCTTGTGAAAAGGATCTTAATCTACCTTCACTTGAAATAAATCACTTATGGAATGAAGCAGTGATGCCTTAATTAACGTGGCTTTAGTATCAGCCTAATCTCTGAAATGAAACAAGATTGTTTCGATGAGGAAATAAGCATTAGAAGTGATATGGGCCACGCAATGCTTTAGACGTTTTGATGCTGGCCTGTTGTATAACAAGTCACAACTAATCAAGCAATGTCCAGATCCACTAGCCGCTTGCTCCACCTAGCTCACATTTACATCACATTTTCATTCCGTTAATGTGATACAATGGCATGTCTTCGGCCAATGGGAAATGAATTGCCACAAATGTCAGGCTATTTTAGTTTACCGGACATAGCTAAAATGTCACCCTATAACTTATATAAGGCTGTTACATCCAATAAGATAATAAAAACAACAATTTTGTCGAGGGGCAAAAGTCATCTTACATCCAGTGTGTTTTTTTAGTGGCATTCTTGTAAGCATTGTTGTTTTAAGCCATGTTCTTATAATCGGTGTTGTTATAATCTGTGTTGTTTTAGGCGATGTTCTTGTAGGCTGTGAGCATTGAATTAGGATATTGAATATCAATGTTTAAATCCCTCAATAAAAATTTTGCAACGGAGTCATGAAAGTACGCTTGAATGATAAAGTAATGTTTCCCAGTATTTTTCACTACAATTCTGAATATTCTGTGTGATTAAAATTGGCCTGTGAGTTGGTAAATCTTTATTTGGACATTTTAATGATATTCAGGAGGTTGAGGATTCAAAGTTTAAAGTTTTTGTCATACCTATTAATACATACATTTTCTATACAGGCAATCAAGCGCTAATGGAAAGGAATAAACTGAATACAACGGAGGCAGAAAAAACGTCTAGATTCTCAGATTTCAAACTCTGCCAGGATATCACAGTCAAATGTTGTTGTCTGCCCCCAGTGGGAATTTGAATACACAAGGAAACAGGTGTGTATGTAAATTGTAAAGATTTGCTTGTATGTTTCCATTTACTTTATGATAAGATAGAAGTTCCTTTAAGGGCTAAAGGCTTATAGATAGAATCAGACATATCTCAGTTTCAGTCGTAATCAAGGGAACAAATGATACAAAGTCACAGAGTGGTCAAGATTCCACTCTATGCAGGCTTTTCCTCCCTGCCATAGCTAGTTCTCATCAGTTGAGTGAGTAAAGATATATTTTGCGTCTTTCCCAAGGACATTCGATCGAGCCAAGTATCACCGAGATTCCAAATTCACAACCTTGCAGTCTTAAATCTGACTGTCTACACCACCAATGTCACTCATCTCTATAAAGTATGCATAACAATAACATTCATTCTTTATTTATTTATCAGTTTCCATTCTACCTTCTGGTGTATGGACAATAACATGCATATCATATCATTTTAATCTGTTTATCAACTTTTTCTTGGATTTATCTTTGTCCTATTCTGCTTTTGTAATACAATTTGTACTGTGTTTGCAGTGATCATTATGTAAGGGTGAAATTGAGTGCTGTCAACTTGGGCCCACACTGTTTATATGTGGATGGTATAAAACAGTGAAGATGCTATGGGTATCCGCTTTGAGGAACACGACAAGCACATAATTTACAAGTTTAACGTTTGTCATGGGGATGGTATTTTAAAAACGCTGTGTTGATCATGCAACATGCGTTCAGTACGCTGGTGGTAACTTGACGATTGTCCAGCCATGCCAGATGGCCAACGCTAATGTTACCCAGTGGCCTTTGTTTTGCGAGGGAGAGCCGCTCAATTTCTTTTGATCTCCAGAGAATGCAGACTTGTACTCTCTGATTACTGCATATTATTTTGTTTCATTTAGTTATTAGCTTTGATTGAAATTGATGTGTAGGAGCCTATTGACTACACGATAGTAGTAATTCTATTTTCGTTCAGCTGATCGGGCCGGCACTCCGTACACAAGCAAAGTTTGACGAAGGGTTACTTGTTAGGCACTGTCGTACAGTGACAAAGTGGGTCACCACGGTAGGCCAGTAAGCACGCAGAACAGGTGTTAATTGTACGTGAACCAAAGAAAAAGCGAATAAAGGCTTCAGGCATTTTTGTACTCTACGCTTTAGAATATGAACCTTCTCAATATAAGATTCAACTGGAATGTATGTTGAGGAAAGTCTCAGGCCATGGTTTTCAGTGGTGTGGGACAATGACGACCAACTACTTCTTTTTTGTTTCTGTTTCTTTTTCTTTTTTTTTAAACAGAAACAGAAAAGTAAGATATATTGGGTATTCTCAGGAAGATATAAAATTACATCCGTAAAGAGCAATGGCATTTCACCCTGTGGTTCAACCAACGCCTTGTACGTCATTGTCATCTCATTTGCTCACCTTGCGTTTTGTAAATTTCTCTGATTATATGTGATATATGGATTCTTTAAGCACCCTCCCTCTGTTAAAAGAATAGCCCAGTTATCCTACACTTTTAAAAACAGTTTGAGAATGATTAAATGATGAAACAATAGGTGATATTTATATTCACTCCCCCCTCCCCCCCCCCCTTAATCCAGAAGCAGGGTGTTTTTATGGTTAGGGCAAATATCTTTTTGCCAACCAGCTGCAATCTATAAAACTATAAATATGCATGTTAGGTTTAACACTTACAGTGTTACATTGTGATATCGATTTTAGTGTAATTTTGTTTCAAATCTTATTTATCCTTTTCATTTATTGCAGGTTGAGAAAGCATGGAGTTTACTACAGACACGTATTAAAGTGAATCCATCTGCAAAGATTTAATCCACTGATCTGTACTGTTTTATGTTGTTATATCAAGAATACATATGTAATGTATACAAATAGAAAGATTCAATTGTTGGGGAATTTAAAAACTTGAATCAATTTGATACATATATTCAGAAGAGCAATTGAGCCTTTAAAAGGCAACATTGTATTGATTTAAGTACAAATTAAGAATTGAACTCATTGAACTGCAGAAGGTACCCAGTAAGATGAGATACAGGGAATC
Organism: Doris montereyensis; assembly: GCA_037039925.1. Lineage (NCBI taxonomy): Eukaryota > Metazoa > Mollusca > Gastropoda > Nudibranchia > Dorididae > Doris > Doris montereyensis. The sequence goes on from JAXRKP010000582.1 coordinate 236,593, forward strand.
ATGTCAATGCTCACCTGTCTTTTCTGGAGTTGATGAGGCTCAGGTACATTTGTTTGTTTGCAGCTTTGAATTTTTGTGTTTTTCTGATTGGCTTCATATACTCTCACTTAGTTCTCTTGATGAGAGTAGAGGTCCAGAGCCATGTAAATAGCACAAAACACTTTAACTTTGACATGGCTATAGTGCTTGCATCATTTTATACATTTTATTGTTTTAATTTCAACCTTTTCATACTGCCTAGCTTTGATTTGTGGTCTTGACTTGAAATTATCACGAACAAAATAAAAACACAAACAAAGAGAAAAGAAAACAACTCAAACAAAAAGGAGGACAAAATCAAAGAAAAATGTGCAAAAGTAACATGAAATAAAAGGGAATGCCTACTCAATCGATGTCAAGGCATTAATAACTGTATAAGAGATGACACTTACCAGTAATTTAATTCAATTAATTTTTATGTGCCTTGCAACATCGCCAGTTTACAACATTTTGTTGTCTCCCTAAGTCCATGGGTTGGCAGTTGACGGGCACTACCGGTAGATCCTCTTTTCTTTCCTTTCCCTCTTTCACATGTTTTTGTTAGCCTCATACTTCATCCTGAGATCACTACATGTGTGGAAGGCAGGTAAATTGCAATAAAACAGAACCCTAAGTCTGTGCATTTTAGTGATGGCTGTGTACTTCATGATTGTTGCAAGTTTACCATGGGTTCAATAAGCTGTAAATTGATGAATTGTGTAATTAATAAGAAAACACAAGAAACAGAAACGAAACAAAACTGATGATTTTTCCCCCACTGTAAATGCTCCTTGTTATACTTCTATCAAGTGAGAAAGAAAACATCACCAAATTGATGTATGTTTTTTGAATTGAACCTTCCATTAATACTTATTTAGCATATTTATTATATAATCTTTTGTATTTCATTATGTTTTAACTCATGCAAATATTTTTCTCACAAATCATTGGAAATTGAGGATTATTATTTGATATTATCATTGTTATTATCTACAATTACAATGCCTTGCCTCAATTTGCCATGAAAATACATCAATTCTAAGCACAAGTTCAATATATCCCTATTTCATGTCTACAGTTGGAGAAATTTGTGTTCATTTCATGATTGAAATGCTTCACAATTTGAAAAATTTTAAAAGGATCTCACGCCAATTCAAAAATGTGTAATTTCCTTCCTTTCCATTTATAGAGTGTGTTTTATCACAGAAAAAAAAATAAGAGTACAAAAAGTAAGAACATCCTGCTACTTACTTATACTACAACTCATTCTATTAATATGAATGCCATTTTTTCTTTCTCACTGTTCTTTCCTCTTTTCAAAATATTAACTCCATGTACAATCTTACTTACAAACACATTGTTGAATTCTAAATTCTATTGTTACATCGTTACCAGGTAGGTCTCTGTGCTATGTGACTTCCCACTGCGATCCTTGCTACCATCAGGTCTATTTTTTACGTGTGTAAGTAGAAAAATAGAATTGCATTTATTCATCAGATTTTGTATCTGTTTTGCAAGGATGATAAATATAAAAATCAGAGTTTATGAAGAAATTTTTCAGATTGTTTGTTCTTTCTTTTATTTTATTATGTGAAATTTGCAGCTGCTTACATTTTCTTCAGTTTCTGTCTAAGAACTATGCTATTTTGTACTAGTTTTTACCAACAGAAATGTAGATGCTACTGCAAGAAGTAGGTCCTATTTTCTCTCTTTTCAATCTTTCACGTCTTTTGTTGATCTTGCTCATGCTGTTTCCTCTTAATTCACCCTGGGATCATTGCATAGGAAGGACAGGGTAAATTCTAT
>JAXRKP010000582.1:245916-260916 GCA_037039925.1 Doris montereyensis
GGTTGCTCCAAATAACTCGAGAAAATTGTCAACCTCCGGTGGCGGGGCAGACATTTGTTTCTGGATTTTTTCGAGCAACTAATAATACACCTGAGGTTTGTTACGATCATTGTCGTAGAGTTTACCAACATCCCTATGTGGTTACGAAAAGGTGTTCGACCATTTACTTGATTTAATAATATATAGGTCAAGTATTACAGACAAGTTTGTTACGATCATTGTCGACGAGTTTACCAACACCATGTTTGGTTACGATCATTGTCGACGAGTTTACCAACACCATGTTTGGTTACGATCATTGTCGACGATTTACCAAACCATGTTTGGTTACGATCATTGTCGACGAGTTTACCAACACCATGTTTGGTTACGATCATTGTCGGCGAGTTTACCAACACCATGTTTGGTTACGATCATTGTCGACGAGTTTACCAACACCATGTTTGGTTACATGATCATTGTCGACGAGTTTACCAACACCATGTTTGGTTACGATCATTGTCGACGAGTTTACAACACCATGTTTGGTTACGCAAATAATAATGAAAAGTTTGACATATTTTACCAACTAAAGTAAAATAAGTAAACAGTCGAGTTTTGTTACGATCATTGTCGACGAGTTTACCAACACCTTGTTTGGTTACGCAAATAATAATGAAAAGTTCGACATACTTTACCAACTAAAGTAAAATAAGTAAACAGTCGAGTTTTGTCATGATCATTGTCGTAAAGATTACCAACACCTTGTTTGATCACGAATAGGTGTTCAACATATATCGTCAACTAATGTAATCTGAACATACAAGAGCAATGTTTCTACAAGGCCCTTTTGGCTATTCCTAGAGCCGGAGCTTACCCTGGTATCTATGGCATGGAAGCAGAACATAGGTATTTATTTATTTATTTATTTATTTATCAGCTCCCATTCTACCTTCCGGTGTATGGGCTTAGATGCCTGAAATGATCTTTTCTCCAGGCTGCCCTCTGTCCTGACATTTTCTGTTTCCTTTCTAAAAAAGTTAAATTTTCTTTTGTGTTAATGCCTCTTTTATATCTTCTTCCCCACTTTCTCCGAGGTCTTCCTTTTGGTCTTTACCTTGAGTTTTAGCACTGTATACTTATTTACTATTCTATTCTCATTCATTTTGTTAACATGGCCAAACCATCTGTGTTGATTCTTTCTTAGTTGTTATGCTATCTGCTTTGGTTTGATTCCTCTTATTGTTATGTTTCTGATTTTGCCTCTGTTAGTTTTCCTCTCAATAATCAGGTTTCACTGTCACAGAAGGTAGGACAATAAACTGTTTTGTATACTGTCATTTTGGTTTTGTTGACAATTCTGTTTACCTAAATGCTTCCTAGATGGTTATATATTGCACTTGCCTTTTGGATTCTCTCTGGTAATTTCTTCTCTTAGTTTTTCTCTGAGCTAATCATTACTCCTAGGTAATAGTAGCTTGGAACTTTTTCTAAATTCTCCCTGTCCAATTTAAGTTTTTTTTTTGTTTTAGCTTCCCTAGTTACTAACATTGTTTTGCTTTTCCATGCCTTTACCTCATTCTCTTTTTATTTAATTCATTATTCATTATGTTGATACTTGACTGGAGGTCACTTTCTGATTTTCCAAACAGAACTAAATCATCTGCAAATGGAAGCATTGATACATTTACTGGTTTGAGCTTCCACATACCTACATTTATTTTCTTCATTTTTGAGGATGCTTTAGACTTGGAATCCATAAATGTGATAAACAAAGAGGACTTAGATACAACCCTGTCATACTCCTATATCTACATCAAATTCATCTGATACATTTCCAGCTACTCACTGCACATGTTGGTTTATTATAAAAAACTTTTAATGGCTTCTAATAAATTTTTGTTTACGTTGTGTTCTTTTAAAGAATGCTACTTCGTCCCTCCTCACAATATCAAATGCTTTTCTAAGTCAATAAAACACAGGTGTAAGTAAATGTTTCTCTCAAGGAATTTTTCTATTATTTGTCTAATTGTGAATGTGTGATCTTGTACACTTCTTCCTGATCTAAATCCACTTCTGGTGTTTTCAATCTGTACTCTTTTTCCTTAGTCTCATATCCAGAACTCATTTTTCCTGGTACACTAAGTAGTGATATCATCTATAGTTTGTGTATCATTCCATATTGGATCATTTCTTGTGTATCGGCACTACCGTCCCCTTTTTCCAGTCGTCTGGCAGCTGTTTTGACTTTCATGCTTGTTGACATATTGCATGTGTGAAGTTTGTTTGCTTTTCTCCCTTGGTTTTTAATCATTTCTGGATAAACTTGATCTGCTCCTGGGCCTTTCCTAATTTCACTTTCTTATAGCTGCTTGAGTTCTTCCATTGAAATATCTACGTCTTCAGTTGTTTCATCTGGATTACTTGTTACTCTTAATAATTGATCTGTACTCCTTGTTTCATATGATCTGAGGGATTATGTAATTATTGAAATACTTTCTCCACGCTCCATGATTTAGCTGTCCTCTTCATTATTTCTCCTTTGACATTCTTAATTTGTCGTATTGGCCATGCTTTGGGCTTTCATGCTCTTCATTCATTACCTTCACAACAACTTTGATTTCCTTTGATAGCTTTCTAAAGTCTTTGTCCATTTCCTCCTAACTTCCCCTGATAGTTTTTACTCACGTAATCTATCCCATCCTCTGGTCTCTTTGTTTGCAAGTATTTCTTCCAGGCATTTTGATCTTAGTCTTGACATTCTCATCCCACCATGCTGTTCTTTTCCTATCTCCTTTAATTTGTTTCCTACCACAGACCTCTTCAGTACAACTGAGTGTTTCTTTTATATTTGCCACTTTTCTTCTATTGTGCTATCATTCAGATCCATCTGCCTTTCACTGATATCTTTTTTTTTTTTATCCTGGATTGGTTTATTTAGTTATTCTATTTTGAGTTTAGTAAGCTTTCTTCTCTTTCCTTTTCTGTTTGTTTTCTTCAGTTAATAATCTCATTTTGGCTATCACTATGATGATCACTAAATATTTCAGCTTCTCTGTTTACTCTTGCATCCATTGTACTGTAAAAAAAGGAGCTGCTAACTATTATATAGTCTATGATTGACTTTTCACATCTGTCTTCATTTACTCTTGTATATTTTGGATATCTTTATGAGGAAAAAATGTGTTAGCTATTTTCATGTTATTCTTTAGGCAAAAAATCTATTAGTCTCTCTCCATTTGGAAAAAGTTGTCTCTCCTTTACCTATTACTCCTCCTGATGTTTCTACATTGTTGCCTACTCCACCGTTTAAATCTAATAAAACCATTATTTCCTGTTTGGATTTGAGCTTCTCTGCAGGTATTTGTAAATCGTTTTCGAAGATATCTTTTTTGTCCTTTGGTGGTATCTTCGCTTGGTCCATAAGCTATGAATAATTTAATTTTCTTCCTTTTGGTTTAATATTTACCTCTAATAGGCGTGGGCCTATAAATTTCAAACTTTCTAGTAGCATTTATTGCCTTTTATGCATTAGGAGCCTACTGCTGCTCTAGTTCTATCTTTGACATCTACTCCTGAGAAGATTAAAATATGATTCGTCCCATATTTTCTGTTCCTTGTCCTTTTTTCTTTGTTTCTGTAATGGCCAAAATGTTACTTTGAATTTTTCCATTTATTCAGCTAATTCTAAGTCTTTTCCATTGCTCTAACATGCCATGTTCCAAAATCACAGTCGTGTTCTTTTTCCAGCGTCGTCTTCGAAAGTTCAAGCCGGGTATATCATTATATGTATTTTTTGAATCAGTTTGGTTTTGGATAAACAGGGATTGTCCTACTGTACCCTAGGTAGATGGTGGGGTTGCCACCTTGAGGCCCCCTACCAGGCCTTATTATTTTCTGTCAGGGTTAACTCCCTTAGCCTTTCCTTTAGTCATTCAAGACCAGCCCGCAAGGTAGCAGGTCGTTATTTTCTATCATGATTAACTCAGCCTTTGGTCGGCCCAGACCCGCCTGCAAGGCAGTAGGAGACTGTTGGAGGGCAGGACCGTCTAATCCTCGTACAGGTGCTTATCTGTCCACTGCCCGGGTGATAATTATTACCTCATGCAAAGGACGCTAGTCTGTACCAGGTTTGTACTCCCGCTTTTGCTGGTACCCATATACATTTGAGTCGAGTGGAGGAATATGCATGATACGCCTTTACCAAGGAACACAACGTCGAGTCTAGCATCGCTAAGATTCGGAACCCAGGACCTCATGATCCTATGACCGACAACGTAACCACTGGGCCACTGACGCCACATAATGAGTATGATATATAGATGTAATATTGAAGTAAGGAGCCTCAAAGCTAAATGTTTAAAGCAAGGTGTACGGAAATAGGTTTTCAAATACTAAAAAATAATAATAATAATAATAATAATAATAATAATAATAATAATAATAATAATAATAATAATAATAATAATAATAATAATAATAATAATAATAATAATCGACTACGATGATGATGATGATACATGTAACAATAATAATAAAAAAATGAAAAATAAAAATAATAATAATAATAAAAATAATAATAATAATAATAATAATAATAATAAAAATAATAATAATAATAATAATAATAATAATAATAATAATAATAATAATAATAATAATAATAATAATAATAATAATAGTAATAGCAATTAAAAATAGAATAATAAAAAAATAAATAAAATAATAATAATACATGTGATAATAAGAACGACAACAAAATGAAATAATGAAATAAGGACGACAGCAAATTCTCTTTCATGTTTTCATCTTCATATCCCTGCTTTTCTGTTTCGACACGGCTGGATGAAAAAAGAACACCATCGTGTGAATACATGTATTGATGAGAAATACAAATTCGAATGAATTTTGTTATAAGAAGATAAATATGTAAATAAGTAATACGATGTAACAGATGAAAATGGGTAGATGAAATTGGGTAAAAATACGAATGACAAAATGTGTTCAATTAAAAATTTTCAAAACACATAAAACAACCAATCATAACACGCTCCACTTGAAAAACGTTAGATCCATCCAACTCACTATGAAGTGAACGAAAAAGAAGAACTGAAATGTCCTCCTCACCCATAATATGTCTGTCTGTCTGTCTGTCTGTCTGTCTGTCTGTCTGTCTGTCTGTCTGTCTGTCTGTCTGGTTCGTCTGTCTGTCTCTCTCTCTCTCTCTCTCTCTCTCTCTCTCTCTCTCTCTCTCTTTCTTTCCTCTCCTCCTCTCCCCCCCTCCACACTTTTTCTCCTCTCTAAAAAAACAAACAAACAAAAAAGAACATCTCCATGAGGACGTTAAGTAGAACATTTATACCAACTCATTTCTCTTAAGAAAACGGTCTAGCAAAATTGATGAGACAGACAGAATAATGTTACCTGCAGCTGATGACAAGAGTTCGATATTTCCTCAGACAGAACAATGTCGGAATGCTTTCTATCGAGGGACGAGTCTGTTTTGGGAGTCCCTGTCAAAGATAAGCACCGAATGACCTGACATTTGCCCTGAGGGAGAAAATACACAACCAGCTCCCAGTGTTAGCGAGTGTTTAGCTGGGCATCAGTAAATATATTATATGAAGTTGATAACAAACTGAATCAACGTTTGTTTGTTTAAAAAAAAAGGACATATACATATATTACCTATGTGTACATATGAATACATATTATGTACAAACAAACCAAATGCGATCTGACCTTGGATCTTAATTTCTCAAACGATCAGGCTCAAATTTTATGTAAAGGTTACACATTGTCTGTAGATGTGCTTTTGACATTCCGAACGATGGAATCGTTTGGGTTTTTTCTATTGGTGGCGACAGATTAATTTATTATTTCTTGCATTGTTTCGCACACATCTTACGTTTTGTTTCTAAAACTTATATTCCTATCAACGAAAAACGCTTCATCCGCCTCAATCATCTTCGATTTTACATATATATATATATATATATACTTTAGTACAGTAAGATGCTGTCTTCGATTTATACATTAATCTAGCTCAATACATTTAGTTACGATCTACGTAATGTAAATTGTTACATCTTGCTGTTGGCATAGTGGTTCAGGCGAAGTACTAGGAATCAATAGGAAGCAATAGAAGAAGAAGAAGAAGAAGAAGAAGAAGAAGAAGAAGAAGAAGAAGAAGAAGAAGAAGAAGAAGAAGAAGAAGAAGAAGAAGAAGAAGAAGAAGAAGAAGAAGAAGAAGAAGAAGAAGAAGAAGAAGAAGAAGAAGAAGAAGAAGAAGAAGAAGAAGAAGAAGAAGAAGAAGAAGAAGAAGAAGAAGAAGAAGAAGATAACGTAAATAAAGACGATAGAGATGACGAAGAAGGAGAACAATATTAGGGAGGAGTTCCGTAGTTGGGCATATTGTGCGATTTTCGATCAGGGACAAGCTGCTGTGGCGACCTAACCCAAGGAGTCCTAGCCTTGCCTCGATTGGGGAGGGAGGAGTGGGGAGTGGGTTGGTGGGGGGCAGATAGGGAGGTAAGGGTGGGGGAGCTGAGTGGCATAAGGAAGACAAAGATGAAAAAAGAAAAACTGTGACGAAGAAGATGAAAACAACGAAGGAGAAGAAGATTGATACCACTCAGAATTTGGTATTCCAAATTGAAAATTACCAATAAACACTGAAATAATATATATTTTATGTTACATACGGAAATACGATTAAGGAAAAAAGATGATAAGACAACAGAGACGACGAGAAAGAAGACAAAACAGAAGTGATAATAAATCTAACAATGTAAGAATGAAAAGACTAAAAATGAGAAGAAGAAGACGAGGAAGACGACCACACACAAAAATTCAAATAATTTAATTAAATGAATTAAAACAAGTCGAAAACAACGAGACGGGAAACAATGGTGATAAAACCAGAAGACGATTTGAAAGGATAATAATTAGATTTAAATAATTTCACAGAAAATAGTAAATAAAATGTATAATACAAAAAGGAAAAAGAAGAAGAAAAAAACAGACATGCTTAAAATTACGATTAGCATTTGTTTTAAGAATTACAAAAGCATTAAATTATACATTAATATACCGTGCTTCGAAGCAGAAGCAGATAAAGAAAAAGAGGAAGAAGACGAAAACTATGCATTATCTTACCGCGAAATTGCAGACACTCTACAAGTATATATATATATGCCCGTAAATAATGTTGGATTATGATTTCTCTTTATTGTAAAGCTGAAGAATTTGATGTAGATATAGGAGTAAGACATGGTTGTATCCTAAGTCCTCTTTTGTTTATCACATTTATGGATTCGGTCGCAAAGGCATCCTCAAACATGAAGAAAATGAATGTAGATATGTGGAAGGTCAAACTAGTAAATGTATCAATGCTTTCATTTGCTGATGATTTAATTCTGTTTGGAAAATCAGAAAGGGATCTCCAGTCAAATATCAATATAATGAATAATGAATTAAATAAAAGAGGAATGAGAGTAAATGCAAAGAAAACCAAAACAACCTAGTAACTAGGGAAGCTAAAACACAAAATCTTAAATTGGGCAGGGAAAATTTAGAACAAGTTCAAAGCTTCAATTACTTAGAGTAATGATTAAGTTAGGAGGGAAAACTAAGAGAAGAAATCAGCCAGAGAATCCAAAGGGCAAGTGCAATATATAACCATCTAGGAAAGGCATTTGTAGGTAAACAAAATTTGTCAACAAAAACCAAAATGGCAGTATACAACGTAGTTTATTGTTCTAACTCCTCTATGGCAGTGAAACCTGGACCTTAGACAGTAGAGAATACAGTAGAGTGCAGGTAGCTGAAATGAAATATCTAAGAAGAGTAGTAGGGAAAATTAAAAGAGATAAAATCAGAAACACAACAATAAGAGATCAAACCAAAGCAGATAGCATAAAAACTAAGATAGAAATGAATCAGCTGATGATGGTTTGGGCATGTTAACAGAATGAATGACAATAGAGTAGCTAAATCAGTATATAGTGCTACAAAACTCAAGGTTAAAGACCAAAGACAGACCTCGAGAAAGTGGGAAGAAGATATAAAAAGAGGCATTAACGCAAAGAAATTTAACTTTCACGGAAGGAAACAGAAACTGTCAGGACAGGCATCCTGGAGAAAGATCATTTCGGCCATCTAAAACCCATACACCGGAAGGTAAAAATGGGAGCTGATAAAGAAATAAAAGAAAGTAAAACTGAGTCTTTTGAACTTTGACTGTGGCAACTCAGAAAAGCACTCGTATGGTTAGGTGTGATATCAAGTACGATTATTATATCAAAATGATATTCGATGCTGAGGTTATGGGGGCCTTTTGCGTAGTACTCAATACTGAAGTTATGCGGGTTTTTATTGTAATGCGCGGAAATGAGAAATTAGATCTAGTAACAATATAAAGTTTTGGATCGCAGGCAAAATAATATTTTACCAATAAATTAGAATATTGATTTATCCAAGAGTTTATTTGCTAAGAACCTAAAGCAGGCTATTTAAAATCTACATGCGAAATGTGGAGCTTGTGGGTGCAGTGGTTACAGAGTTATAAGAGGTCAAAGTTAGAGATGACCAGCTATATATAGATACAAGCTCGGTCTTGAAATTTGCATGATTATAATTATTCTTTTACCACATTCTTTTTTCAACGAAAAACTACTATACAATAAGTTACCAGGTGCAGGGTCATATCAAGTAGGTCTACAATATTCAATACTTAGGTTAGACAGGATTTTCTTATTTCATATCTAATGACAACAAAAACAAAGGAATGAGCAACAATAACAATAAAAAGTTTCGTGGATCGCAGATCGCAGACAAAACAATCTTTTCCCAATCAATCAAAATACTGATTTGACTCAAGAGTTTATTCGTTAAGAACCCAATCAGGTTATTTAAAATCTACATGCGAAATATGGAGGTTGTGGGTGCAGTGGTTCCTGAGTTTAGAGCGGTCAAAGTTAGAGATTTACAGTTTATATAGATACAAGCATGCTGTAGACAATGATGATTATGATGACTCTTTTACCACATCTCTTTTACCAAAGATTAACCACGCAATAGATTACATGGTGCAGGTGTGATGTCAAGTATCGATACAGTATTCCATACTTAATGATCGGAAATGAAGGAATGAGTAACAATAACAATAAAAAGTTTCGTGGATTCACAGGGAAAACAATTTTTTTCCAATCAATTAAAATACTGATTTGACCCAAAGAGTTTATTCGCTAAGAACCTAAAGCAGGCTATTTGAAATCTACCTGTGAAATATGGAGGTTGTGGGTGCAGTGTTTCCTGAGATTAGAGCGGTCAAAGTTTGAGATGTACAGTTATATTTATATAACAAGATGATCGCAGACAATGATGATTATAATTAAATTTATATCTCCTTTTTTTTGTTTTATATACAAGCATGCCCGTAGACAATGATGATTAGGATTACTCTTTTACCATTTTCTTTTTTTTTCAACGATGAACTACTCAATAGGTTATTGGGTGCAGAGTGATATCAAGTACCGATACGAGTATTCGATTCTTAGGTTAGGCGGGCTTTTCATTGCATATCTAATGACCGGAAGTGAAGGAATGAGTAACAATAACAATAAAAAAGTTTCGTGGATCACAGGCAAAACAATCTTTTTCCCAATCAATTAAAATACTGATTTGAACCAAGAGTTTATTCGCTAAGAACCTAAAGCAGGCTATTTGAAATCTTATGCGAAATATGGAGGTTGTGGGTGCAGTGGTTCCTGAGTTTAGAGCGGTAAAAATTTGAGATGTACAGTTTCAACGGTACTATTCCAAATTTTTAATTATAATCTGCTCGAAATGGCGACACAGGGGACTACAAATTCTACTTAACGACGAGGAAACAGCGAAATTTTCAATGACAAAAAGCATCCTCTGGTAGAAAAATTTCTTCGAAAAAATGATCTTGAGATCATTTAAAAGCTACATCACAAAATATGGGTACTATTAGTAGTCTTGCAATACAGCCTTTGGCGAACAAAGAACACGCAACTCAGAATTATATATATACAAGCATGTTACACCCCGGCTGGCACCGAGTATGATTGTTAGATTGGCAGTACTCAATTCGAGGTTATGCAAATAGTGAGGGTACTATTCCAATCTTTTAATTACCCGGTATAACCTGTTCAAAAAGGGGGGAGCTAAATGAAAAATTATATTAACAATGAAGTTTACATTATTCAACATCCTTTTGCAGAACACATTTTCCAAGCAAAACCAATCTAGGGATGATTTAAATCCTACACCCAAAATATGGTTGCTCTTAGCGGCATATCAACAGAATTATACACATGTATATAGATATACAGGCATGTTACACCCAGGGCGGATGCCAGCAATGATATGTAGATCGGATTTGTATTCATTATACTAACGTTACGGGCTTGGCGTGAATGGTTAAACCTACTATTCCAACTTTTAATTAAGCTGTTCAAAATGCGGGCTAGCGGAATGAAAATGATACTCACAAATACGGAAATAATGATGTTTACATTAATTTAACTTTACTTTTTGGCAGAACATCTTCAAACAAAAACGATCTGGGGATGAATTAAAGCCTACATGCAAAATATGGTTACTCTTAGTAGACTATTAACAGAGATCGACCAACTCATAAGTATATATATATATATATATATATATATATATATATATATATATTATATATATATATATATATATATATATATATATATATATATATATATATATATATATATATATATATATATATATATATATATATATAGATAGATAGATAGATAGATAGATAGATAGATAGATAGATAGATAGATAGATAGATATAGATATTGATATATACATCAAAGGATGTGCCTTTGGGAGTGGATATCAAATTCGTTTCTACTATTTCAACCACCCAGAATCAATGTATGCAAGAAAACGATAGGACGTTAGCATTGTAGGGAATTTTTCTAAAATTCTCCGTCTAAGTATATTTAACATTCAAAAGTTATTTATCTACTGCATGAATGACAATAATACTTCACTCAACTATGGCTCTTTTGTGTTTTATCCAATACGATTATTCAATCCAGAAAAGTGAATAACATTGTTGGAGCGAGGGGCAATATGAAGTTTTAACAGCAACAGTTTTGTGCTGACGTCAGTCGGTGGAAGGCATTCGCTATTACCAATTCATCTCTAACTTGCCACATTGCCTCGTAGTTTATCACTTTGTTTGACGCAGGCAAAGCACGTGATGTCGTTGGCCACTTGTATTCCCCGCAAGAGTAATGTCACAAAAATGTATGTGTACGTACGAGATAGCGTTTTCGGGAGAGAACTAATTCCTTAACACATAAAGGGTGTCATGACCTTACAACATTAGGTTGACTGGTTGCCTGTTTAGAAATTTTCTTTTATCTTATTCTTTCGTAATTCATCTCGTAATATTCATTCCGCCCTTACTTGCTTCTGGTGTGTTCTATTTCTGGACTTCCTCTTGATTCGCTCTGGAATCATTGGTGGCGGTGTCAATTTCGATCAAACAAACTAAAAATAAATAAATTCTTATTAAAAGAAAGCAACGTTGTTTTCGTAATCTTTAGCACAACATACCTTTGTTAAATCTTTTGAGCTAAAAGTAGAAAAGTTCCAAATAGAAATCGATTCCACCTGTTCCAGCACATGTTGGATTGGTTTTTTTTTTGGCATCGAACCCAGACTACGTTGATTAGTTTGGTAATTTCTTTACTCGCATCCAACGCAGACGATAATCTCACTGTTTTTTGTTTGGGTATACCCACACACCAGAAGGTAGAATGGGAACTGATAAAGAAATAAAGAACGTTCTTTGGGTATTCTCTATGCAGTTCGAACACGCCTGAACAATCTTAAATGCTCTCAACGAGATAACAGCATTGGTTGCTTTGTTGCTCGTTTTACCATGATGTGCCATTTAGGCATCAATTATGATCACAAGTTGACTATCATAATTACGTGATGTGTATTATCAAGATGATATGGTGTTTGGTGTCACGATGACATGATGTGTATTATCACGATGCCATGACGTTTGCTATCATGATCATGATGTGTATTAGCACGATGACATGACGTTTATCAGGATGACATGATGTGTATTATCACGATGACATGACGTTTGCTATCATGATGACATGATGTGTATTAGCACGCTGACATGGTGTTTGTTATCAGGATGACATGATGTGTATTATCACGATGACATGACGTTTGCTATCATGATGACATGATGTGTATTAACACGCTGACATGGTGTTTGTTATCAGGATGACATGATGTGTATTATCACGATGACATGACGTTTGCTATCATGATGACATGATGTGTATTAGCACGCTGACATGGTGTTTGTTATCAGGATGACATGATGTGTATTATCACGATGACATGTGTTTCTTATATCGAGGACTTAGTGTTTGTTATCCCAACGACATTATGTTATAACCCAATGACACAGTATTTGTTATCACGGTGACATGGTGTGGTTATCAAAATGACATAATGTAGTTTTGGTTATTATCACAATGACATGATATTGGTTATCATGATGACATAGTGTTGTTATAAAAAGGGGTAATGTGTTGTTATCCCAATGACGTAGTGTTTTTATCACAAGAACATTGTGATTGTTATTATAAAAATCAAAATGAAAAAAGTCATCACCCTTCGTAGAACGAATGCCTTACATGCATGCTGTTCCACAGCACATATTTCTGGTTTGATTATTTTTGTTTATCCATTACGAGTCCCATCAACAAAACTGATACCGTATTACCACGTGGGGGCCTATTATTATTATTATTATTATTATTATTATTATTATTATTATTATTATTATTATTATTATTATTATTATTATTATTATTATTATTATTATTATTATTATTATTATTATTATTATTATTATTATTATTATTATTATTATTATTAATATTATTATTAATATTATTATTATCATTATTATTATTATTATTATTATTATTATTATTATTATTATTATTATTATTATTATTATTATTATTATTATTATTATTATTATTATTATTATTATTATTATTATTATTATTATAGTACTGATAGGTTCTGAGCCAGATAATCAACTCGCACACGCTGTGTTCAGGTTGCCTGCCCCTATTCACATGCCCCCACCCCCCCCCCCCATTTCCCCACAACACCATTACTAACAACCACAGCCACCACAACAAAGAATGTTCTCTCACTTACCTCCATGCAGCAGTAGATCCAATCTTCCAAGGCACTGTCAGGGACCACGACTTTGTTTATCTTGAACTAGAAATACACACAAACAACATTAACTTTAACTGTAACCTCACTCAAGGGGCAAATGAAAAAACAAAACTGTGTACATTTTACAAAGAAAAGAAATGTAAATAGTTGTACTGCAAATGTTTACACAGTAAAGTGGATGAAAGAATTCCTGGGCGGCCCATTTTGGGTGAAATGAAATGTGATGAAGACAATGATTCAAGGATAGACGAAATACGAAACAAGCGGAGAGAAACAGGATGTGTAGAAATAAAGACAAAGATGGATGTATAGTCCGTATCCTACAAGTGCAGGCTCACCGACTGTACATCATTTATATTCCGGGAGGCCATTTCGTTAAAGTCCTTCTCGACTCTTACACACCTGTTAGGCTTTTCGTACTAAAAAACTCTGACAAAATGTTTTTCTATCTATGGCTGGATACTCATTCACGCCTGAATCAAGTGAGGGAAATAGAGTAAAGTACCTTTACTAAGAGTACAACGTTGCTCCCCTCCCTACCAACCTGTGTTAGTCGTGAGGCTTGAACTAGTGTCGTCGTAATTACAAGCTTAAACACTATGTTTCAGCTGCAACGCCTCATAGGTAGGGGGGAGGAAAACGTTAAAAGGTACAGAGTGAGATGTTCAGATTAGACGGATGATAGGTTGATAGGATGGTGGCCACGATTGGGGATCAATCTTCACCACAAGAGACTAATGCAATGGGAGACATATGTGTTCATCTTTTTCCACCCGATTTATCTAATTCAGCCATCAATTCATCAATCAACAGTCCGTTTGTCCACCAATCTTTCCCTATCTACCAAATATGAGAGAGAGAGAGAGAGAGAGAGAGAGAGAGAGAGAGAGAGAGAGAGAGAGAGAGAGAGAGAGAGAGAGAGAGAGAGAGAGAGAGAGAGAGAGAGAGAGAGAGAGAGAGAGAGAGAGAGAGAGAGAGAGAGAGAGAGAGAGAGAGAGAGGAGAAGAGAGAGAGAGAGAGAGAGAGAGAGAGAGAGAGAGAGAAGAGAGAGAGAGAAAGAGACAAGAGAGAGAGGAAGAGAGAGAGAGAGAGAGAGAGAGAGAGAGAGAGAGAGAGAGAGAGAGAGAGAGAGAGAGAGAGAGAGAGAGAGAGAGAGAGAGAGAGAGAGAGAGAGAGAGAGAGAGAGAGAGAGAGAGAGAGAGAGAGAGAGAGAGAGAGAGAGAGAGAGAGAGAAGAGAGAGAGAGAGAGAGAGAAAGAGAGAGAGAGAGAGAGACAGAGAGAGAGAACTAACAGAAAAATAAGAAGGCCAAGGTGGCAGCCCCACCATCTACCTAGGCAGAGTGGGCTAATCCTCTGCTTATCCAAAAACAAACACATTCAGAGAAGCAAATGAAATGTAAAACAGCTTGATCTTGGAAGATGAACTTGGAAACGAATACGGACTGTGATTTTTGGAACATGGAACGTTAGGGCAATAAATGGAAAAGAGTTAGAATTAGTTGAAGAAATGGAAAAATTCAAAGTAGATATTTTGGCCATTACAGAAACAAAGAAAAAGGACAAGGAATAGACAATGTAGGATCGAATTATATTTTATCTTCTCAGGAGTAAATGTCAAAGATAGAGCTAGAGCAGGAGTAGGTCTCCTAGTGCATAAAAGGCAGGAAAAGCTACTAGAAAGTTGGAAATTTATAAGCCAAAGGCTATTAGAGGT
>JAXRKP010000583.1:0-32500 GCA_037039925.1 Doris montereyensis
TTCGTATTTTTCTAGGACAGTTAGTCCTCAGTGCACAAATAACGGTAAAAGAGAAAGATTAAGAATAGTGTTCTTCATTTTATAGTTACTATCAAGTTCATATCATGACCATTATTTAAAATTGACGAAATTGTTGCTTTTTGGCTACAACATTTCTCTTATGTTTAAAATTTAGAACCTACTAAAAAGGTCTATACTTTTTAATTTATCTAGGACAGTTAGTCCTCAGCGTACAGATAACGGTAAAAGAGAAAGATTTAGAATATTGTTATTCATCTTATAGTTACTCTCAAGGTCATATCATGACCTTTAATTAAAATTGTTGAAATTGTTGCTTTTTGGCTACATCACTTCTCCTAAGTTTTAAATTTCCTAATTACTAAAAAGGTCTAGAGTTCTGATTTTTCTAGGACGATTAGTCCTCAGCTCAAAGCTGACGGTAAAAGAAAAAGATTTAGAATATTGTTTTTCATCTTACAGTTAATCTTAAGCTCATATCATGACCATTAAATTAAATTGTTTGAAATTGTTGTTTTTCGCTATATTATTTCTGCTATGTTTAAAATTTCCCACTTACTGAAAAGGTTTAGAGTTTCGATTTTCTAGGACAAATGACAGGTCACAGATGAAGTAAAGAAAGATTTAGAATATTGTTTTTCATCTTACAGTTAATCTCAAGCTCACATCATGACCATTAAATAAAATTGTTGAAATTGTTGCTTTTTGGCTACATCATTTCTCCTATGTTTAAAATTTCCCACTGACTAAAAAGGTCTAGAGTTCGGATTTTTCTAGAATAGTTATTCCTCAGCTCACAGATGACGGTAAAAGAGAAAGATTTAGAATATTGTTTTTCATCTTATAGTTAATCTCAAGTTCATATCATGACCATTAATTAAAATTGGGGAAATTGGGGCTTTTTGGCTACATCATTTCTCCTATGTTTAAAATTTCCCATCTACTAAAAAAGTTCTAGAGTTCTGATGATTTTTCTAGGACAGTTAGTCCTCAGCTCACAGATGACGGTAAAGGAGAAGATTTAGATATTGTTTTTTTCATCTTACAGTTAATCTCAAGCTCATATAAACATAAAAATTGTGCAAATTGTTGCTTTTTGGTTAGATCATTTCTCCTATGTTTAAATTTCCCAATTACTAAAAAGCTCTAGAGTGCTGATTTTTCTAGGACAGTTAGTCCTCAGCGTACAGATGACGGTAAAAGAGAAAGATTTAGAATATTGTTTTTCATTTTACAGTTAATCTGAAGCTCACATCATGACAATTAATTAAAATTGTTGCAAATTGTTTCTTTTTGACTACATCATTTCGCCTGTGTTTAAATTGTTCTACTTACTAAAAAAAGTCTAGACTTCTGATTTTTATAGGACAATTAATCTTCAGCTCACAGATGACGGTAAAAGAGAAAGATTTAGAATATCTTTTTTCATCTTACAGTTAATCTCAAGTTCATATTATGACCATTAAATAAAATTGTGAAATTGTTGTTTTTGGCTACATCATTTCTCCTATGTTTAAAATTTCCCATCTACTAAAAGGTCTAGAGTTCTGATTTTTCTAGGACAGTTAGTACTCTGGTCTCAGATGATGGTAAAGGAAGAAAGATTTATAATATTGTTTTTCATCTTACAGTTAATCTCAAGCTCATATCATGACAATTAATTAAAATGGTTGAAATTGTTGCTTTTTGGCTACATCATTTCTCCTATGTTTTAAAATTTCCCACTTACTAAAAAGGTCTAGAGTTCTGATGTTTCTAGGACAGTTAGTCTTAGGTCACAGATGACAGTAAAAAAAAGAAATAGAATATTGTTTTTTCATCTTACAGTTAATCTCAAACCCATATCATGACAATTAATTTAAATTGGTTGAAATTGTTGCTTTTTGGCTACATCATTTCTCCTACATTTAAAATTTCCCACTTACTAAATAGATCTAGAGTTCTGATTTTTCTAGAACAGTTAGTCTTTAGCTCACAGATGATTTGAAAAAAGAAAGACATACAATATTGTTTTTCATCTGACAGTTAATCTCAAGTTCATATCATGACCATTAATTCAAATGGTTGAAATTGTTCCCTTTTGGCTACATCATTTCTCCTATATCTAAAATTTCCCATTTACTATAAAGGTGTAGAGTTCTGATGTTTCTAGGACACATAGTGCTCAGGTCACAGATGACAGTAAAGAAAAAAGATTTATAATATTGTTTTTTATCTTTCAGTTAATCTCAA
Organism: Doris montereyensis; assembly: GCA_037039925.1. Lineage (NCBI taxonomy): Eukaryota > Metazoa > Mollusca > Gastropoda > Nudibranchia > Dorididae > Doris > Doris montereyensis. Next base: position 2,251 of record JAXRKP010000583.1, read on the forward strand.
ATCCATGTCATGACAATCAATTAAATGGTTGAAATTGTTGCTTTTTGGCTACATCATTTCTCTTATGTTTAAAATTTTGCATTTACTAAAAAGGTCTAGAGTTCTAATTTTTCTAGGAGTTAGTGGTCAGCTCTAAGATGACGGTAAAGAAAACAGATTGAGAATATTGTTTTTCATCTTACAGTTAATCTCAAACTCATATCACAACAATTAATTGAAAGGGTTGAAATTGTTGCTTTTTGGCTACATCATTTTCTCCTATGTTTAAAATTTTCCACTTACTAAAAAAGTTCTAGAGTTCTAATTTTTCTAGGACAGTTAGTAATCAGCTCACAGATGACGGTAAAAGAGAAAAGATTTAGAATATTATTTTTCATCTTACAGTTAATCTCAAACCCATTCATGACAATTAATTAAAATGGTTGAAATTGTTGCTTTTTGGCTACATCATTTCTCCTATGTTTAAAATTTCCCACTTACTAAAAAGGTCTAGAGTTCTATATGTTTCTAGGAAACATACAGTTAGTCTTCTTCAGTTAATCTCAAGTTCATATCATGACAGTAAAAATGGCTGAAAATTAATAATATTGTTTTCATCTTACAGTTAAAAATAGAGTTCTAATGTTTCTCATATCATGACAATTAAAAAAATTGTGAAATTGTTGCTTTTTGGCTACATCATTTCTCCTATGTTTAAAATCTTTCCACTTACTTAAAACCTTCTAGAGTTCTAATTTTTCTAGGGCAGTTAGTAATCAGCTCACAGATGACGGTAAAAAAGAAAGATTTAGAACATTATTTTTCATCTTACAGTTAATCTCAAACCCATTCATGACAATTAATTAAAATGGTTGAAATTGTTGCTTTTTGGCTACATCATTTCTCCTATGTTTAAAATTTCCCACTTACTAAAAAGGTCTAGAGTTCTAATGTTTCTAGGACACATAGTACTCAGGTCACAGATGACAGTAAAGGAAAAAGATTTATAATATTGTTTTTTATCTTTCAGTTAATCTCAAATCCATATCATGACAATCAATTAAATGGTTGAAATTGTTGCTTTTTGGCTACATCATTTCTCTTATGTTTACAATTTTGCATTTACTAAAAAGGTCTAGAGTTCGGATGTTTCTAAGAACAGTTAGTGCTCAGCTCACAGATGACGGTAAAGAAAAATATTGAGAATATTGCATTTCATCTTACAGTTAATCTCAAACTCATATCATAACAATAAATTGAAATGGTTGAAATTGTTGCTTTTTGGCTACATCATTTCTCCTATGTTTAAAATTTCACTTACTAAAAAGTTCTAGAGTTCTAATTTTCTAGGACACTTAGTAATCAGCTCACAGATGACGGTAAAGAAAAAAAGATTTAGAATATTATTTTTCATCTTACAATTAATCTCAAACCAATTCATGACAATTAATTCAAATGATTGAAATTGTTTCTTTTTGGCTACATCATTTCTCCTATGTTTAAAATTTCCCACTTACTAAAAAGGTCTAGAGTTCTAATGTTTCTAGGACAGTTAGTGCTCAGGTTGCAGATGACGGTAAAAGAAAAATATTGAGAGTATTGTTTTTCATCTTACAGTTAATCTCAAACTCATATCATGACAATAAATTGAAAGGGTTGAAATTGTTGCTTTTTGGCTAGATCATTTCTCCTATGTTTAAATTTTCTCACTTACTAAAAAGTTCTAGAGTTCTAATTTTTCTAGGACAATTAGTCAGCAGCTCACAGATGACGGTAAAAGAAAAAGATTTAGAATATTGTTTTTCATCTTACAGTTAATCTCAAACCCATTCATGACAATTAATTAAAATGGTTGAAATTGTTGCTTTTTGGCTACATCATTTCTCCTATGTTTAAAATTTTGCACTTACTAAAAAGTTCTATAGTTCTGATTTTTCTAGAACATTAGTCCTCAGCTCACAGATGACTTTAAAATAGAAAGATGTAGAAAATTGGTTTTCATCTGATAGTTAATCTCAAGTTCATATCATGACCATTAATTCAAATGGTTGAAATTGTTGCTTTTTGGCTACATCATTGTTCCTATGTTTAAAATTTCCCACTTACTAAAAAGGTCTAGAGTTCTAATGTTTCTAGGACACATAGTACTCAGGTCACAGATGACAGTAAAGGAAAAAGATAGAATATTGTTTTTTATCTTTCAGTTAATCTCAAATCCATATCATGACAATTAATTAAATTGGTTGAAATTGTTGCTTTTTGGCTACATCATTTCTCCTACATTTAAAATTTCCCACTTACTAAATAGATCTGGAGTTCTGATTTTTCTAGAACAGTTAGTCTTTAGCTCACAGATGATTTGAAAAGTGAAAGACATACAATATTGTTTTTCATCTGAGAGTTAATCTCAAGTTCATATCATGACCATTAATTCAAATGGTTGAAATTGTTCCCTTTTGGCTACATCATTTCTCCTATATCTAAAATTTCCCATTTACAATAAAGGTGTAGAATTCTGATGTTTCTAGGACACATAGTGCTCAGGTCACAGATGACAGTAAAGAAAAAAGATTTATAATATTGTTTTTTATCTTTCAGTTAATCTCAAATCCATGTCATGACAATCAATTAAATGGTTGAAATTGTTGCTTTTTGGCTACATCATTTCTCTTATGTTTACAATTTTGCATTTACTAAAAAGGTCTAGAGTTCTGATGTTTCTAGGAACGTTAGTGGTCAGCTCTAAGATGACGGTAAAGAAAACAGATTGAGAATATTGCATTTCATCTTACAGTTAATCTCAAACTCATATCACAACAATTAATTGAAAGGGTTGAAATTGTTGCTTTTTGGCTACATCATTTCTCCTATGTTTAAAATTTCGCACTTACTAAAAAGTTCTAGAGTTCTAATTTTTCTAGGACAGTTAGTAATCAGCTCACAGATGACGGTAAAAGAGAAAGATTTAGAATATTACTTTTCATCTTACAGTTAATCTCAAACCCATTCATGACAATTAATTAAAGTGGTTGAAATTGTTGCTTTTTGGCTACATCATTTCTCCTATGTTTAAAATTTCCCACTTACTAAAAAAAAATCTAGAGATCTGATTTTTTGTAGAACAGTTATTCCTCAGAACATTAATTTGCAAATGCCTTTTGTTTAAAAGAGAAACTAATGTTTCTATATCAAATATTACTTTTGTTTTCATCTTACAGTTAATCTCAAGTTCATATCATGAACAATTAATTCAAATGGCTGAAAATGTTGCCTTTTGGCTACATCATTTATCCTATGTTTAAATTTTCTCACTTACTAAAAAGGTCTAGAGTTCTAATTTTTCTAGAATAGTGAGTGGTCAGGTCTCAGATGACGGTAAAAAAAAAAGATTGTGAATATTGTTTTTCATCTTACAGTTAATCTCAAAGCTCATATCATGACAATTAATTGAAATGGTTGAAATTGTTGCTTTTTGGCTACATCATTTCTCCTATGTTTAAAATTTCCCACTTACTAAAAAGTTCTAGAGTTCTAATTTTTCTAGGACAGTTAGTACTCAGCTCACAGATGACGGTAAAAGAGAAAGATTTAGAATATTGTTTTTCATCTTACAGTTAATCTCAAACCCATTCATGACAATTAATTAAAATGGTTGAAATTGTTGCTTTTTGGCTACATCATTTCTCCTATGTTTAAAATTTCCCACTTACTAAAAAGGTCTAGAGTTCTAATGTTTCTAGGACACATAGTGCTCAGGTCACAGATGACAGTAAAGGAAAAAAGATTTATAATATTGTTTTTTATCTTTCAGTTAATCTCAAATCCATATCATGACAATCAATTAAATGGTTGAAATTGTTGCTTTTTGGCTACATCATTTCTCTTATGTTTACAATTTTGCATTTACTAAAAAGGTCTAGAGTTCGGATGTTTCTAGGAAGGTTAGTGCTCAGCTCTGAGATGACGGTAAAGAAAAATATTGAGAATATTGCATTTCATCTTACAGTTAATCTCAAACTCATATCATGACAATAAATTGAAAGGGTTGAAATTGTTGCTTTTTGGCTAGATCATTTCTCCTATGTTTAAAATTTCCCACTTACTAAAAAGTTCTAGAGTTCTAATTTTTCTAGGACACTTAGTAATCAGCTCACAGATGACGGTAAAAAAAAGATTTAGAATATTATTTTTCATCTTACAGTTAATCTCAAACCCATTCATGACAATTAATTCAAATGGTTGAAATTGTTGCTTTTTGGCTACATCATTTCTCCTATGTTTAAAATTTCCCACTTACTAAAAAGGTCTAGAGTTCTAATGTTTCTAGGACAGTTAGTGCTCAGGTCACAGATGACGGTAAAGAAAAAAGATTTGAGAATATTGTTTTTCATCTTACAGTTAATCTCAAACTCATATCATGACAATTAATTGAAATGGTTGAAATTGTTGCTTTTTGGCTACATCATTTCTCCTATGTTTAAAATTTCTCACTTACTAAAAAGTTCTAGAGTTCTAATTTTTCTAGGACAATTAGTAATCAGCTCACAGATGACGGTAAAGAAAAAGATTTAGAATATTATTTTTCATCTTACAGTTAATCTCAAACCCATTCATGACAATTAATTAAAATGGTTGAAATTGTTGCTTTTTGGCTACATCATTTCTCCTATGTTTAAAATTTCCCACTTACTAAAAAGTTCTAGAGTTCTGATTTTTCTAGAACAGTTAGTCCTCAGCTCACAGATGACTTGTAAAAGAGAAAGATTTAGAATATTGTTTTTCATCTGATAGTTAATCTCAAGTTCATATCATGACCATTAATTCAAATGGTTGAAATTGTTGCCTTTTGGCTACATCATTTCTCCTATGTTTAAAATTTCCAACTTACTAAAAGGTCTAGAGTTCTGATGTTTCTAGGACACATAGTACTCAGGTCACAGATGACAGTAAAGAGAAAAAGATTGAGAATATTGTTTTTTCATCTTTCAGTTAATCTCAAATCCATATCATGACAATTAATTAAATTGGTTGAAATTGTTGCTTTTTGGCTACATCATTTCTCCTACATTTAAAATTTCCCACTTACTAAATAGATCTAGAGTTCTGATTTTTCTAGAACAGTTAGTCTTTAGCTCACAGATGATTTGAAAAGTGAAAGACATACAATATTGTTTTTCATCTGACAGTTAATCTCAAGTTCATATCATGACCATTAATTCAAATGGTTGAAATTGTTCCCTTTTGGCTACATCATTTCTCCTATATTTAAAATTTCCCATTTACTATAAAGGTGTAGAGTTCTGATGTTTCTAGGACACATAGTGCTCAGGTCACAGATGACAGTAAAGGAAAAAGATTTATAATATTGTTTTTTATCTTTCAGTTAATCTCAAATCCATGTCATGACAATCAATTAAATGGTTGAAATTGTTGCTTTTTGGCTACATCATTTCTCTTATGTTTACAATTTTGCATTTACTAAAAAGGTCTAGAGTTCTGATGTTTCTAGGAAAGTTATGGTCAGCTCTAAGATGACGGTAAAGAAAACAGATTGAGAATATTGCATTTCATCTTACAGTTAATCTCAAACTCATATCACAACAATTAATTGAAAGGGTTGAAATTGTTGCTTTTTGGCTAGATCATTTCTCCTATGTTTAAAATTTCGCACTTACTAAAAAGTTCTAGAGTTCTAATTTTTCTAGGACAGTTAGTAATCAGCTCACAGATGACGGTAAAAGAGAAAGATTTAGAATATTATTTTTCATCTTACAGTTAATCTCAAACCCATTCATGACAATTAATTAAAATGGTTGAAATTGTTGCTTTTTGGCTACATCATTTCTCCTATGTTTAAAATTTCCCACTTACTAAAAACCTATCTAGAGTTCTAATGTTTCTAGGACAGTTAGTGCTCAGCTTGCAGATGACGGTAAAGAGAAAAATATTGAGAGTATTGTTTTTCATCTTACAGTTAATCTCAAACCCATATCATGACAATAAATTGAAAGGGTTGAAATTGTTGCTTTTTGGCTACATCATTTCTCCTATGTTTAAAATTTCCCACTTACTAAAAAGTTCTAGAGTTCTAATTTTTCTAGGACAGTTAGTACTTCTCACAGATGACAGTAAAGGAAAAAGATTTATAATATTGTTTTTTATCTTTCAGTTAATCTCAAATCCATATCATGACAATCAATTAAATGGTTGAAATTGTTGCTTTTTGGCTACATCATTTCTTATGTTTACAATTTTGCATTTACTAAAAAGGTCTAGAGTTCGGATGTTTCTAGGACAGTTAGTGCTCAGCTCACAGATGACGGTAAAGAAAAAGATTGAGAATATTGGTTTTCATCTTACAGTTAATCTCAAACTCATATCATGACAATTAATTAAATGGTTGAAATTGTTGCTTTTTGGCTACATCATTTCTCCTATGTTTAAAATTTCGCACTTACTAAAAAGTTCTAGAGTTCTAATTTTTCTAGGACAGTTAGTAATCAGCTCACAGATGACGGTAAAAGAAAAGATTTAGAATATTGTTTTTCATCTTACAGTTAATCTCAAACTCATATCATGACAATTAATTCAAATGGTTGAAATTGTTGCTTTTTGGCTACATCATTTCTCCTATGTTTAAAATTTCCCACTTACTTCTAGAGTTCTAATGTTTCTAGGACAGTTAGTGCTCAGGTCACAGATGACGGTAAAAGAAAAAGATTTAGAATATTGTTTTTCATCTTACAGTTAATCTCAAACTCATATCATGACAATTAATTGAAATGGTTGAAATTGTTGCTTTTTGGCTACATCATTTCTCCATATGTTTAAAATTTCCACTTACTAAAAAGTTCTAGAGTTCTTACTAGGACAAGTCTCAGGTCACAGATAGTAAAAAAAAAGATTTAGAATATTAATCTTACAGTTCCTCAGGACAATCAATTAAATGGTTGAAATTGTTGCTTTTTCAGGCTACATCATTTCTCTTATGTTTACAATGACTGATAAAAAGTAGAATGTTTCTAGAAAAAGAGATGACGGTAAAGGAAAAAGATTGAGAATATTTTTCATCTTACAGTTAATCTCAAACCCATATCATGACAATTAATTAAATTGGTTGAAATTGTTGCTTTTTGGCTACATCATTTCTCCTATGTTTAAAATTTCCCACTTACTAAATAGATCTAGAGTTCTGATTTTTCTAGAACAGTTAGTCTTTAGCTCACAGATGATTTGAAAAAAGAAAGACATAGAATATTGTTTTTCATCTGACAGTTAATCTCAAGTTCATATCATGACCATTAATTCAAATGGTTGAAATTGTTCCCTTTTGGCTACATCATTTCTCCTATATTTAAAATTTCCCATTTACAATAAAGGTGTAGAATTCTGATGTTTCTAGGACACATAGTGCTCAGGTCACAGATGACAGTAAAGGAAAAAGATTTATAATATTGTTTTTTATCTTTCAGTTAATCTCAAATCCATATCATGACAATCAATTAAATGGTTGAAATTGTTGCTTTTTGGCTACATCATTTCTCTTATGTTTACAATTTTGCATTTACTAAAAAGGTCTAGAGTTCGGATGTTTCTAGGAAAGTTAGTGGTCAGCTCTAAGATGACGGTAAAGAAAAAAGATTGAGAATATTGCATTTCATCTTACAGTTAATCTCAAACTCATATCACAACAATTAATTGAAAGGGTTGAAATTGTTGCTTTTTGGCTACATCATTTCTCCTATGTTTAAAATTTCGCACTTACTAAAAAGTTCTAGAGTTCTAATTTTTCTAGGACAGTTAGTAATCAGCTCACAGATGACGGTAAAAGAGAAAGATTTAGAATATTATTTTTCATCTTACAGTTAATCTCAAACCCATTCATGACAATTAATTAAAATGGTTGAAATTGTTGCTTTTTGGCTACATCATTTCTCCTATGTTTAAAATTTCCCACTTACTAAAAATCTAGAGTTCTGAATTTTCTAGGACAGTTAGTCCTCAGCTCACAGATGAGTTTAAAAGAAAAAAGATTCAAATATTGTTTTTCATCTTACAGTTAATCTCAAGTTCATATCATGAACAATTAATTCAAATGGTTGAAATTGTTGCTTTTTGGCTACATCATTTATCCTATGTTTAAAATTTCTCACTTACTAAAAAGGTCTAGAGTTCTAATGTTTCTAGGATAGTTAGTGGTCAGGTCTCAGATGACGGTAAAAAAAAAAGATTGAGAATATTGTTTTTCATCTTACAGTTAATCTCAAACTCATATCATGACAATTAATTGAAAGGGTTGAAATTGTTGCTTTTTGACTACATCCTTTCTCCTATGTTTAAAATTTCGCACTTACTAAAACCTTCTAGAGTTCTAATTTTTCTAGAACAGTTAGTAATCAGCTCACAGATGACGGTAAAAGAGAAAGATTTAGAATATTATTTTTCATCTTACAGTTAATCTCAAACCCATTCATGACAATTAATTCAAATGGTTGAAATTGTTGCTTTTTGGCTACATCATTTCTCCTATGTTTAAAATTTCCCACTAACTAAAAAGGTCTAGAGTTCTAATGTTTCTAGGACACATAGTACTCAGGTCACAGATGACAGTAAAGGAAAAAGATTTATAATATTGTTTTTTATCTTTCAGTTAATCTCAAATCCATATCATGACAATCAATTAAATGGTTGAAATTGTTGCTTTTTGGCTACATCATTTCTCTTATGTTTACAATTTTGCATTTACTAAAAAGGTCTAGAGTTCGGATGTTTCTAAGAAGGTTAGTGCTCAGCTCTGAGATGACGGTAAAGAGAAAAATATTGAGAATATTGCATTTCATCTTACAGTTAATCTCAAACTCATATCATAACAATAAATTGAAAGGGTTGAAATTGTTGCTTTTTGGCTAGATCATTTCTCCTATGTTTAAAATTTCGCACTTACTAAAAAGTTCTAGAGTTCTAATTTTTCTAGGACAGTTAGTAATCAGCTCACAGATGACGGTAAAAGAGAAAGATTTAGAATATTATTTTTCATCTACAGTTAATCTCAAACCAATTCATGACAATTAATTCAAATGATTGAAATTGTTTCTTTTTGGCTACATCATTTCTCCTATGTTTAAAATTTCCCACTTACTAAAAAAGCCTAGAGTTCTAATGTTTCTAGGACAGTTAGTGCTCAGGTTCACAGATGACGGTAAAGAAAAAAGATTGAGAGTATTGTTTTTCATCTTTCAGTTAATCTCAAACTCATATCATGACAATAAATTGAAAAGGGTTGAAATTGTTGCTTTTTGGCTAGATCATTTCTCCTATGTTTAAATTTTCTCACTTACTAAAAAGTTCTAGAGTTCTAATTTTTCTAGAACAATTAGTCCTCAGCTCACAGATGACTTTAAAAGAAAAAGATTTAGAATATTATTTTTCATCTTACAGTTAATCTCAAGTTCATATCATGACAATTAATTCAAATGGTTGAAATTGTTGCCTTTTGGCTACATCATTTCTCCTATGTTTAAAATTTCCCACTTACTAAAAAGGTCTAGAGTTCTGATGTTTCTAGGACATTAGTCCTCAGCTCTCAGATGACTTTAAAATAGAAAGATGTAGAAAATTGTTTTTCATCTGATAGTTAATCTCAAGTTCATATCATGACCATTAATTCAAATGGTTGAAATTGTTGCTTTTTGGCTACATCATTGTTCCTATGTTTAAAATTTCCCACTTACTAAAAAGGTCTAGAGTTCTAATGTTTCTAGGACACATAGTACTCAGGTCACAGATGACAGTAAAGGAAAAAGATTGATAATATTGTTTTTCATCTTTCAGTTAATCTCAAATCCATATCATGACAATTAATTAAATTGGTTGAAATTGTTGCTTTTTGGCTACATCATTTCTCCTACATTTAAAATTTCCCACTTACTAAATAGATCTGGAGTTCTGATTTTTCTAGAACAGTTAGTCTTTAGCTCACAGATGATTTGAAAAGTGAAAGACATACAATATTGTTTTTCATCTGAGAGTTAATCTCAAGTTCATATCATGACCATTAATTCAAATGGTTGAAATTGTTCCCTTTTGGCTACATCATTTCTCCTATATCTAAAATTTCCCATTTACAATAAAGGTGTAGAATTCTGATGTTTCTAGGACACATAGTGCGCAGGTCACAGATGACAGTAAAAAAAAGATTTATAATATTGTTTTTTATCTTTCAGTTAATCTCAAATCCATGTCATGACAATCAATTAAATGGTTGAAATTGTTGCTTTTTGGCTACATCATTTCTCTTATGTTTACAATTTTGCATTTACTAAAAAGGTCTAGAGTTCTGATGTTTCTAGGAACGTTAGTGGTCAGCTCTAAGATGACGGTAAAGAAAACAGATTGAGAATATTGCATTTCATCTTACAGTTAATCTCAAACTCATATCACAACAATTAATTGAAAGGGTTGAAATTGTTGCTTTTTGGCTACATCATTTCTCCTATGTTTAAAATTTCGCACTTACTAAAAAGTTCTAGAGTTCTAATTTTTCTAGGGCAGTTAGTAATCAGCTCACAGATGACGGTAAAAGAGAAAGATTTAGAATATTACTTTTCATCTTACAGTTAATCTCAAACCCATTCATGACAATTAATTAAAGTGGTTGAAATTGTTGCTTTTTGGCTACATCATTTCTCCTATGTTTAATATTTCCCACTTACTAAAAAATCTAGAGATCTGATTTTTCTAGAACAGTTATTCCTCAGCTCACATATGAGTTTAAAAGAGAAACATATCAAATATTACTTTTCTTCTTACAGTTAATCTCAAGTTCATATCATGAACATTAATTCAAATGGCTGAAAATGTTGCTTTTTGGCTACATCATTTATCCTATGTTTAAATTTTCTCACTTACTAAAAAGGTCTAGAGTTCTAATGTTTCTAGAATAGTGAGTGGTCAGGTCTCAGATGACGGTAAAGAGAAAAAGATTGTGAATATTGTTTTTCATTTTACAGTTAATCTCAAGCTCATATCATGACAATTAATTGAAAGGGTTGAAACTGTTGCTGATTGACTACATCCTTTCTCCTATGTTTAAAATCTCGCACTTACTAAAACCTTCTAGAGTTCTAATTTTTCTAGGGCAGTTAGTAATCAGCTCACAGATGACGGTAAAAGAGAAAGATTTAGAATATTGTTTTTCATCTTACAGTTAATCTCAAACCCATTCATGACAATTAATTAAAATGGTTGAAATTGTTGCTTTTTGGCTACATCATTTCTCCTATGTTTAAAATTTCCCACTTACTAAAAAGGTCTAGAGTTCTAATGTTTCTAGGACACATAGTACTCAGGTCACAGATGACAGTAAAGGAAAAAGATTTATAATATTGTTTTTTATCTTTCAGTTAATCTCAAATCCATATCATGACAATCAATTAAATGGTTGAAATTGTTGCTTTTTGGCTACATCATTTCTCTTATGTTTACAATTTTGCATTTACTAAAAAGGTCTAGAGTTCGGATGTTTCTAAGAAGGTTAGTGCTCAGCTCTGAGATGACGGTAAAGAAAAATATTGAGAATATTGCATTTCATCTTACAGTTAATCTCAAACTCATATCATAACAATAAATTGAAAGGGTTGAAATTGTTGCTTTTTGGCTAGATCATTTCTCCTATGTTTAAAATTTCGCACTTACTAAAAAGTTCTAGAGTTCTAATTTTTCTAGGACACTTAGTAATCAGCTCACAGATGACGGTAAAAGAGAAAGATTTAGAATATTATTTTTCATCTTACAATTAATCTCAAACCAATTCATGACAATTAATTCAAATGATTGAAATTGTTTCTTTTTGGCTACATCATTTCTCCTATGTTTAAAATTTCCCACTTACTAAAAAAGGCCTAGAGTTCTAATGTTTCTAGGACAGTTAGTGCTCAGGTTGCAGATGACGGTAAAGAAAAATATTGAGAGTATTGTTTTTCATCTTACAGTTAATCTCAAACTCATATCATGACAATAAATTGAAAGGGTTGAAATTGTTGCTTTTTGGCTAGATCATTTCTCCTATGTTTAAATTTTCTCACTTACTAAAAAGTTCTAGAGTTCTAATTTTTCTAGGACAATTAGTCAGCAGCTCACAGATGACGGTAAAAGAAAAAGATTTAGAATATTATTTTTCATCTTACAGTTAATCTCAAACCCATTCATGACAATTAATTAAAATGGTTGAAATTGTTGCTTTTTGGCTACATCATTTCTCCTATGTTTAAAATTTCGCACTTACTAAAAAAAGTTCTATAGTTCTGATTTTTCTAGAACATTAGTTTTTCATCTCAGTTAATCTCAAACAGATGACTTTAAAATAGAAAGATGTAGAAAATTCTCACTTTTCTAGATCTGATAGTTAATCAGATCAAGTTCAGTTAATATCATGACCATTAATTCAAATGGTTGAAATTGTTGCTTTTTGGCTACATCATTTCTCCTATGTTTAAAATTTCCCACTTACTAAAAAGGTCTAGAGTTCTATGTTTCTAGGAAGTTAGTTCTCAGCTCACAGATGACTTTAAAAGAGAAAGATGTAGAAAATTGGTTTTCATCTGATAGTTAATCTCAAGTTCATATCATGACAATTAATTCAAATGGTTGAAATTGTTGCCTTTTGGCTACATCAGTTCCTATGTTTAAAAGGTCTTACTAAAAAGAGTTCTGACTAGTAAAGGTCACAGATGATTGATTGATAATATTGTTTTTTATCTTTCAGTTAATCTCAAATCCATATCATGACAATTAATTAAATTGGTTGAAATTGTTGCTTTTTGGCTACATCATTTCTCCTACATTTAAAATTTCCCACTTACTAAATAGATCTGGAGTTCTGATTTTTCTAGAACAGTTAGTCTTTAGCTCACAGATGATTTGAAAAGTGAAAGACATACAATATTGTTTTTCATCTGAGAGTTAATCTCAAGTTCATATCATGACCATTAATTCAAATGGTTGAAATTGTTCCCTTTTGGCTACATCATTTCTCCTATATCTAAAATTTCCCATTTACAATAAAGGTGTAGAATTCTGATGTTTCTAGGACACATAGTGCTCAGGTCACAGATGACAGTAAAGAAAAAGATTTATAATATTGTTTTTTATCTTTCAGTTAATCTCAAATCCATGTCATGACAATCAATTAAATGGTTGAAATTGTTGCTTTTTGGCTACATCATTTCTCTTATGTTTACAATTTTGCATTTACTAAAAGGTCTAGAGTTCTGATGTTTCTAGGAACGTTAGTGGTCAGCTCTAAGATGACGGTAAAGAAAACAGATTGAGAATATTGCATTTCATCTTACAGTTAATCTCAAACTCATATCACAACAATTAATTGAAAGGGTTGAAATTGTTGCTTTTTGGCTACATCATTTCTCCTATGTTTAAAATTTCGCACTTACTAAAAAGTTCTAGAGTTCTAATTTTTCTAGGGCAGTTAGTAATCAGCTCACAGATGACGGTAAAAGAGAAAGATTTAGAATATTACTTTTCATCTTACAGTTAATCTCAAACCCATTCATGACAATTAATTAAAGTGGTTGAAATTGTTGCTTTTTGGCTACATCATTTCTCCTATGTTTAATATTTCCCACTTACTAAAAAATCTAGAGATTCTGATTTTTGTAGAACAGTTATTCCTCAGCTCACATATGAGTTTAAAAGAGAAACATATCAAATATTACTTTTCATCTTACAGTTAATCTCAAGTTCATATCATGAACATTAATTCAAATGGCTGAAAATGTTGCCTTTTGGCTACATCATTTATCCTATGTTTAAATTTTCTCACTTACTAAAAAGGTCTAGAGTTCTAATGTTTCTAGAATAGTGAGTGGTCAGGTCTCAGATGACGGTAAAGAAAAAAGATTGTGAATATTGTTTTTCATTTTACAGTTAATCTCAAGCTCATATCATGACAATTAATTGAAAGGGTTGAAATTGTTGCTTTTTGACTACATCATTTCTCCTATGTTTAAAATCTCGCACTTACTAAAACCTTCTAGAGTTCTAATTTTTCTAGGGCAGTTAGTAATCAGCTCACAGATGACGGTAAAAGAGAAAGATTTAGAATATTGTTTTTCATCTTACAGTTAATCTCAAACCCATTCATGACAATTAATTAAAATGGTTGAAATTGTTGCTTTTGGCTACATCATTTCTCCTATGTTTAAAATTTCCCACTTACTAAAAAGGTCTAGAGTTCTAATGTTTCTAGGACACATAGTGCTCAGGTCACAGATGACAGTAAAGGAAAAAGATTTATAATATTGTTTTTTATCTTTCAGTTAATCTCAAATCCATATCATGACAATCAATTAAATGGTTGAAATTGTTGCTTTTTGGCTACATCATTTCTCTTATGTTTACAATTTTGCATTTACTAAAAAGGTCTAGAGTTCGGATGTTTCTAGGAAGGTTAGTGCTCAGCTCTGAGATGACGGTAAAGAAAAAATATTGAGAATATTGCATTTCATCTTACAGTTAATCTCAAACTCATATCATAACAATAAATTGAAAGGGTTGAAATTGTTGCTTTTTGGCTAGATCATTTCTCCTATGTTTAAAATTTCGCACTTACTAAAAAGTTCTAGAGTTCTAATTTTTCTAGGACACTTAGTAATCAGCTCACAGATGACGGTAAAGAGAAAGATTTAGAATATTATTTTTCATCTTACAATTAATCTCAAACCAATTCATGACAATTAATTCAAATGATTGAAATTGTTCCCTTTTGGCTACATCATTTCTCCTATGTTTAAAATTTCCCATTTACTAAAAAGGCCTAGAGTTCTAATGTTTCTAGGACAGTTAGTGCTCAGGTTGCAGATGACGGTAAAGAAAAAATATTTATAATATTGTTTTTCATCTTTCAGTTAATCTCAAACTCATATCATGACAATAAATTAAAGGGTTGAAATTGTTGCTTTTTGGCTAGATCATTTCTCCTATGTTTAAATTTTGCATTTACTAAAAAGTTCTAGAGTTCTAATTTTTCTAGGACAATTAGTGGTCAGCTCACAGATGACGGTAAAAGAAAAAGATTTAGAATATTATTTTTCATCTTACAGTTAATCTCAAACCCATTCATGACAATTAATTAAAATGGTTGAAATTGTTGCTTTTTGGCTACATCATTTCTCCTATGTTTAAAATTTCGCACTTACTAAAAAGTTCTAGAGTTCTAATTTTTCTAGAACATTAGTCCTCAGCTCACAGATGACTTTAAAATAGAAAAAAGATTAGAAAATTGGTTTTCATCTGATAGTTAATCTCAAGTTCATATCATGACCATTAATTCAAATGGTTGAAATTGTTGCTTTTTGGCTACATCATTGTTCCTATGTTTAAAATTTCCCACTTACTAAAAAGGTCTAGAGTTCTAATGTTTCTAGGACACATAGTACTCAGGTCACAGATGACAGTAAAGGAAAAAGATTGATAATATTGTTTTTTATCTTTCAGTTAATCTCAAATCCATATCATGACAATTAATTAAAATGGTTGAAATTGTTGCTTTTTGGCTACATCATTTCTCCTACATTTAAAATTTCCCACTTACTAAATAGATCTGGAGTTCTGATTTTTCTAGAACAGTTAGTCTTTAGCTCACAGATGATTTGAAAAGTGAAAGACATACAATATTGTTTTTCATCTGAGAGTTAATCTCAAGTTCATATCATGACCATTAATTCAAATGGTTGAAATTGTTCCCTTTTGGCTACATCATTTCTCCTATATCTAAAATTTCCCATTTACAAAAAGGTCTAGAAGTTCTGATGTTTCTAGGACACATAGTACGCAGGTCACAGATGACAGTAAAGAAAAAGATTTATAATATTGTTTTTTATCTTTCAGTTAATCTCAAATCCATGTCATGACAATCAATTAAATGGTTGAAATTGTTGCTTTTTGGCTACATCATTTCTCTTATGTTTACAATTTTGCATTTACTAAAAAGGTCTAGAGTTCTGATGTTTCTAGGAAAGTTAGTGGTCAGCTCTAAGATGACAGTAAAGAAAACAGATTGAGAATATTGCATTTCATCTTACAGTTAATCTCAAACTCATATCACAACAATTAATTGAAAGGGTTGAAATTGTTGCTTTTTGGCTACATCATTTCTCCTATGTTTAAAATTTCGCACTTACTAAAAAGTTCTAGAGTTCTAATTTTTCTAGAACAGTTAGTAATCAGCTCACAGATGACGGTAAAAGAGAAAGATTTAGAAAATCTTACAGTTAATTTCCATCTGACAATTAATTAAAGTTAATCTCAATTTCTCATTTAATGACCATTAATTCTAAATGGTTGAAATTCCTGCTCACATATGAGTTTAAAAGAGAAACTATCAAATATTATCAGTTTTTTCCTATTGTTTGAAAATTTGGCTACATCATTTACTATGTTTAAAACTTATGTCTAGAGTTCTAATGTTTCTAGAATAGTTAGTGGTCAGCTCACAGATGACGGTAAAGAAAAAAAGATTGTAGAATATTGTTTTCATCTTACAGTTAATCTCAAGCTCATATCATGACAATTAATTGAAAATGGTTGAAATTGTTGCTTTTTAGCTACATCATTTCTCCTATATTTAAAATTCGCACTTACTAAAAAGTTCTAGAGTTCTAATTTTCTAGAACAGTTAGTAATCAGCTCACAGATGACGGTAAAAGAGAAAGATTTAGAATATTGTTTTTCATCTACAGTTAATCTCAAGTTCATTCATGACAATTAATTCAAATGGTTGAAATTGTTGCCTTTTGGCTACATCATTTCTCCTATGTTTAAAATTTCCCACTTACTAAAAAGGTCTAGAGTTCTAATGTTTCTAGGACACATAGTGCTCAGGTCACAGATGACAGTAAAGGAAAAAAGATTTATAATATTGTTTTTTATCTTTCAGTTAATCTCAAATCCATATCATGACAATCAATTAAATGGTTGAAATTGTTGCTTTTTGGCTACATCATTTCTCTTATGTTTACAATTTTGCATTTACTAAAAAGGTCTAGAGTTCGGATGTTTCTAGGAAAGTTAGTGCTCAGCTCTAAGATGACGGTAAAGAAAAATATTGAGAATATTGCATTTCATCTTACAGTTAATCTCAAACTCATATCATAACAATAAATTGAAAGGGTTGAAATTGTTGCTTTTTGGCTACATCATTTCTCCTATGTTTAAAATTTCGCACTTACTAAAAAGTTCTAGAGTTCTAATTTTTCTAGGACAGTTAGTCCTCAGCTCACAGATGACTTTAAAAGAGAAAGATTTAGAAAATTATTTTTCATCTTACAGTTAATCTCAAACCATATCATGACAATTAATTCAAATGGTTGAAATTGTTGCCTTTTTGGCTACATCATTTCTCCTATGTTTAAAATTTCTCATTTACTAAAAAAGGCCTAGAGTTCTGATGTTTCTAGGACAGTTAGTGCTCAGCTCTAAGATGACGGTTAAGAAAAAAGATTTAGAATATTGTTTTTCATCTTACAGTTAATCTCAAACTCATATCATGACAATTAATTAAATGGTTGAAATTGTTGCTTTTTGGCTACATCATTTCTCCTATGTTTAAAATTTCTCACTTACTAAAAAGTTCTAGAGTTCTGATTTTCTAGAACAGTTAGTCCTCAGCTCACAGATGACTTTAAAAGAAAGAAAGATTTAGAATATTATTTTTCATCTGACAGTTAATCTCAAAGTTCATATCATGACAATTAATTCAAATGGTTGAAATTGTTGCCTTTTGGCTACATCATTTCTCCTATGTTTAAAATTTCCCAACTTACTAAAAAGGTCTAGAGTTCTGATGTTTCTAGGACAGTTAGTCCTCAGGTCACAGATGATGGTTAAAAGAGAAAGATTTAGAATATTGTTTTTCATCTTACAGTTAATCTCAAGTTCATATCATGACAATTAATTAAAATGGTTGAAATTGTTGCTTTTTGGCTACATCATTTTCCTATGTTTAAAATTTCCCACTTACTAAAAAGGTCTAGAGTTCTAATGTTTCTAGGACAGTTAGTGCTCAGGTCACAGATGACAGTAAAGAAAAAGATTTAGAATATTGTTTTTCATCTTTCAGTTAATCTCAAATCCATATCATGACAATTAATTAAATTGGTTGAAATTGTTGCTTTTTGGCTACATCATTTCTCCTACATTTAAAATTTCCCACTTACTAAATAGATCTAGAGTTCTGATTTTTCTAGAACAGTTAGTCTTTAGCTCACAGATGATTTGAAAAGTGAAAGACATACAATATTGTTTTTCATCTGACAGTTAATCTCAAGTTCATATCATGACCATTAATTCAAATGGTTGAAATTGTTCCCTTTTGGCTACATCATTTCTCCTATATCTAAAATTTCCCATTTACTATAAAGGTGTAGAGTTCTGATGTTTCTAGGACACATAGTGCTCAGGTCACAGATGACAGTAAAAGAAAAAGATTTATAATATTGTTTTTTATCTTTCAGTTAATCTCAAATCCATGTCATGACAATCAATTAAATTGGTTGAAATTGTTGCTTTTTGGCTACATCATTTCTCTTATGTTTAAAATTTTGCATTTACTAAAAAGGTCTAGAGTTCTGATGTTTCTAGGAACAGTTAGTGGTCAGCTCTAAGATGACGGTAAAGAAAAAGATTGAGAATATTGCATTTCATCTTACAGTTAATCTCAAACTCATATCATGACAATTAATTGAAATGGTTGAAATTGTTGCTTTTTGGCTACATCATTTCTCCTATGTTTAAAATTTCCCACTTACTAAAAAGGTCTAGAGTTCTAATGTTTCTAGGACACAGTTAGTAATCAGCTCACAGATGACAGTAAAAGAAAAAGATTTAGAATATTGTTTTTCATCTTACAGTTAATCTCAAATCCATATCATGACAATTAATTAAATGGTTGAAATTGTTGCTTTTTGGCTACATCATTTCTCCTATGTTTACAATTTCCCACTTACTAAAAAGGTCTAGAGTTCTGATTTTCTAGGAAACAGTTAGTCTTTCAGCTCTAAGATGACGGTAAAGAAAAGAGATTGTGAATATTGTTTTTCATCTTACAGTTAATCTCAAACTCATATCATGACAATTAATTGAAAGGGTTGAAATTGTTGCTTTTTGGCTACATCATTTCTCCTATGTTTAAAATTTCGCACTTACTAAAAAGTTCTAGAGTTCTAATTTTTCTAGGACAGTTAGTAATCAGCTCACAGATGACGGTAAAAGAGAAAGATTTAGAATATTGTTTTTCATCTTACAGTTAATCTCAAACCCATTCATGACAATTAATTAAAATGGTTGAAATTGTTGCTTTTTGGCTACATCATTTCTCCTATGTTTAAAATTTCCCACTTACTAAAAAGGTCTAGAGTTCTAATGTTTCTAGGACACATAGTACTCAGGTCACAGATGACAGTAAAGGAAAAAGATTTATAATATTGTTTTTTATCTTTCAGTTAATCTCAAATCCATATCATGACAATCAATTAAATGGTTGAAATTGTTGCTTTTTGGCTACATCATTTCTCTTATGTTTACAATTTTGCATTTACTAAAAAGGTCTAGAGTTCGGATGTTTCTAGGAAAGTTAGTGCTCAGCTCTAAGATGACGGTAAAGAAAAAGATTGAGAATATTGCATTTCATCTTACAGTTAATCTCAAACTCATATCATAACAATAAATTGAAAGGGTTGAAATTGTTGCTTTTTGGCTACATCATTTCTCCTATGTTTAAAATTTCGCACTTACTAAAAAGTTCTAGAGTTCTAATTTTTCTAGGACAGTTAGTAATCAGCTCACAGATGACGGTAAAAGAGAAAGATTTAGAATATTATTTTTCATCTTACAGTTAATCTCAAACCATATTCATGACAATTAATTAAAATGGTTGAAATTGTTTCTTTTTGGCTACATCATTTCTCCTATGTTTAAAATTTCCCACTTACTAAAAAGGTCTAGAGTTCTAATGTTTCTAGGACAGTTAGTGCTCAGGCACAGATGACAGTAAAGAAAAAGATTTAGAATATTGTTTTTCATCTTACAGTTAATCTCAAATCCATATCATGACAATTAATTAAAATGGTTGAAATTGTTGCTTTTTGGCTACATCATTTCTCCTATGTTTACAATTTTCCACTTACTAAAAGGTCTAGAGTTCTGATTTTTCTAGGACAGTTAGTCTCAGCTCACAGATGACGGTAAAGAAAAAGATTGAGAATATTATTTTTCATCTTACAGTTAATCTCAAACTCATATCATGACAATAAATTAAAATGGTTGAAATTGTTGCTTTTTGGCTACATCATTTCTCCTATGTTTAAAATTTCGCACTTACTAAAAGTTCTAGAGTTCTAATTTTTCTAGAACAGTTAGTCCTCAGCTCACAGATGACTTTAAAATAGAAAGATGTAGAAAATTGTTTTTCATCTGATAGTTAATCTCAAGTTCATATCATGACCATTAATTCAAATGGTTGAAATTGTTGCCTTTTTGGCTACATCATTTCTCCTATGTTTAAAATTTCTCATTTACTAAAAAGGTCTAGAGTTCTGATGTTTCTAGGACAGTTAGTTCTCAGCTCTACAGATGACAGTTAAAAAAAAGATTTAAAATATTGTTTTTCATCTTTCAGTTAATCTCAAAGCTCATATCATGACAATTAATTAAAATGGTTGAAATTGTTGCTTTTTGGCTACATCATTTCTCCTATATTTAAAATTTCTCACTTACTAAAAAGGTCTAGAGTTCTGATTTTTCTAGAACAGTTAGTCCTCAGCTCACAGATGACTTTAAAACAGAAAGATAGAAATATTGGTTTTCATCTGACAGTTAATCTCAAGTTCATATCATGACCATTAATTCAAAAGTTGAAATTGTTGCCTTTTGGCTACATCATTTCTCCTATATTTAAAATTTCCCATTTACTAAAAAGGTCTAGAGTTCTGATGTTTCTAGGACAGTTAGTGGTCTGGTCTCAGATGATGGTTAAAGAGAAAGATTTAGCATATTGTTTTTCATCTTACAGTTAATCTCAAGCTCATATCATGACAATTAATTAAAATGGTTGAAATTGTTGCTTTTTGGCTACATCATTTCTCCTATGTTTAAAATTTTGCATTTACTAAAAGGTCTAGAGTTCTGATGTTTCTAGGACAGTTAGTGGTCAGCTCAAGATGACAGTAAAGAAAAAAGATTGAGAATATTGTTTTTCATCTTACAGTTAATCTCAAATCCATATCATGACAATTAATTAAATTGGTTGAAATTGTTGCTTTTTGGCTACATCATTTCTCCTACATTTTAAAATTTCCCACTTACTAAATAGATCTAGAGTTCTGATTTTTCTAGAACAGTTAGTCTTTAGCTCACAGATGATTTGAAAAGTGAAAGATTTACAATATTGTTTTTCATCTGACAGTTAATCTCAAGTTCATATCATGACCATTAATTCAAATGGTTGAAATTGTTCCCTTTTGGCTACATCATTTCTCCTATATCTAAAATTTCCCATTTACTAATAAAGGTGTAGAGTTCTGATGTTTCTAGGACACATAGTGCTCAGGTCACAGATGACAGTAAAGGAAAAAGATTTATAATATTGTTTTTTATCTTTCAGTTAATCTCAAATCCATGTCATGACAATCAATTAAATGGTTGAAATTGTTGCTTTTTGGCTACATCATTTCTCTTATGTTTACAATTTTGCATTTACTAAAAAGGTCTAGAGTTCTGATGTTTCTAGGAAAGTTAGTGGTCAGCTCTAAGATGACGGTAAAGAAAAAAGATTGAGAATATTGCATTTCATCTTACAGTTAATCTCAAACTCATATCATGACAATTAATTGAAAGGGTTGAAATTGTTGCTTTTTGGCTACATCATTTCTCCTATGTTTAAAATTTCGCACTTACTAAAAAGTTCTAGAGTTCTAATTTTCTAGGACAGTTAGTAATCAGCTCACAGATGACGGTAAAAGAGAAAGATTTAGAATATTATTTTTCATCTTACAGTTAATCTCAAACCCATTCATGACAATTAATTAAAATGGTTGAAATTGTTGCTTTTTGGCTACATCATTTCTCCTATGTTTAAAATTTCCCACTTACTAAAAAGATCTAGAGTTCTAATGTTTCTAGGACACATAGTACTCAGGTCACAGATGACAGTAAAGGAAAAGATTTATAATATTGTTTTTCATCTTTCAGTTAATCTCAAATCCATATCATGACAATTAATTAAATGGTTGAAATTGTTGCTTTTTGGCTACATCATTTCTCTTATGTTTACAATTTTGCATTTACTAAAAAGGTCTAGAGTTCTGATGTTTCTAGGAAAGTTAGTGGTCAGCTCTAAGATGACGGTAAAGAAAAAAGATTGAGAATATTGTTTTTCATCTTACAGTTAATCTCAAACTCATATCATGACAATAAATTGAAATGGTTGAAATTGTTGCTTTTTGGCTACATCATTTCTCCTATGTTTAAAATTTCTCACTTACTAAAAAGTTCTAGAGTTCTAATTTTTCTAGAACAGTTAGTCCTCAGCTCTCAGATGACTTTAAAAAAAAAATATAGAGACTTTTCATCTGAACAGTTAATCTCAAGTTCATATCATGAACATTAATTAAAAATGGTTGAAATTGTCTCAAGCATCATTTCTCCTATATTTAAAATTTCCCAAATACTAAAAAGGTCTAGAGTTCTGATGTTTCTAGGACAGTTAGTGGTCTGGTCTCAGATGATGGTTAAAGAGAAAGATTTAGCATATTGTTTTTCATCTTACAGTTAAAGCTCATATCATGACAATTAAATAAAATGGTTGAAATTGTTGCTTTTTGGCTACATCATTTTCTCCTATGTTTAAAATTGCCAACTTACTAAAAAGGTCTAGAGTTTTGATGTTCAGAGTTCTAGGACAGGTAGTGCTTAGGTCACAGATGACAGTCAAAGACAGTAAAAAAAATAGAATATTATTTTTTCATCTTACAGTTAATCTCAAACCCATATCATGACAATTAATTAAATTGGTTGAAATTGTTGCTTTTTGGCTACATCATTTCTCCTACATTTTAAATTTCCCACTTACTAAATAGATCTAGAGTTCTGATTTTTCTAGAACAGTTAGTCTTTAGCTCACAGATGATTTGAAAATGAAAGACATACAATATTGTTTTTCATCTGAGAGTTAATCTCAAGTTCATATCATGACCATTAATTCAAATGGTTGAAATTGTTCCCTTTTG
This sequence comes from Doris montereyensis, assembly GCA_037039925.1. Taxonomy (NCBI): domain Eukaryota; kingdom Metazoa; phylum Mollusca; class Gastropoda; order Nudibranchia; family Dorididae; genus Doris; species Doris montereyensis. The sequence continues at coordinate 25,527 of JAXRKP010000583.1, forward strand.
GCTACATCATTTCTCCTATATTTAAAATTTCCCATTTACTATAAAGGTGTAGAGTTCTGATGTTTCTAGGACACATAGTGCTCAGGTCACAGATGACAGTAAAGGAAAAAGATTTATAATATTGTTTTTTATCTTTCAGTTAATCTCAAATCCATGTCATGACAATCAATTAAATGGTTGAAATTGTTGCTTTTTGGCTACATCATTTCTCTTATGTTTACAATTTTGCATTTACTAAAAAGGTCTAGAGTTCTAATGTTTCTAGGAATGTTAGTGGTCAGCTCTAAGATGACGGTAAAGAAAACAGATTGAGAATATTGCATTTCATCTTACAGTTAATCTCAAACTCATATCACAACAATTAATTGAAAGGGTTGAAATTGTTGCTTTTTGGCTACATCATTTCTCCTATGTTTAAAATTTCGCACTTACTAAAAAGTTCTAGAGTTCTAATTTTTCTAGGGCAGTTAGTAATCAGCTCACAGATGACGGTAAAAGAGAAAGATTTAGAATATTATTTTTCATCTTACAGTTAATCTCAAACCCATTCATGACAATTAATTAAAATGGTTGAAATTGTTGCTTTTTAGCTACATCATTGTTCCTATGTTTAAAATTTCCCACTTACTAAAAAGGTCTAGAGTTTTAATGTTTCTAGGACACATAGTACTCAGGTCACAGATGACAGTAAAGGAAAAAGATTTATAATATTGTTTTTTATCTTTCAGTTAATCTCAAATCCATATCATGAAAATCAATTAAATGGTTGAAATTGTTGCTTTTTGGCTACATCATTTCTCTTATGTTTACAATTTTGCATTTACTAAAAAGGTCTAGAGTTCGGATGTTTCTAGGAAAGTTAGTGCTCAGCTCTAAGATGACGGTAAAGAAAAAATATTGAGAAGATTGCATTTCATCTGACAGTTAATCTCAAACTCATATCATGACAATAAATTGAAAGGGTTGAAATTGTTGCTTTTTGGCTACATCATTTCTCCTATGTTTAATATTTCGCACTTACTAAAACGTTCTAGAGTTCTAATTTCTCTAGCACAGTTAGTCCTCAGCTCACAGATGACGGTAAAAGAGAAAGATTTAGAACATTATTTTTCAGCTTACAATTAATCTCAAACTCATTCATGACAATTAATTAAAAGGATTGAAATTGTTGCTTTTTGGCTACATCATTTCTCCTATATTTAAAATTTCCCACTTACTAAAAAGGTCTATAGTTCTGATTTTTCTAGAACAGTTAGTCCTCAGCTCACAGATGACTTTAAAATAGAAAGATGTAGAAAATTGGTTTTCATCTGATAGTTAATCTCAAGTTCATATCATGACCATTAATTCAAATGGTTGAAATTGTTGCCTTTTGGCTACATCATTTGTCCTATGTTTAAAATTTCTCATTTACTAAAAACATGTCGAGTTCTGATGTTTCTAGGAGACTTAGCGGTCAGCTCTAAGATGACGGTTAAGAAAAAGATTTAAAATATTGTTTTTCATCTTTCAGTTAATCTGAAGCTCATATCATGACAATTGAAAAATACAATGGTTTAAATTGTTGCTTTTTAGCTACATCATTTCTCCTATATTTAAAATTTCTCACTTACTAAAAAGGTCTAGAGTTCTGATTTTCCTAGAACTGTTAGTCCTCAGCTCACAGATGACTTTCAAAGAGAAAGATATAGTATATTGTTTTTCATCTGACAGTTATTCTCAAGTTCATATCATGAAATTAATTCAAATAGTTGAAATTGTTGCCTTTTGGCTGCATCATTTCTCCTATATTTAAAATTTCCCAAATACTAAAAAGGTCTAGAGTTCTGATGTTTCTAGGACAGTTAGTGGTCTGGTCTCAGATGATGGTTAAAGAGAAAGATTTAGCATATTGTTTTTCATCTTACAGTTAATCTCAAGCTCATATCATGACAATTAAATAAAATCGTTGAAATTGTTGCTTTTTGGCTACATCATTTCTCCTATGTTTAAAATTGCCAACTTACTAAAAAGGTCTAGAGTTTTGATGTTCCTAGGACAGGTAGTGCTTAGGTCACAGATGACAGTAAAGAAAAAAAATAGAATATTGTTTTTCATCTTACAGTTAATCTCAAACCCATATCATGACAATTAATTAAATTGGTTGAAATTGTTGCTTTTTGGCTACATCATTTCTCCTACATTTACAATTTCCCACTTACTAAATAGATCTAGAGTTCTGATTTTTCTAGAACAGTTAGTCTTTAGCTCACAGATGATTTGAAAAATGAAAGACATACAATATTGTTTTTCATCTGAGAGTTAATCTCAAGTTCATATCATGACCATTAATTCAAATGGTTGAAATTGTTCCCTTTTGGCTACATCATTTCTCCTATATTTAAAATTTCCCATTTACTATAAAGGTGTAGAGTTCTGATGTTTCTAGGACACATAGTGCTCAGGTCACAGATGACAGTAAAGGAAAAAGATTTATAATATTGTTTTTTATCTTTCAGTTAATCTCAAATCCATGTCATGACAATCAATTAAATGGTTGAAATTGTTGCTTTTTGGCTACATCATTTCTCTTATGTTTACAATTTTGCATTTACTAAAAAGGTCTAGAGTTCTAATGTTTCTAGGAATGTTAGTGGTCAGCTCTAAGATGACGGTAAAAAAAACAGTTTGAGAATATTGCATTTCATCTTGTTTTTTCATCTTACAGTTAATCTCAAACCCATATCATGACAATTAATTCAAAAGGTTGAAATTGTTGCTTTTTGGCTACATCATTTCTCGTATGTTTAAAATTTCCCACTTACTACAAAAGTCTAGAAATCTGATCTTTCAAGGACAGTTAGTCCTCAGCTCACAGATGACGGTAAAGAAAAAGATTGAAAATGTTGTTTTTCATCTTACAGTTCATCTCAAGTTCTTTTCATAACAATTAATTGAAAGGGTTGAAATTGTTGCTTTTTGGTTACATCATTTCTCCTATGTTTAAAATTTCCCACTAACTAAAAAGGTCTAGAGTTCTGATGTCCCTAGGGCAGTTAGTCCTCAGCTCGCCGAAGACAGTAAAGAAAGAATATTTAAAATATTCTTTTTCATCTTATAGTTAATCTCAAGCTCATATCATGACAATTAAATAAAATGGTTGAAATTGTTGCTTTTTGGCTACATAATTTCTCATATGTTTACAATTTCCAACTTACTTAAAAGGTCTAGAGGTCTGATTTTTCTGGAACAGTTATGCCTCAGCTCACAGATGACTTGAAAAGTGAAAGATATAGAATATTGTTTTTCATCTGACTGTTAATCTCAAACCCATATCATGACAATCAATTAAAATGGTTGAAATTGTTGCTTTTTGGATACATCATTTCTCTTATTTATACAATTTCGCATTTACTTAAAACATCTAGAGTTCTGATGTTTCTAGGACAGCTAGTGGTCAGCTCTAAGATGACGGTAAAGAAAAAGATTTAAAATATTGTTTTTCATCTTATAGTTAATCTCAAGCTCATATCATGACAATTAAATATAAATAGTTGAAATTGTTGCTTTTTCGCTACATCATTTCTCCTATATTTAAAAATTCTCATTTATTTGAAAAGGTGTAGAGTTCTAATGTTTCTAGGACAGCTAGTGCTCAGGTTACAAATGACGGTAAAGAAAAAAAAGATTGAGAATATTGTTTTTCATCTTACAGTTAATCTCAAACCAATATCATGAAAACCAATTAAAATTGTTTGAAAGTGTTGCCTTTTGGCTACATCTTTTCTCCTATGTTTAAAATTTCCCACTTACTAAAAAGGTGTAGAGTTCTGATGTTTCTAGGACAGTTAGTGGTCAGATCTCAGATGACGGTAAAGAAAAAAGATTGTGAATATTGTTTTCCATCTTACAGTTAATCTCATACTCATATCATGACAATTAATTGATAGGGTCAAAATTATTGCTTTTTGCTACATCATTTCTCCTATGTTTAAAATTTCCCACTTACTAAAAAGTTCTAGAGTTCTAATTTTTCTAGGACAGTTAGTCCTCAGCTCACAGAGGACTTTAAAAGAGAAAGATATCAAATATTGTTTTTGATCTGAAAGTTAATCTCAAGTTCATATCAATACCATTAATTCAAATAGTTGAAATTGTTGCTTTTTGCTACATCATTTTTTCTATGTTTAAAATTTCTCATTTACTAAAAAGGTCTAGAGTTCTGATGTTTCTAGTACAGTTAGTCCTCAGCTCACAGAAGACAGTAAAGAAAATATATTTAAAATATTCTTTTTCATCTTACAGTTAATCTCAAGCTCATATCATGACAATTAAATAAAATGGTTAAAATTGTTGCTTTTTGGCTACATCATTTCTTATATGTTTCTCATATGTTTACAATTTCCCACTTACTTAAAAGGTTTAGACGTCTGATTTTTCTAGAACAGTTATTTCGCAGCTCACAGATGACTTTAAGAGAGAAAGATATAGAATATTGCTTTTCATCTGACAGTTAATCTCAAGTTCATATCATGACCATTAATTCAAATGGTTGAAATTGTTGCTTTTTGGCTACATCATTTCTCATATGTTTAAAATTTCCAACTGACTAAAAAAGGTCTAGAGTTCTGATGTTCCTAAGACAGTTAGTGCTCAGGTCACAGATGACATTAAAGAAAAAAATTAGAATATTGTTTTTCATCTTACAGGTAATCTCAAACCCATATGATGACTATTAAATCAAATGGTTTAAATTGTTGCTTTTTGGCTACATCATTTCTTCTATATTTAAAATTTCTCACTTACTAAAGAGGTCTAGAGTTCTGATTTTCACCTATGTTTAAAATTTCCCATTTACTACAAAGGTCTAGTGTTCTGATGTTTCTAGGAAAAGTTAGTCCTCAGCTCTAAGAAGACGGTTAAGGAAAAAGATTTAAAAAATTGCTTTTCTTCTTACAGTTAATCTTAAGCTCATGTCATGACAATTAAATAAATTGCTTGAAATTGTTGCCTTTTGGCTACATCATTTCTCCTATGTTTATAATTTTTCACTCACTAAAGAGGTCTAGAGTTCTGATGTTTCAGTTAGTGGTCAGGTCTCAGATGACGGTAAAGAAAAAGATTGTGAATATTGTTTTTCATCTTACAGTTAATCTCAAACTCATATCATGACAACTAATTGAGAGGATTGAAATTATTGCTTTTTGGCTACATCATTTCTCCAATATTTAAAATTTCTCACTTACTAAAGAGGTCTAGAGTTCTGATTTTCCTAGAACAGTTAGTCCTCAGCTCACAGATGATTTGGAAAGTGAAAGATATAGAATATTGTTTTTCATCTGATAGTTAATCTCAAGTTCATATCATGACAATTATTTCAAATGGTTGAAATTGTTGTCTTTTGGCTACATCATTTCTCCTATGTTTAAAATTGCTCATTTACTAAAAAGGTGTAGAGTTCTGATGTTTCTAGGACAGTTAGTCCTCAGGTTACAGATGACGGTAAAGAAAAAAAGATTGAGAATATTGTTTTTTATCTTACAGTTAATTTCAAACCCATATCATGACAATCAATTAAAATGTTTGAAATTGTTACTTTTTGGCTACATCATTTCTCTTATGTTTACAATTTCCCATTTAATAAAAAAGGTTTAGAGTTCTGAATTTTCTAGGTTATTTAGTCCTCAGCTCAGAGATGACTTTAAAATAGAAATATATAGAATATTGTATTTCATCTTACAGTTAATCTCAAGTTCATATCATGACCGTTAATTCAAATAGTTGAAATTGTTGCCTTTTGGCTACATCATTTCACCTATGTTTAAAGTTTTCCCACTTACTAAAAAGGTGTAGAGTTCTGATGTTTCTAGGAAATTTAGTACTCAGGCCTCAGATGATAGTAAAGAAAAAATTTGTTAATATTGTTTTTCATCTTACAGTTAATCTCAAGCTGATATCATGACAATTAATTGAAAGGGTTTAAATTGTTGCTTTTTGGCTACATTATTTCTCCTATGTTTAAAATTTCCCACTTACTAAAAAGGTCTAGAGTTCTGATGTTTCCAGGACAGTTAGTGGTCAGGTCTCAGATGACCGTAAAGAAAAAGATTTAGAATATTGTTTTTCATCTTACAGTTAATCTCAAGCTCATATCATGACCATTAATTCAAATTGTTGAAATTGTTGCTTTTTGGTTACATCATTTCTCCTATGTTTCAAAATTTCCCACTTACTAAAAAGGTTTAGAGTTTTAATTTTTCTAGGACAGTTAGTCCTAAGCTCACAGATGACGGTAAAAGAGAAAGATTTAGAATATTGTTTTCTATCTTACAGTTAATCTCAAGCTCATATCATGACCATTATTTTTTTTGTTTTTGTTGTTTTGGCTACATCATTTATTCTATATCTAAAATTTACCACTTACTAAAAAGGTCTAGACTTTTGAAATTTCTAGGACAGTCAGTTCTCAGCTCACAGATGACGGTAAAAGAGAAAGATTTAGAATATTGTTTTTCACCTTACATTTAATCTCAAGCTCATTCACGACCATTAATTCAAATGGTTGAAATTGTTGCCTTTTGGCTACATCATTTATCCTATATTTAAAATTTCCTACTTACTAAACAAGTCTAGAGTTCTATTTTTCCGGGACAGTTAGTTCTCAGCTCATAGATGACTTTAAAGAAAAAAAAAGATTTAGAATAGTGTTTGTCATTATACAGTTAATCTCAAGCTCATATCATGACCATTAACTAAACTGATTGAAATTGTTGCTTTTGGGCTACATCATTTATCCTATGTTTAAAATTGATCACTTTCTAAAAAAGTGTGGAGTTTGTTTAGGACAATTAGTCCTCACCTCACAAGTGGCGGTAAAAGAGAAAAAGATTTAGAATAGTGTTTTTCATCTTACAGTTAATCTCAAGCTCATATCATGAGCCTTAATTAAAAGGTTGAAATTGTTGTTTTTTTGCTACATCATTTCTCCTATGTTT
>JAXRKP010000583.1:37500-92500 GCA_037039925.1 Doris montereyensis
AGGAAGAATGACATACTATATCATCCATGTAACAGATAACGCCTTTTATTCCTTGCAGTAATTTCGTCATAATACGTTGAAATATTTCTGGCGCTGATGTTATTCCAAATGGAAAATGTGTAAAATAGTACCTGTCAGACAGTGTGATGACCGCTGTGTATTTTGCTGATTTTGGATCAACCAGGGTTTGCCAAAATCCACTGGCTGCGTTGTTTAGGAAAGATTGTTGAATCATTGAGCTCGTGGATAATATCGTCAAGAGTTGGCAGAAGAAAAACGTTTTACGGCCTTGTTCAATTTCTTGAGATCTACACAGATTCTTACGTTACCATAATTTGGTTTAAACACTGGTGCAATTGGTGCCAACCAATCAATTCCTCAATTTCTTGAATGACATTTGCTTCCTTCATTCTCTTCAACTCGGCCTCAACTTTTTCATCAATGGAAGAGGTCTTCGTCTGGCCACTGGAACTGAGTACGGTGTGAGGTCATCTCGAAGTTGTATTTTTACTGATTCACATTTGACCTCTCCAAAAGTTTTCAGCCCTACTTCATTTAAATTGCCTCTTACAACAACTAGCCCTAAAGCTTTGGATGTTGCTCGGTTGAGAAGACATTATGTGTCTTTTTTTTCACTACATAAAATGTAGCATTTAAGTCATCTTTAATCTTCGTCGTGACAAGCCCATTAACACCTAGAGGACCGCCAGGACTGATAAGCTTAACTCCACGGTTTTCTTGTAACTTCGGTTTGCCAGCGGTTTTCCACATTTTGGTGGTAATGATATTGACATCGGCTCCTGTGTCTATCTTGAATGACACCATTGTGCGGAACAACTTTGTTTGTTCTCCATGGAGGCTCTGTATTGCTATTGTTTATAGCTCCAACGAAGCATTGTTTCTATTGATCATTGTCGTCACTGCCCTGTCTTAGACTGTTTACGTTCATATGTTTTGCGCGGCATACCTGACTAAAGTGATTCATTTTCTGGCAGTTGTGGCACGTTTTCCCGTAAGCAGGACATTTTCCTCTTTCGTGGTACCGGTACCAGCCCCACTTACTTCACACTTATCTTTTGTGATTAGGTATTCTATTATTCTTTTCGAGATACCCTTTTTGTTCTCATTTGTTTTGAAGTTGCGTCTAGCTATATATAGAATACCCTTGTTCTTGATGGGTTTTTTAACTAGAAGTTGCGCCTTTACTAACTCTTGTTGTCTCACTATTGTGACTGCATCATTAAGCTTCAAATCCGTGATTAACTGTAGCTTCAGTGAAAGTTCTTCGCTCTGCACCCTAGTACAAGTCGATCTCTAATCGCGTCATTTTTGTCTGGAAAATCCGCTTATCTTGCTAGTTCATACAATGCCCTTATACTATTCAATGGATTCATTTTCCAGTTGAGACTTTTGATAAAAGACGGTTACCTCGTGTATCACATTTCGACGAGGAGAGAAATGCGTTGCAAACCTGTCCAGGACTAGGTCAAAAACCGTTTCCTCCTGTTTTTTAAGTGAGAAGGTAGCAAGAATTTGCTCTGCCTCCGTTCCCATCACATAAATCACGCCGTCAACTTGTACCCGGCCTTCCTGCCCCTCAAGTTTTGAAGTTGACTGATACCTTAGGAAGCGCTGACGCCATTCAGGCCAACGATGGGGTTTATCGAGTATGAATTCAGGGGGTGGTTTAAAAGCCATCTTCTCTGAAATTGTTGATAAAATAAGAAATAAAACCTACTCACGCTGCCACCATGTCATGTACGTGGGTTGTACATGTAAACACAAAAGTCCAGACACTTAGGAAATATACATAAAGGGCAACATCGTAATAAGATACTGGAAACATATGGTTTGGTCCTACATTTTCTATTCATTGTCCCTTTTTTCTTTGTTTCTGTGATAACCAACATATCGACTTTGAACATTCCACGTCTTCAGCTAATTCTAACTGTTTTTCATTTAGTGCTGTAGCGTTCCTTGTTCTAAAAATCACAGTTCACGATCGTTTCCAGAGTCATCTTCGGAATGTCAATTCAGATATATCCTTGCTTCTCTGAATCTTTTAGTTTTGGGCAAGCAGGAGATTAGCCCACTGCACCCTAGGTAGGTAGTGGGGTTGCCACATTGAGTCCTCTTAACGGGCCTTGTTTGTGATCTTCTGTCAGTGTTAACTTCCTTTGGTCGACCAAGATCCGCCTTTAAAGCAGCAGAAGGCTCACGGGAGTCTGAGTCACCTAGTCTCGGTACAGGTGCAAGCACCTGCCCACTACCCCAAACTACCTATCGACACGTTTAAACTTAAACGTTATCACCATTGCGAGAACACAATATCGCTATCTCGCTCTTTTGTTTTTCCTTTAAAAAAATCTAAAACTAGCAAAACCATTATGTCTTATAAACGACCTGATAAAGTCAAAAACGTATCATTTTGAAATCGTTGTGAAGTTCTTCCTGATCTTGTTTCTCCTCCTTTCCACTCGCCCCCCCCCCCCTCAATCAAATTGTGTGATGCATGTGGGCCTATGGATATTCCTTGTTTGTTGTCTGACGAAGGGTTGCCCCGAAACGTCAGATGTTTGTTCTGTCTTCCCTGCTGTTCTGCCTTCCATGTATAACTGCATGGGGAGGAAATACAAGAGATAGAGAAAAGAAGAAATTTAATATGACACTGAAACACATAGGGAAACTTATAAATGATGTAGAGCCGGAGAACTTTGAAGATCTGTATGAGATTCAATGCAAGATCAAACTCGGGAGTACACTTAAAGACAACACCCACCCTCTTTTCTCCAAACCCAAAACAAGTAGTAGAAGCGGTCGACTTATACATTTAAAATCCCGCACTGAGAGATATTTTAGATATTTTCTCCCAAGCGCCATACGCAAGTTTGACCATACCTTACTTTGAAAGCACTATGACGTTTTTCTCACAATGTTTAAGAAATGTAAATTGATGGATGGTGAATCAATGATTTATGATAAGTTAATGAATGTGTATGAAGCTAAACTGATTTGTCTATAATTATTCTATCTTTTTTAAATTAAATTTTTATTTTTATGTATTGTTTCACAGCACTATTTATTTACCCATCTTTGAATTTTTGTATACGTCTCCTAAAATCTAAACATTTAAATTTGTTTTTTAGTTTAAATGCACTGATGTATTCTTTTATTTTTCAAACGGAAATTGTGATAACACAAGTATAATTTCCATTTTTAAAGATCTGAACCTTCCATTCTCGCTCATTCTTCACATCCCCCTCTACTACGTTTCTTATCACCGCTGTCTTTTTCTTTCTTTCTTCATCCTTTCTGTTTTTCTTCTGACATCACATTGTGTGATGCCTGAGGTAGTAGCCTACTTAGATCTAGATTCTAGATATTTCTCGTTTGTTGTCTGACGAAGGGTTATACCCAAAACGTCACGTGTTTGTGCTGTCTTTATTAGTAGAGTTTTTTAAATTTATTTATTTTAGTTTTTTAGTGGAGTTACTTATTGCCATATTTCGCCTTTGTCTTAGGTATGGAAAGTTTCATGAACAGCTCATGGTGTTGTATCATCGATACCAAATCTACTATATATCAAAGGGAGAGGAACTTTCCTTTACATCGATACTATATACGACAACCATTCACTCTCATTTCATTTTCAAAATTAGGATCAAAGATGAGCAAATTTATCATATGTTTGATAAAATATATAAAATTGTTGGTATAGAGCAGCATATTAAGAGGGCTAAAAACCTCATTTATAAATGATTTTCATGTTTTGTACTATTACAGATGGGTTCTAGAAGAGTCATAGCATAATATGAAAATGATAAAATCTCAAGTTCGATACTTTTGACCCAATCTGCGAGATTCAGCTGCTGTCCTCTTCCCCTTAAAATAGATCCGGTTTCTCCAAGGGAAGCATTACTTCTTCCGGTAAATATTTACCAAGAAATGGGAGAGCGAAAGCGATGCTGATCGTGGACTGAGGACGAGATTCGACAAATACTTCTCAAGGAAAAAATTGTGTCTTATTTAGAATTTAGATCTAGATCTATAAATTTAAGTTTTATATTAGTTTATAGAAATACACAATCTAACAATTCTAAATTCAGGACAGTTGATTGATCCCATCCACGGTGTTCTGAAAAGTATAAAACATTTTTTCTTTCTTTTTTCACCTTTAATAATAGATTAGATTTACGCCATAGACATAGAGCTGTCTATGTAGATCTAGATCTTATATAATGTACCTGAAAATCTATATGTTGAATTTAAAGCCAGTGTTGGTATTATTTCCGACCATGTTGGAAATTTTAAAAAATGGTATTCCCAACTGAGAAAAATTGGCGATATTGGAGTTAAGGGTCATAAATTATTTTCAACGGAGTTTGATCCTACATTTTAATTTGTCGGAGTTTGTCACACTTTGCCGACCCTGCTGATCCCATGGCCCATACACAAAGTATTGAAGCATTTTGTCTCATGCAAAGAAGAAAATCAAGCGAATGCATGGCACATCTCGCAATCACTTCATCAGCTACCTACGGGGTTTGAATGGAGATGGAGAAACGACACATTTGCTTTATCTGGCGGAAACGCATTTCGGAAAATTCTAAATGAAATTAACATGCAATACCCTGTGTAACTTTTCTTGAACTTGAAGAAATCTTTTTTTTTTGGAAAACTATTTTTTAAGTATTCTATTCTGTGAACAGTAAATAAATCTGGGGAAAATTTTTTTAGGGAATTGTTTTATAAAATAGATTTTGATTTTTATCTGTGTTACATGAATCAAATTTCATCTTTACAATCGTTACAAATCAGCAGTTTTTAAGATATTAATGCTTTTATTTTGAATTATAATACAGTGGAACCTCTCTAATTAGGGACACTGGGGAATTGCGAAACCCGGCCAATCGGGAAGCAATCTCATGGAACAGAACTTTTTCTATATATTTTACCTCTTAAGTGGGAAAGGTCCCCGGCTTGCACTGATTATCATTATCAGATTATTATCACTATTTCCCCCAAATTTATTTATTCCAACACGCACTTGTTATATCCGAATTTGGTTTCCGTGTTAGCAAAACATTGATTATTATAAATGCATTAATGTTTTACGTGTTATACATTACATATTACGTACACGATGTCGCAAGTGCTAGTTCATGATGACCATAAGCAAGACACACGAGATATCCATTACGAAGGTGTGAAAGCAGGGGTCCAGCCAGTACCTGCTCATCCACTTAACAATACAGTATGGTATTGACACGGGGTGGCGCATTTAGACAGCAGACTTGTGCACTGTCATAGTCTTTTATTGCCTGCCGAACTCGCCAATCTCAAGGATGGACACACAAGAAGATTTAACGATTCACCATGTCTTCTTGATTGCATACATGTCTTATCTATCTATTGTCCAACGAAGAGCGACTGTGAGTGACGGTGACCTCTCTGATGAATGCCATCTTTGTTTTAACAACTGGACCTGTGGCTACTTGTTCATTTAATTCTGCATTTTACCACTCACAGAAGGGCTCAGATACCTCAAACTGCTGAGGGAAAACCAAATACCATACGGAAACCCGGCAAATCCGGACAATTTTACAATCCACCGAGAGTTCCCGATTGGAAAGGTTCCACTGCATTGCCAATGTATGTTTAGGTCAACACTAATTGTGTAGTAATACAATTTCAATGGTCAGAGGGACCTAACCTTGCCTTGTATGGGGTGCGGGATGGGGTTCGGGTAAGGGATGGTGATTGTTGTTACTGATCCAGAAAGGGGATGGTTATACATTTGCCATTTTTCTCTCATAACTGAATCTAAATCTAGTTCTAGATGTATCTAGGTACAATCCAAGCTGCCATATTGAATATTTGTGTACAATGACAATGGCAACTGTATTCATACGCGCTTCTGGTACACTAGATCTTTGATATAATATAAATAACATGGCTATTGTCAACACATCTGTTAGGAAGCAATGCCTGAGGCATCTTATCTTGATCTTATATCTTTTCCGGTTATTCTTTTACTAGAAACTTTAGGTTGCAACGGTTTTAGGGACCAAATTTGTGTTCAGCAGCCAAAAATATGTTGCTTCTTTCTTTCTTTCTTTATCAGTTCCCATTCTACCTTTCGGTGTATGGGTTCAGTTTCCCAAGATGATCTTTCTCCAGGATGCCCTATCCTGGCATTTTCTGTTTCCTTCCAAAAAAGTTTAATTTCTATGCTTCAATGCCTCTTTTATATCTTCTTCCCACTTTCTCCGGTCTGCCTTTTGGTCTTTCACCTTGGGCTTTAGCACTGTATACTGATTTAGCTATTCTATTGTTATTCATTCTGTTTACATGCCCAAACCATCTCAATTGATTTGTTTCTATCTTAATTTTTATGCCATCTGCATTGGTTTGATCTCTTATTGTTGTGTTTCTGATTTTGTCTCTTTTAGTTTTCCCTACTACTCTTCTTAGATATTTCATTTCAGCTGCCTGTACTCTACTGTATTCTCTACTGTCTAAGGTCCAGGTTTCGCTTCCATAGAGGAGAATAGGACAATAAACTGTATTGTATACTGCCATTTTGGTTTTTGTTGACAATTCTTGTTTACCTACAAATGCCTTTTCTACATGGTTATATATTGCACTTGCCTTTTTGATTCTCTGGCTGATTTTTTCTTTTAGTTTTCCCTCTGAGTTAATTATTACTCATAGGTAATTGTAGCTTTGAACGTTTCTAAATTCTCCCTTCCCAATTTAAGATTTTGTGTTTTAGCTTCCCTAGTTACTAGCATTGTTTTGATTTTCTTTGCATTTACTCTCATTCCTCTTTTATTTAGTTCATTGTTCATAATGTTGATATTCGACTGAAGGTCACTTTCTCATTTTCCAAATAGAACTAAATCATCAGAAAATGAAAGCATTGATACATGTACTGGTTTGAGCTTCCACATAGCTACATTCATTTTCTTCATTTTTGAGGATGCCTTTGCGACTGAATCAATAAATGTGATAAGCAAAAGAGGACGTAGGATACAACCCTGTCTTACTCCTATATCTACATCAAATTCTGCAGATATGTTTACAGCTACTCTCACTGCACATGTTGGTTTATTGTAAAAACTTTTAATGGCTTCTATTAAATTTTGCTGTACATTATGTTCTTTTAAGGAATGCCATAGTTCGTCGTCCCTCCTCACAGTGTCAAATGCCTTTTCTAAGTCAATAAAACACAGGTGCAAGTCAATGTTTTTTCTCAATGAATTTTTTCTCTTATTTTTCTTATTGTAAATATGGTCTTGTACACTTCTTCCTGGTCTAAATCCACTCTGATGTTCTTCAATCTGATCCTTTACTCTTTTCCTTAGTCTCATTTCCAGTATCCTGGCATATACTTTTCATGGAACGCTAAGTAGTGATATCCCTCTATAGTTTGAGCATTCAATAGTTGATCCTTTCTTATGTATTGGTACTACCGTTCCCTCTTTCCAGTCATCTGGCACCTGTTTGGACTTCTATGCTTGTTGGCATATTGCATGATATAGTTTGTCTGCCTCTCTCCCTTGGTTTTTAATCATTTCTGGATAAACTTGATCTGCTCCTGAGGCTTTTCCTAATTTCGCTTTTCTTGTAGCTGTTTGGATTTCTTCCATTGATATATCTACATTTTCAGCTGTCTCCTCTTGATTACTTGTTACTTTTACTAATTGATCTTTACTCCTTGTTTCATACGTTCTGGAGGGATTATGTAATTGGTGAAAATGCTCTCTCCATGTTTCCATGATTTCGTTGCCTTCTTTCATTATTTCTCCTTTGGCATTCTTAATTTGTCGTATTGGGCATGCTTTGGTATTTCACATGCTCTTCATTGCACCCCAGAACAGCTTTTGATTTCCTTGATAGCTCTCTTGAAGTCTTTGTCCAAACTGTTCCTGTTGTTTCTGTTTTGCTTTCCTCACTTCCTCTTTGGTCTAGTTCTTTTACTCATGTAATCTATCCTATCCTCTGGTCTCTTTGTTTGCAAGTATTTCTTCCAGGCATCCTTCTTTTCTTTGATCTTAGTTTTGACATTCTCATTCCACCATGCTGTTCTTTTCCCACCTCCTTTAATTTGTTTCTTTAAACATTTGCCACTTTTCTTCTATTGTGCTATCATTCAGATCCATCTGCCTTTCACTGATAAATCTTTTTATCCTAGATTGGTATACCTGTTTTACTACTGGCATATTTAGTTCCTCTTTTTTGAGTTTAGTATCTTTCTTCTCTTTCCTTTTCAGTTTGTTTTCTTCAGTCAGTAATCTCATTTTGGCAATCACTAGATGATGATCACTAAATATTTCTGCTCCTTTGTTTACTCTTGCATCCAATGTACTGTAAAAAAGGGAGCTGCTAACTATTATGTAGTCTATTATTGACTTTTCACACCTATCTTCATTTACTCTTGCATATTTGTGGATATCTTTATGAGGAAAAAATGTGTTGGCTATTTTCATGTTATTCTTTAGACAAAAATCTATGTCTCTCTCCATTTGGAGAAGTCGTTGTCTCTTCTTCTTTACCTATTACTTCACCTGATGTTTCTATAGTGTTGCCTACTCTAGCATTTAAATCTTTTAAAATCATTAGTTCCTGTTTGTGTTAAGATTCTCTGCAGCTATTGGTAACTCGTTTTCGGAGGTATTTTTTTCTTCTTTAGTGACGTCTTCATTTGGTCCATAAGCTATTAGTAATTCAATTTCTCTTCCTTTTGGTTTAATATTTACCTCTAATAGCCGTGGGCTTATAAATGTCCAGCTTTCTAGTAGCTTTTCATGCCTTTTATGCACTAGGAGGCCTACTCCTGCTCTAGCTCTATCTTTGACATTTGGTTCTGAGAAGATTAAAATATGATTTGGCCCTACATGTTCTATTCCTTGTCCTTTTTTCTTTGTTTCTGTAATAGCCAAAATGTCTACTTTGACATTTTCCATTTCTTCAACTAATTCTAACTCTTTTCTATTTATTGCCCTAGCGTTCCATGTTCTAAAAATCACAGGCCACGTTCGTTTCCATTTTCGTCGTTGAAAGGTCAAGCCGGGTATATTATATTTATTTCTCTGCATCAGTTAGGTTTCGGATAAACAAGGGATTAACCCACTGTACCCTAGGTAGATGGTGGGACTGCCACCTTGAGGCCACCTACCAGGCCTTGTTATTTTCTGTCAGGGTTAAGTCCCTTAGCCTTTAATCATTCAAGACCAGCCTGCAAGGCAGCAGGTTGTTATGTTCTGTCAGGGTTAAGTCCCTTAGCCTTTGGTCAGTCAAGACCGGCCTGCAAGGCAGCAGGCTGTTTTATGTCAGAGTTAACTCTCTTAGCCTTTGGTCGGCCAAGACTGATCAGCAAGGCAACAGGAGACTCGTGGAGGGCGGGATCATCTACTCCCCGTACACGTGCTTACCTGTCTACTGCCCGGGGCATATTTATATCCCTGTTTATTATGTCCCTTCGGTATGCTGGAACTCTTTTTTTCTTGATTTTAGCCATGGTTGTGTGTTAAAACATGGCCGCCAGTAGAGATGGCACTAAGCACTCTGTGCACTGGTGACAGTAAGTAACTTGATGACAACGATTCAAACAAACTTCTATCTTAATGAATAAATATACATTGAAATAGAGGAAGGGTTCCCCCCCCCCCCACACCCTCATGCTAATCGTTTGGTAACTAACTTTGTCAACTCCACTTGCATTTAAAATTTAAAAAATTTGTTTTGATTCATGTATTCCTCACTAATCCTCAGTTCATCTCTTTTTACAGATCCCAAAAATGAATGCTTCTTTGCTCCGTACATCTGTTGAACAAAATTATATGTATGTCACTGAAAAGATTCGTGCTAAAAGTGAGGTGATCGTCAATTATTTATTTGATGATCAAATTCTTGATGATTTCGAAATAGAGGATGTCATGGTGAGTAATGTTGTAATGCAAGACATATTTAACAGCATAGATATTTTTAATGTTTGTTGCATAATCGATTATAATACAGTGGAACCTGTCCAATCGGGAAATCTTGGTAGATTGTAAAATCGTCCCAACTTGCTGGGTTTCCTGTTTGCTCGGGGACCCAGGGATTTTGGTTCTCGGCCTCTCACTCGCCGCTCTCTCTCTCTCTCTCTCTCTCTCTCTCTCTCTCTCTCTCTCTCTCTCTCTCTCTCTCTCTCTCTCTCTCTCTCTCTCTCTATGGCTCTCTCTCCTTGTCTCTGTCTGTCTGTCTCTCTTCTCTCTCTCTCTCTCTCTCTCTCTCTCTCTCTCTCTCTCTCTCTCTCTCTCTCTCTCTCTCTCTCTCTCTCTCTCTCTCTCTCTCTCTCTCTCTCTCTCTCTCTCTCTCTCTCTGCTTTCTACATGCCACCCATGTCAACACCAAACCGATTTCATACCTTCATAATGGATACTTGGTGTGTCTGGCTTATGGTCATGTTGAATTGGCACCCCCCCCCCCCCCCCCCCGTCCCCCCACCAAATATATCTTTCAACTGTTGCCTCACAAAATGATATATATTCAGAGCCACGCAGCCAACACTTTGAAAGTCATGCATCTTTTGGACAACTAAATGAGGCTGGCATGGCATCTCTTTAGTTCACGCTACTACTACTACAATTACTACTACTACTACTACTACTACTACTACTACTACACTACTACTACTACTACTACTACTACCACTACTACTACTACTACAATTACTACTACTACTACTACTACCACTACTACTACAATTACTACTACTACCACTACTACTACTACTACTACTACTACTACTACTACTATTACTACTACTACTACTACTACTACTACTACTAATGCTATGATATATATATATATATATATATCCAGAGCCAGGCAGCCAACACTTTGAAAGCCATACATCTTTTGGACAACTTACTGAAGCAGGGAGAGGTGGCCTTTGAGTCTCTTTATGCTGCAACTCTATACACCAAACTGTGGAAAGTTTCGATATCATGGAGCCTAAAAGGGCGCCACATGAGGTTCAGGAATCCATACCCCTCGTCCCTCTGCCAGGTAACCATTCTACAGTGGCCATCATTTTTCTTTAATTTTAGTCGACATTCTTCTTACAGTAGCCACCACTTCTCTTTCATTTAGTCGACACTCTTCTTACAGTAGCCATCATTTTTCTTTGATTTAGTCGACACTCTCCTTACAGTAGCCATCATTTTTCTTTGATTTAGTCGATGCTCTTCTTACAGTAGCCATCATTTTTCTTTGATTTAGTCGATACTCTTCTTACAGTAGCCATCATTTTTCTTTGATTTAGTCGATACTCTTCTTACAGTAGCCATCATTTTCTTTGATTTAGTCGATACTCTTCTTACAGTAGCCATCATTTTTCTTTGATTTAGTCGATACTCTTCTTACAGTAGCCATCACTTTTCTTTCATTTACTCGACACTTCTTACAGTAGCCATCACTTTTCTTTGATTTAGTCGACATTCTTCTTACAGTAGCCATCACTTTTCTTTGATTTAGTCGACATTCTTCTTACAGTAGCCATCACTTTTCTTTCATTTAGTCGACATTCTTCTTACAGTGGCCACCACTTTTCTACACATCGACTATGGAAAAGAACATGGAATATTAGGGCAATAAATGGAAAAGGGGTTAAAATTAGCTGAAGAAATGGAAAAAATCAAAGTAGACATTTTGGCCATCACAGAAACAAAGAGAAAAGGACAAGGACTGAAAAGTGTAAGACCAAATCATACTTTAATCTTCTCAGGAGTAGATGTCAAAGATAGAGCTAGAGCAGGAGTAGGCGTCCTAATGCATAAAAGGCAGGAAAAGCTACTATAATAGTTGGAAATGTATAAGCCTACACTATTACAGGTAAAATTAAAAGGGAAGAGAAATTAAATTGTTAATAGCTGATGGACCAAATGAAGATGCCATCAAAGAAGAACAATTTTAAGATATCTTTGAAAATGATTTACAAATAGCTGCAGAGAATCTCAAACCCAAACAGGAACTGATGGTTTTAGGAGATTTAAACGCTAGAGTAGACAACAATGTAGAAACGTCAGGAGGAGTAATAGTAAAAAAGGAGAGACAACAACTTCTCCAAATGGAGAGAGACATAGAAAATGAGACTAAGGAAAAGAGTAGAGGATCAGATTGAACAAGATCAGAGTGGATTTTGACCAGGAAGAAGTGTACAAGGCCATATATTTATGACAAGACAAATAATAGAAACAATCCTTGAGAGAAACAGTGACTTGCACCTGTCTTTTATTGATGTAGAAAAGGCATTTGACACTAAGAAGGGACGAACTATGGCATTCCTTAAAAGAACATAATGTAGAGCAAAGTTTAAAAGAAGCCATTAAAGTTTTTACAACAAACCAACATCTGCAGTGAGAGTAGCTGGAAACATATCTGCAGAATTTGATGTAGATATAGAGTAAGACAGGGTTGTACCCTCGGTCCTCTTTCATTTATCACATTTACGGATTCAGTCGCAAAAATGAAGAAAATGAATATAGGTATTTGGAAGCTCTAACTCATAAATGTTTTAATGCTTTCATTTGCTGATAATTTAGTTCTGTATGGAAAATCAGAAAGGGACCTCCAGCCGAATAATGAATAATGAACTAAATAAAAGAGGAATGAGAGTAAATGCAAAGAAAACCAAAACAATGCTAGTAACTAGGGAAGTTAAAACCCAAAATCTTAAATTACATAGGTGTAATGATTAACTCAGAGGGAAAACTAAGAGAAGAAATCAGCCTGAGAATCCAAAATGCAATGACAATATATAACTATCTAGGAAAAGCATTTATGGCAGTGTATAACACAATTTATTGTCCTACTGTCCTCTATGGCAGTGAAACCTGGACCTTAAACAGTAGGGAATACAGTAGAGAGTACAAGCAGCTGAAATGAACTATCTAAGAAGAAAAAATAGGGGAAACTAAAAGAGACAAAATCAGAATCAACAGTAAGAGATTAAACCAAAGCAGATGGCATAAAAACTAAGATAGAAAAAAATCAACTGGGATGGTTTAGGCATGTAAACAGAATGAATAACAATAGCATAGCTAAATCAGTATACACTGCTAAAACACAAGGTAAAAGACCAAAAAGCAGACCTTGTAGAAAGTGGGAAGGAGATAGAAAAGAGACATTAAAGCAAAGAAACTTAACTTTTTTGGAAGGAAACAGAAAATGCAGGAACAGGGCAGCCTGGAGAAAGATAATTTCGTGCATCTAAATCCATACACCAGAAGGTAGAATGGATACTGATAAAGAAAGAAAGATTGAATGAATTTAAAAAATATGTTTATAGCAACCTTTCCAATGTTTAGCAAATTTAATCACAAAAAAAATTATGTTTGCAAACAATTGAAGAGATAACGAAAATCGCTACTGGCTGAAATTTTATATTGTGTCATAGAGGCTACATACCAAAATTGAAATATGACAATAAGTGACAACTCCACTAATAAAGACAGAACAAACACGTGACGTTTCGGGTATAACCCTTCGTCAGACAACAAACGAGAAATATCTAGAATCTAGATCTAAGTACTACCTCAGGCATCACACAATGTGATGTCAGAAGAAGATGTCCCGATAGTATAGTAGTATGACAAAGAAGATCTATAGATCTAGATGCATACATCGACATAAGATGTATCACTGAAGACCAAAATTTTAATGAAATATATAACAATTGATCCTAAAAAAAGTGGAAAGTTTCTTTCAGATGTAATCGTTTGGTCGCAATTTTTTTGTCTATCATCTGATTATGAAAATGTATCTCAAAGCTTTCATTCTTGAAATAGATGAACCTTTTTAATAGTGTCATGACATGTAACCCATTGTCTTGAAACAAAACTTTGAGTGTAGCATTGCTAATATGTGTATATTACTAATGTTTCACCAAAATTTTCTTTAAAAATACTAGATTGTTTGTCATAATATGTATATATCTAAGAGGCCTACTGTTATGGAGGGTAACTGGAGCGAGACAGTTTTCTCTAGATCTAGGTCTAGATGTTGACGAAGGCGTGTAGACACCATCTAGAAACACCAATGCTCAAGTAATAATTACAACAAAGACGTTTACTATACTCACAGTCGACAATCAATCAATGAGGTTAAGCAAATTCACAAAGCTGGCATATAAAGGTGGAATCAACATGTACATTTATCAAATCTATTTCTCGCACTCACAATCATAGATAAACTGCTTTTTTATTTAAAAACAAAGACTCTTACAGAAACGGAAATTTCTAGAACATTCAAGAAAATACGAGAAGGTTTGATACAATGCAACACGAATTTAGACGAAGCTATTTTTTTTATAGACATAAACGAATTAAGTCATAAACACGCCAGGGCTCAGCACACACCAAGATTGATTACGTCATGAGTTTTCACTCACTACAGGAAATCTCTTTCAGAGCTACAAGTAACTATGTTACACCTACTAAGATAAGAAAAATGCTTCTTTTTGTTTTCAAAATGAGATCATGAATTATAGTATGTTCCTCGCTGTTGCTTGAAAGAAAGTTGGATCTATTAGTGTGGCCATCTGCCCAGTTTTATGCTCGTACGTTAAGTAGTATCATTGTACATGTACTTATTAATAGAACACAAGTCTACTCGCTATTGTCCCATAAAAAGCCAATATTGTTAGAGTGGCTGGTTTTTGTGTGTTTTTGGTGCAAAAGCTAGGCACGATAGCAATATTGCAAATGTGTGTGGCTGTGACAAAAGGTGGTATTAAAATCATTTAACTCTTTTCTATCATACGTCTAATATTTTGCATACTATGTAAGCATCTATGTCATCATCTAAAAACAATTTTATACATGATAGTTAATGACCAGTGCTTCAAGATTTAAGTCACTTGCCCTGCTTTACATTTTGTTTTAATATTCTTTCATATTCTTGTATGAAGATCTGACGGTGCGAGTATTTATCTCTCTCTATATATATATATATATATCTCCTTATTTCGCATGTAGATTTCAAATAGCCTGCTTTAGGACCTTAGCGAATCAACCCTTGGATCAAAACAGTGTTTTAATTGATTGGGAGAGGATTGTTTTGCCTGCGAACCACGAAACATTTTGTTGTTATTTTTTTACTCATTTCTTAATTTCCAGTCATTTCCTGTCTAACTTAAGTATCGAATGCTGTTGCCGTACTTGATATCACCCTGCACCCAGTAACCTATTGTGTAGGTTCATTGTTGAAAAAAAAATAATGGGTTAAAAAAGAAATAATAATGCAACATTATTTACAGGCATGCTTGTTTGAATATATTTCAATGTGTTCATGTCCACATTGCGATGTCATTCCAGATAATTGGCCGGATCAGGAGTATTTGGATTCATTGAATAACAAAGGGCTGGAAGTGAAACCTTGTGCAGAGAGTGACAAACGAATGAGAGAATTGTATGAAAATTCCAAAAAGGTTAGTTTGTTTTACCAATTTTTGACTTCAATATTTCTTTTCATTTTGTAACATTATGTTTACATTAAGTTTGATACCATGTCTTATTCCATAATTATAATTATAATGATAATAATTGTAATATTAATTATAATAATTATATTTATAATTATAATGATAATAACAATAATAATAATAATAATAATAGTTCTTTTGTTTATTTTCCCGTTTGCTTGAAAACTTCCACATACCACCAGATGTGCAATGTGTGGAATTGATCGGGCACGCTCTTGCACACCATATTGAGCACCATGTTGAATACAAAATTTTAGTCATAATTAAGAGAAATGACAAGAAATGGACTATCTCGCAATGAAAAGAAGCTTATGAAAAGTTCCTCTATTCAGATGGTGATTGGTAACACCCCCAAATTTGAAATCATTTTTTTCCGTATAACTTTTTACCTACCCTGAAAATGTCATCGACATCGGTTAATTCGTTTTTTGAGTAACTTTTGTTTACAGACGGACAGACAGACAGATAGAGAAATGCGACTGAAAACTTAATCTCCTCCGTTGAGGATGTAATAATAATATTAATAACAATAATAGTAAGGAGGGAAAACGAATGAAAGAATTGTATAGACACGTCCGAAAGGTCAGGGTTTTTTTTATATCAACTTTAACATACTATGTTTCTTTTTATAAAATATTCAAATTAAGTTTGTTACCGTATTGTTGGTGAAACTGTCTGAACATACATAAGTCGGGCTGAAGTAATTGTTCAGGAGAAGTTAAGAAAGTCGTAACTCATCGAATAGGCCTGCAAACACAATGCTATGCTTCTTTGAAGAAAAACGGAAATCTTTGTTTAGATCATGTACGAAAAATGAGCTTTTCTATTGGTTCAAGGCCTCAAATATTTATAAAGGCATGAAAGAAGCATGCGTTTGATCGTTTTAAGTTTAAGAAAAAAATCTTATATCTCTTATATTGTGACTTATGCTTTCAGATAATTTCACCAACGCTATCTTATTCTATAATGATTATTTTGCTAATAATAATAATAATAATAATGAAAATAATAATAATAATAATAATAATAATAATAATAATAATAATAATGATAATAATGATAATGATGATTATGATGATAATAATAATAATAATAATAATAATAATAATAATAATAATAATAATAATAATAATAATAATAATAATAATAAAAATAAAAAATAATGATGATGATACAGATAATGATAATAATATAGTACTGATAATATAATGATAATAATAATAATAATAAGAATAATAATAATAATAGTGATAAAGATGATAATACTGTTACTACTACTAATAATGATGATAATATAAAATTGATAATAATGATATGGTAATAACACTAATAATAATTATAATAATAATAATAATAATAATAATAATAATAATAATAATAATAATAATAACAGTGATACTAATAATAATAATTGCAATGATTATCGGGATGTGCATCCCAATAGATCAGTTACATTCTTCTCTCACTTAAGACTACACCAAGGGGTGGGTTGTGAAGACATTCGGCGACTAGGCATGATTATTTATTGTTTGACACGCATGTCATACAGTATAATCTCCGTGACATGCGTGCCATAAAGAGGATGATCTCCATGAGGCGCGTGTCATACAGTATGATCTCTGTGACACGCGTGTCATACAGCATGATCTCCGTGACACGCGTGCCATACAGTAAGGTCTCTGTGACATGCGTGTCATACAGAGTACAATCTCCGTGATACGCGTGTCTTACAGAGTACGATCTCCGGGACATGCGTGTCATACAGAGTACGATTTCCAGGACATGCGTGCCATACAGAGTAAGATCTCCGTGACATGTGTGTCTTACAGTATGATCTCCATGACACGCGTGTCATACAGAGTACGATCTCCGTGACACGTATGTCATACAGTATGATCTCCGTGACACGCATGTCATACAGTATGATCTCCATGACACGCGTGCAATACAGTATGGTCTCCGTGATATGCGTGTCATACAGAGTACAATCTGAGTGACACGTGTGTCATACAGAGTACAATCTCCATGGATAAAAATTGACACGAGATCAGACCTTTCTCAGATTGTCTCCCCATGATCAAAGAGAGAGCCACTTGGCTGTCTGACATACTTTTTGAGTCGTGGAGGGAACGGGAGGCGGGTAAGGGTGACCAGAGTGAAGACAGCAGAGACTAGTTGCATAATTGTCATTTGCGTGTGTGTGTGTATGCAAATGGTTAACATGGATCTAGATGCACACACATACAAAAACACACAGACACATGTAAAATTTGGTTACATGGAAAAACGTGCATCGTGAAATAATTTATGTTATAATTCCATCTCAAATCAACATATTATTAAAAGATTTATGTTATAATCAATTCTCAATTTAATGTATTACGAAATAATTTGAACATTATCCATCCTCAGAACAACGTTTATGAAATGACACAGAAGGTGAAAGGTCGTGCCCTCATCATCAATAATCACAATTTCGATCACCTCTCAGAAAGAAAAGGAACGGAATACGACGAGAATGGACTGGAGACAGTCCTCAAACACCTTCAGTTTGAGGTTTCCATCCATAGGGACAGAAACAAGCAGGTCCGTATTTTAGTAGTCACAGACTAAGCGTTACCATGGCTGCTTTCTAGTTTGTGCTCCTTTATAGATTTGAGGACTGGGCAGTCCAGAGGCAAGGTGTGGTCTCTCAACCAAAAGATAGTGGGTTCGAGCCCCACCAACGGTTGAAAAATATTCTTGAGTCTTTTCGAGCAAAATCTACCCCTGGTCCAGATTAGATTTTTAATTGTGCCCGGACTGCCCTGTAACCAAGGGATCTTTAGCATGCACAGAATGTTGTGATCTGCACACGGGACCTCTTATTATTGTCCATCTCCAATGGGATGGTGTCGATCCGCCTACCTGGACCAGGGGGTAGATTTTGCTCAAAAAGACTCTAGAAATATTTTTCAACAGTTGGGGGGCTCGAATCCACTACCGTTTGGTTGAGAGGCCGACACCTTGCCTTTGGAGTACCGAGACCCCCTGGAAAAATGGAGATAGGAGAAGAAAGCCAGTGAGCTTGTCTGGGTCTACAATGAGAAGTCAAACATCACCTCCTGGACAGGCAGCCAGTCTGTTCCAGGTTTTACGTCCCAGCTGATCTTGTTACTTACTTAGGCCTGTAACTCTGGCATGAGCATAGGCCATCAACGGCACCCCGTCATCGCACTCTTTTCTGGGCTGCCTGCTGAGTTGCTGTCCAGCTGGTTTCCTGCATCCTTATTATTATTGTCTGAACTTCAGTGTCTCGCCTCCAGGTGCTGCCAGGTCAGCCTCTTGTCCTTATTTCCATGTGGGTTCCAGGTCAGTAACTAGCATGTGTTGCTTGATGATAGTTTCCTGACGGTGCCTCCCAGCTGATGTTGTTACCGATTTGGGTCTGGGTCAAGTGGGGAAGTGAATGTGTCAAACATCTTTAAATGGAAAACAATGTCAGACATAGCATTGCCAAGATTGGAATCCAAAATTTGACAATTCAATGTAAAGTGAAGTGAAAAAGTGAGTGTGAAACATCTTTAAAAAGAACACAATGTCAGACCTAGCATTGCCAAGATTAGAGTCCAAAATTTGACTGTTCAATGTAAGGTCAAGGTCAAGTGGGGAAGTGAATGTGTCAAACATCATTAAAAGGAAAACAATGTCAGACCTAGCATTGCCAAGATTGGAATCCAAAATTTGACAATTCAATGTAAAGTCTGGATTTAAGTCTCCCTACTTTGAAGTAATGATAATTTCGATATAGTCTGAAATGTTTCCAGGGTGACATTTGTTTGCTAATTATTGTACAACTTGTACTGATGTTGTTTCTACTTGCAGCAAATGGAAGATCTGCTGCAAGACGAGTGCAAAAGAGATCATAGTGAATACAACTGCTTTTTTTCTCTTTATTCTGTCACACGCCACAAAGGAATTGTTTTTGGCACAGATGGAGAAGAAAAGCTAAATCAATTTAAAAACTTTCTGGAAATAGATAGCATCAGAAATCAATTTAAAAATGTGACAACTTTGGCCAAAAACCAAAATTCTTCTTTATTCAAGCCTGTCAAGGATGTAAGTAGATCTACTTTGTATATTTTAAGGCATATTTTTTTCATTTTACTTTTCTCTAATTTTATCTGATAAAGGAAGGTACAAGGGAGGTTGTGTGATGTAATCTGTTCTATTGTCAGTCTGTTATCACAGCCATTCATAGCTAGCCTAGTGTCTTTTCAAGTGGTGTCGGTGATCAAGGGATTAGGCTGCCAGACCTGAGATCATACGATCCCTGGTTTGAATCCTAGCAAAGCTAGGTCTGACGTTGTGTTCCTTGGGAAAGACATTTAACACGCATTTGCCCCAGTTGCTTGGGAGTAAAACCTGTATCAGACTAGCGTCCTGTTCAGCTTCACGCTATAGAAACTGATATGCTCATGCTCTATGCCTTGAAGAAACCTTTTACTCGTGTTTCCTCATTTGACTCAGGGAATGAAAGAGTACCTGGTCATGGGCAGAGAAGAATCTTGTCAGACTGTTAGAAGGAAGTGCCAAACAGGCAACACATTGAGTTGGGAAGGACTATGAATGAAACGACCTGCTGGGGGATAAATGATGTAAAGTTGATGAGCCTGCACTTGTGTGGGGATGCTGACTATAAAAAAGTGATGGCCCCTAGCTTACATACTTAGACACATAGCTCTGGGATGAGCGTAGGCTGTTCTGGACGGCGTGCTGAAGTCCTGTCCAGTTGGTCCCCTGCATCCTTATCTCATCTTCAGCGTTTCGCCTCCAGGTGTTGCGAGGTCGGCTCTCTTCCTTTTCCCACCCTGCAAGTTCCAGTTCAGGGACTGGCATGTGGTGCCAGATGCTGGTTTCCAGAGGGTGTGTCCAATGCAACCCCACTTTCTGCAAAGGACCTGTTTGGCCGCTAGTTGATTTACTGCTCGCTGCGAAACGGTCTTCATTTCTTATCTTTTCTGGCCATCTGATCTTAAAAAAAATGTGCCTCAGACACGAGTCGTCAATGGGTGTCTCAGTTTTCCGCTGTGCAGTCATGACCGTTCTCTATGTCTCACAGCCATAGTGCACAACCGACCTCAAATTTGAATTGAAAATACGTATCATTGTGTTTTTTTCACATATTGTATCTCATTACGGCCTCTAGTGCGGATTCCGTAGCATAAAGTAAAACAGACGATAATTATCACCTCTTGAACAGGACGCTAGTCTGATGCAGGTTTTTTTCTTCCCAGTTACTGCTTTTACCCATTTGCGTCTGCATCGAGGGGTGAAAACGAATCTTTCCCAAGGAATACAATGGCAGGCCTAGTTTTGCTAGGATTCAAACCCAGGTTCTCACGATCCCAAGTCCGGCAGCCTAACCACTGGACTACTGACGACACTAGGGGGATAAATTATTGTTAAGGTGGTGAACCCTTCACTTGTTGCAGGGATACTGAAAAAAATGTCTATCTTTATCTTTTTGTTTGGTGATGGGCATCTGCTATTGCTAGGCTTAGCATGAAAATCGGACACTGTGGTATCTATTTTCAACTGGGTTCAGGGGGAAATGTGTGTGTGTGTGAAGTGTCATCCCCCAAGCAACCTAATCACTAGACCACCAACATTATGCAGTGAAGGAAAATCATGTTTAAAATATCCTCTTCATATTATTGTTCTTCTTGTTTTCACAGCCTCCAAGAGTGAAGTTATCAAAGAAGGAAAACCGAGAGAACAAGGTGATGAGGATAATCCCCCCGAGGATGAGGATGAAGATGAAGACGATGATGATGAAGAAATGGAGGGAAAGAGGGGCGAGATTGAAAACAGAACGGAGCAGCCACATGCCGCTGGTCTTGACTGTGCGGCAACTGATGAGAACGACCAGGAGCCTACTGAGGGTGAGGACGCAGGGAATGTAGGTAACAGAGAGGATGGAGTGAACATAGATGGTGGCGATGGCGAGAGTGATGGCGGCAATGGCGAAGGTGATGGCAGAGATGATGACATCAGTGATGAAAGCAATAATGAAGATGACGGTATGTGGCATTAACATTCTTGTCCATTTACAAATGTTTATAGAATAGGAAATGAAAATGTTTTTTTTTAATGTAAAAGTTAGTGCCCCTGTGAGTGTTAAAAGTTAGTGCCCTCAACCATAGCCTTAGGCTTCCATCTTGTTGCCTTGGTTTAGGGATTGTTTTACCAATTGTTTTCAAGTTTCACACATTCGGAAATGATGAGACTAATAATTTTAGTTAATCCGGGAAGTGGACAGGTAAGCACCTGTTCGGGGATTAGGCGGTCATGCCCTCCACGGGTATCCTGCTGCCTTGCAGGTGGGTCTTAGTTGACCAAAGGATAAGGGAGTCAACCCTGACAGAACATAACAACCTGCTGCCTTGTGGACTGGTTTTGAGCAACCAAAGGCTAAGGGAGTTAACCCTGACAGAAAATAAGGTAGCAGCCCCACCATGTACCTAGGGTACAGTGGGCCTATCCCCTGCTTATCCAAAACCAAACTGATTCAAAGAAATACATATAATGATATACCCGGCTCGGCTTGAACTTTCGAAGACTACTCTGGAAAAGAACACGGACTGTGACTTTTGGAACATGGAATGTTAGGGCAATAAATGGAAAAGAGTTGGAAGTAGCTGAAGAAATGGAAAAATTCAAAGTAGACATTTTGGCTATTACAGAAACAAAGAAAAAAGGACAAGGAATAGAAAATGTAGGACCAAATCATACTTTAATCTTCTCAGGAGTAGATGCCAAAGATAGAGCTAGAGCAGGAGTAGGCCTCCTGGTGCATAAAAGGCATGAAGAAAGTTGGAAATTTATAAGCCCACAGCTATTAGAGGTAAATATATTAAACTAAAAGGAAGAGAAATTAAATTATTAATAGCTTATGGACCAAACGAAGATGCCACCAAAGAAGAAAAAGATATCTTCGAAAACGATTTACAAATAGCTGCAGGGAATCTCAAACCCAAACAGGAACTAATGGTCTTAGGAGATTTTTAGCTCGCTAAGCCTCAGGTGGCTTAAAGTTGAAAGATGATATTTGCGGTTTAATTTATGTCCTCTTCCCCCCCCTCTCAGTGGAAGCCAAAGCGCAAATTTGTGGTTTAATTTATTTCCTTCCCACCCCCCACCCCTTCCTTTTCCCAATGGAAGCCAAAGCTTGATCAAGCTACTAGGTAAAAGAAATTTTAAACAGGTAAAATAGGAAAATCAGCACCAGTGAGAGTAAAAGCATAGCGGCGGCTAGCTCTGAAAGAACCCTTGATAGTGAGATGTGAAAATAGCAATACTGGAGGTATTTGGTCCAAAACAAAACCAATTAAACAAACTAAAGATATTATATATTAATATAAATGGAGTATTATGAAACTTGATGCATATGTGTGAAAATCTTCTTCTACTATAACTATTTCACAATATTTGACTCACTCAATTGTTGAGTACTAATATTGTCAAACCCATGTCGACCAACCAGGGGCATAAATTGTATTAACGAAATTTTTATATGAAAATTACTGATATCACCTGAAACATGTTTTTTTTTATGTGTCTGTGTGGGAAAATGTTTTTGAATCATTTCTCTATTTCTCTTCCTTTGTTTTGGGGGACTCAGTGGTCCAGAGACAAGGTGACAGCCTCTCAACCAAAAGGTGGTGGGTTCAAGGCCCGACGGTTGAAAGCTATTTTTGAATTCATTTTTTCAAGAACCCCCCCCCCCCCCCCCCCCCCCCCACCCTTCCTCCCTCTTCCCTGGTCCAGGCAGATGTATCATCTAGTTCTATCGGAGATTGACGATAAAAAAGGAGGTCCCATGTGCAGATCACAACACCCTATGCACATTAAAGATCCTTTGGCTGTTTACAAGGCAGTCTGGGAAAAGTAAAAATCCTACCAAATTCCCCAAGATCACCGTAGTTGTGGGTGTGGTTAAATCAAATCAAATAAAACTCCCTTTGTTTGTCTCACCCAAGATGGTTTTGACCCATATGATGATGAAGCTGAACAAGAAAGTTCACCAGTTATAAAGAACGAACGTCTACACTTTTATCTGGCCCTGCCAACCACAGAAGGTAAAATCCACGGCATTGAATCAAGGCTAAAATATATATGTATAATATAAATATATACCTGGTAGACGAGATGGTCGAGTGGGTAAATGCATTTTACTGTGGCCCAGAGGTACTCACTGGGTCCGAACCTTACTTCAGGCATTTCATTGTTTTCTTTGGGTATGAAAAGTTACCCTATTTGCTCACTTGGGCAACAAAGTTGACTCCTGTTGCATTGAGCGTCAGCCTGATGTATGACAGTCTATCTTGCTTTTCTCTAAAGAAATTTGAATGCCAGGCGTGACACCTTTCCGGTGCCCCATGCATACAGCACTCATTTCTAAAGATGTTTAAAGATATAAGTCAAGTTCCTTTGAGTCTGTAATGGCCCATGGAGCCAGAGCGTACTCTGGTGTCCATAGCATGAAACGGAACAGGTGGTCTCCTGAAGAACAGAACGCCTGCCTGTCACAGGTTTTGCTCTCTAGTTGGTGTAAATAGATAGATAGATAGATAGATAAACAGACAGACAGACAAATTGATTTATTGATTGATAGATGTGTGTGTGCAAAGTTACAGCCAAGTTTTTAAAAAACTGAAAAAGCCTATTTGAATTGAAATTGTCGGTATTTTTGCAATGAAAGTCCAAGATGGCGGCATTCCCATGACAACCATGTGACAAAAACTAAAAAAATTGTTCTTTTTTTGTAAAGCTGATTCAGACATTGTAGCGGTTAAAATTGTCTATTAAAACTTTTTAAAAAATCATGTTACGGAAACCCCCCGCCCCTCTCTAATCATCATGATTATTATCATCATCATCATCATTCTTATCAGTGTCATCGTTGTCATCATTATGGTCACCGTCTTCATCATAATTAGTATTACAATAAATTTAATGTTTACGTGGGTTTCAATATGAGTCAAACCAAGGTAATGCATAAACAACATGTTAGAATAAAAATCCAATCCATGGAAGATGCAGATACCTCTCTCTCTCTGACTACATTTTTGAAGATCATCATGGCTATTTAAGGAGAGATCCATTGTCGCTTACACTAACAGAGGTTTTCACACTTTTTCTGGTCACAGGAAACATAGCCTATCGTCATCCCAAAAGCGGGAGCTGGTTTATCCAGGCTTTCATTTTCGTGTTGACCAACTACTCCTACAAGGAAGACTTGCTGACCCTCATGGAAAAGGTAACACGTTCTGCCGATAATATTGTGTTGGAAAACCCGTATATATATGCCTATGTATATATATTTTTTTTTATATGAGGCGGTGAAAAGCAAAACCGCTACACGACATTTTTACATATTTGGAGTTTTTTTTTTTCCCCACCTCAAAATTTGAAAGAGGAGTCTTCTAATGATGAAATCTGTTTTGTTAAAATTTGGTCATGTCCTATTATAATGCGGGCCCTTAAAACTGCTTTTACTTTCAAAAATCAATATATCTGACATTGTTTCAGGTAAAAAGAGACAATCATGAACATTAATACTGTCTTTCAAAATAATGACTGTAGGTAATGGAGAGAACGACACTCTCTCTCTCTCTCTCTCTCTCTCTCTCTCTCTCTCTCTCTCCTCTCTCTCCCTCCCTCCCTCCCTCCCTCCCTCCCTCCCTCCCTCCCTCCCTCCCTCCCTCTCCCTCCCTCCCTCCCTCCCTCTCTCTCTCTCTCTCTCTCTCTCTCTCTCTCTCTCTCTCTCTCTCTCTCTCTCTAAAAGTCTCTCATTCAATATTTATTACACTGCATGATGTCAACTTTCCTGTCAATTTTCCCAAAAATGAGACATTGAATTTTAGTCAAATAAGAACAACAAACAAAGAAAAAAAACGAAAAGGACAAAAAAAACGTCAACAAGAACTAGAAATAAGACAAAGAATAAAGACAAGAAAATTTAGTTTTGAAAAAGAAAAGGAAATCAGTTGAAAACCCGAACAAAACAAAACATGCCTAGGTAAAAAATTAAAAATATCCTACACAAATCCTTCTCCATCCTC
Source organism: Doris montereyensis (assembly GCA_037039925.1). Lineage (NCBI taxonomy): Eukaryota > Metazoa > Mollusca > Gastropoda > Nudibranchia > Dorididae > Doris > Doris montereyensis. The sequence continues at coordinate 63,139 of JAXRKP010000583.1, forward strand.
CCCGTGATGTGTAGGGGCAACAAATGTTCAGAATGTGACTGTTATAATTATTTGTAAGGATAATTAAGAACTATTTAATCGTAAAAGATTTAAATTGATATTGTTCTTGCTTGTCATAAATTAATTTTTTTCTTTTCCTGAAAAATTTTGTTACTTGGAGTTATCCGATCTTACCATGACGGCAACGATATACGTGTAGCAGTTTTTGCTTCACACACCCTCATGTGATAGATAATAAGACACATAGTTGTGGGGATTGATATTATAGTCTCCTGATCTTCAGGCAGCGGGGTTGAGACGGCCTTTGGCCCATGGAAAAGGTTTGCGGAAATCTTGGGAAGAATATGTTTCATGTTGTTTGTAAAACAGACCTATAATAATAGATCTACTCAATGCCATGGATGAAGAATGGGTGTTCACTGTCTCTGTCCTGAAGTGGTGATTTGGCATTGACAGAGACGCACTGCACACGTAAAAATCACTCACTGACAGCGTCGTGGCGTTGGTGGCCGAGTGGTTAGGCTGCCAGACTGGGGATCATGAGATCCCGGGTTCAAACCGATCAAAGCGGGGCTCTATGTTTTGTTCCTTGGGATAGACACTTGATACGCATTTCCCCCACTCAACCCAGGTACACATGGGTGTAAGCACTCACTTGGGAGTAAAAACCTGCATTAGACTAGCGTCCTGTCCAGGGAGTGATTATTAACACCTATTCTGCTTAACGCTATTAAAACTGAGATGGGCTCTGGCTCTACGGGTCGTAACAGCCTTTAATAAACTTTACTACTGACAGCATCAGACCTACATTTGGAACAAAAACAGAATCTCAAGCTCATGTGGGGAATTCAGTGTCGAAACAGTATTATGTTTTTTAAATGATTTCAGAGGTATATTTTGATGAAAGAAACACAGCAACACCCATTTGAATGCAAAAGCAATTAGTTAAAACAAAATCGATTTTTGTTCCCATACCAAATGATTTCATTGATGCTTTTTTTATTAACTGTACAGATCAATCATCATTTAAACGGTTGGTGGAAGATGCTGGTAGGTCCTACCTACTTCTCTCCTTTCCTTTTTTCCTCTTTATCTTCGTCTTGCTGTTTCCTCTTGATTCACCCTGAGATCACCGCCATGGTGGACGGGGTAAATTTCAAAGAAACAAAGAAACCCACATAAAATATCCCACATGATGATGGTGAGAAAAGAGTTACATAATGCACAGCTGCCAACCAGTACGTCAACAACGTACCTAGTATGTCTTTCTTGGTTTTAAGTCTGTAAGTCTGCATATACCTTGAATAGTTAGTATCAGAGAGGTCTGACTGTATTTTTCTTTAAGTAGACCCCAAGTTAACAGCAGAGACTGAGGGGTATCAGAGTCTGGAGACGCCATTTTTCAGTTTGCAAAAACTGGCATCACACTTCTCTGGAAAGATAAAGATAAAGATGGATTCAAAGTCTTTATCCCCGCACAAGAGCAGGCTCCACCGACTGTACATCATCTACCCCCATCAGGCCATTTCACTTCAAAGTTCTTCTCAACTCCCGAGGGAGCATACAGTACACAAGTCTGTTAGGCTTTTCGTACTAACACGCTGACAAGATCTTTCTTTACCTATAACTGGGTACTCATTCACACCTGAGTCAAATAAGGAAAGCAGAGTGAAGTACCTTTCCTAGGAGTACAACGTTGTGAAAAACCCCCACCTGTGCCAGCCGTGGGGCTTGAACCAGTGTAGTCATGGTTACCAGCTCACAGCACTACGGTTCAGCTACAACTACCACACCTATAAGGCCAGTGATAAGTGGATTTTCCCCCATCTATAACTCACTCTCTCCCCTCCCCTTCTCTCCCTCACTCTCTCTCTCCTCTTGTCTTGCTCCGTTTCTCTCTGATCTATCGCTCACTCTCTCCCTCCTCTTCTTTCACTTACTCTCTCTCTCTCTCCTCCTCTTCTTTCACTCCGTTTCTCTCTAATCTATCACTCACTCTCTCCCTCCTCTTCTTTCACTTACTCTCTCTCTCTCTCCTCCTCTTCTTTCACTCCGTTTCTCTCTAATCTATCACTCACTCTCTCCCCTCCTCTTCTTTCACTCACTCTTTCCCCCGTCCACCGCTTAGTCTCCGCCCTCCCTTCTGTCGTTCATTCTTCCCCCATCTATAACTCACTCTCTCCTCTCCCTTTCTGTCACTCACTCTCTCCCTTTTCTTCTCTCACTCACTCACTCTCCTGCCCCAACTCCCTTTCTTTCACTGACTCTCACCCTAGTCTCTCATTCAACCTCTCTCCCCTCTCCCTTTTTCCTTATTTCATTCTTAACTCTTATATTTTGATTAATGTTGTGTAGGTAAGGCATACAACTTTTTGCGGAGCGATGCAGACAGTGTTTTTTACTAACTTGGGAGTTTCCTTGCCTGTAACAATTTTCAACTTTTCTATTTACTTATTTTAGTCATTTATTGGGAAAAAGAGTACTTAAACTGCGCTGTCTGTGTTGCTACGCTAAAAGTCGCATGCCTTATCTATACGCATGTGTTTCTTCGCGGTTGATGAGATAAGCTTTACTCAAATGTCAATGTTATTTAATTTAATGGTTTCCACAGGTTCGCACACTTGTGAGTCGAGCAACAGACCCGAAGAAGAGGAAGGGGAAAACGATAAAAGAATATAAGAGTATAAGCCAAGATCAATCGACATTGATAAAGAAATTTTACTTTTTCCCCGGAATGCCTTTGAACATGGTTAAAAAATCGTAACTTAATTTCTTTGACGTCCCCGTCCCGTCAGGAGTCAGATTAACATCTATAAATTCAAAATCAAATCTCTATAAACTCAAAGAGGATATAACTTTAGAAAAAAAAAGAAAAAAAAATTGAAGTTAAAAGCACAAAAAAATCAACCTTGATGCTTGATTTTTTAATTTGCATACAATATCGACGATGAAAGTCGCAAACCGTATAAGTGTAAGTCTATTTTTTTAATGTTCTCAGAAAATCAAAGAAAATGATGCTGTGCTTTTTAATCTATTTTCACAAACATAAATCTCAAAAACTAGACTCAATAGGGATACATGGATTGCTCAAATGGTTATCATACAAGTTTCTATTGGTTCTTGTGCCACGGAGTCCTAACTAGACGAAAGCATATGGGCTTCCTAGTGTTAAAAAAGCAACAAAAAAGTGTTACTAATTTTAGACTTCCACGGTTTGCGACTTTTACCGTCAATATTGTTCTGGCAATTAAATTATTTTTTTTTTACATTTTTTCCTTCAGGCTGTCAAGATCACTGTTTGCTGTATAGATTTGGATTATTATCATTGTGTTGTCTTAACTCGTGATACGTGATAATACTATTTGAAACTATCTTGTTCTTTGTAGTATTATGCCGAAGTTGAAACATGAAAGAACCGGATTGTTTGATTGTTTGTTGCTTTCAGGGAAAGGAGGAAAGGGGTGGCGTGGTGATCAGGCAGTGATGTGAGAGTCAGGCTTTTTGTTTATTTTTTTTTTACTTTCCTTTTAAATCATAATCATTATGAATGAAGATAATAAAGGTAATCATATAATCCTGAATTAAATCGCTGAAAAGTCAATGAAACAGTCTTATTAACGTTTTCATCTGAAGGTTGCAGGGGGTGGGGGGTGGTCCTGGGAAAGCTTGAAATCTTGTTTATTATATTAGTGGATAGAGTGGTTCATGCCCGTCTCATTGATGCCTTAATAGAAGCTTAGTGTGGATTCTTTGAATCTTTACGATTTTCATCACAGCAGTTGTACTATGAAATCCAGAAATTTTGTCTAAAGTATTGAATGTTGGTACTCATTTTAATTGTCACAAGGTACCCTATACTATAAAAAATCTGTCTTTTGACGAATTGTCTTGAATCTTGCCTTAGATGGTCAAGAAAGTATGTAGAATATTTCGCATACCTGTTATCACAAGGTACCGTCTTGACATGAGTAAAGGGGCGGGGCAGTTGAAACGGGGTCGACAAAAAGTAGTTGAGAGCTTCTCAAAGTTTTATGGCGTTTCAAAGTACAGTCAAACCTGCCCTAACGACCACCTGTTCAGAATGACCACCTGCCCTAATGACCACCTGTTCAGAATGACCACCTGCCCTAACGACCAACTGTTCAGAATGACCACCTGCCCTAATGACCACCGGCAATCGACTTCTTGCGTTTAAAAAAAAAAAAAAAAAAAAAATATTTTGTATCTCTCCACAGTGGCCACCTAATTTGACCATCCAATCACCATCATAACCTGTCAATAACGACCATAGGGCTCAAAAGTTTGCCGTCACTTCCTGTGACAACATCGACCTCTGGTTCTAAACAATGAACCAAAATGGCAGCCATCATGCTGTTTCTCTATACATTTTTATTTGCTTACGTTCAATGCTTTGTACCACGTTGCAATTGTCAGTCAAGGTAATCAATTCATGGTAACTGATGCTGTATTCTAATAAAATACGTTTTGCTACTAACAATCCCATCCTGTATACGTTTTATTTTAAGGAATTCAGTTTATATGTCTAACATTACTACTAGTAAACACTACAAGCAGCCGTATTGTGTACACTTTATAATTTATATGCTCCTAGGGACTTTGAATATTTTTGTTTGTTTGCTTGTTTGAAATTGACCCTAACCACCACAAGCAGTAACCTCAGGGCGAGTGAAGAGGATACAGCAAGATGAAAGATTGAAAAGAGTGAAGGAAAGAAATAGGACCTACCAGTAGGCCCTCCAACCACCCAAGAATGTGTGTGTCTGTGTGTCCATGAATTCATGTTATGGAGATTATAAAGTCATTTAAAATGTATTATTATAGTTCAAGTAATGTTTCCTAAATCTACTTAGTAAATCTAAGAATAGGAAAACATTTAAAAACATCAAAATGACCACCGAGAAACAATTGAGACATGGGACATGAATTTTTTATTATTTTTAAAGGACAGTAAATACATTTCGTAGACAGATGTTATCATCAAAATGTTGAGTTTATTAATAACAGCTTATTGACATAATAGTATTATAATAATAATGTTAAGCAAAGAAAGAGAAAGAGAGGAACTACAGGAGATTTGTAGCATGTAAAACATGTAGTAATTTAATACTAATACAGAGAATAAAGAGTGAAGAAACAGGAATGACGTTCATATCAATATTATTATTACTATTAACTGGAATAAGACAAAATATAATGTTACGTCATAACATCTTCTTGTCTTTATGTATAATTCTAATCTAGTTTTAAATGAGAGTATATTATTACATATCATATCACTAATATCAGTGATCAGCATTCTAACCAAAGGGTGTAAAATGACACAAATTTGGAATATAAAAACACAACTTACCGGTACTTCTAAACATTGATCTTGTAACACTGTGGACTTCTCTTACTTACTCTTTCTTTGCTATACCAATATTATTAAATATCCTTTATGCTTTTGACTTTGTTTTATACGAACATGTATTTTCTTCATTATGTAAAAACATTTCACTGTTTTTCCCTTCCTTTCACCACCACTCAATTTGGATGTTTCTGTGAACACAAGGCAGAATCGAACCCGCAACCTCCGCATCAGCACTCATGCCTCACCTTGTTAATGAAAGGCATGTAGTAAGCATGGTTCGTAGTATAATCTCTTTCCACGGCGAGGCAATGGGTGTCGAAGAAGAGGTTAAACTCGATTCTATGAGTTTTTCCTGTCATTTTCTGTCAGTGTTACGGTAATTTACAACAAAATTTTGTTTATTTTTTACCTACCCTCGCCTACAAAATATTTTGTAAAAAAAAAAATTATACGTCATATGGACATTTTTCTGCTATGAACTTTAGTAGATAAATGATCGTTCTACCCGAATATGCAAAGAACAGAAAATCAACCTTTTGGTCCAAAACTCGCCAGTCCAGGTGCTGCCCCCCCCTTCCCCCCCTTAATATATGTTAAATACACAATTGAAGTTAATCGCTGTCAAACGAATCAAAGATGCGTCCCCAACCAATGTGGTGTAGATTTGTGAGGAAATTTTCACTGATTGTTGCATGTTTGTTAGGTAGAAATGGATGGCCATTGGCTACATAAAGTTTTGTCCCCTACAAGACTGACCTGTCCCTCAATGGAGGTTTATATAGCAAGACTGACCTGTCCCTCAATGGAGGTTTATATAGCAAGACTGACCTGTCCCTCAATGGAAGTTTATATAGCAAGACTGACCTGTCCCTCAATGGAGATTTATATAGCAAGACTGACCTGTCCCTCAATGGAGATTTATATAGCAAGACTGACCTGTCCCTCAATGGAGATTTATATAGCAAGACTGACCTGTCCCTCAATGGAGGTTTATATAGCAAGACTGACCTGTCCCTCAATGGAGATTTATATAGCAAGACTGACCTGTCCCTCAATGGAGATTTATATAGCATGACTGACAGTGACAGGTTGGGTAAGAGTAAGATTTAAGGAAAGTCATAGATTTTCTTTGTGCGTCAATGTTTGATTGGAGCAAACTATGAGTTGCTTACTACCTCGGTCTGCCTACGATCCCGATTCTTGCGATCTCCCAGGGGTGACTTCTTAGACCGCTACTTCTGTCTTTCACAGCATGATTTGATTTATACACTGAAAGATCTTGATTGAAATATGGAATGTTGTATTCATATGATTGTCTAGATTTATATATATATATCTATTTATATACAATAACGGTTATGGATTGAAGTTTGGGGTATTGCGTCCTTGTGATTGCTCAGATTTATCTGCATATTATAATATGTTACAACACTAGGCAACCAATGAAATTGAAAAGAAAGTTAAATTGTTAAACGGAATGTTTTGAAGGAAATTTATTTTTGTAAGTTAGCTGTTATTTGTAGCGACAATAAAATTGTACTGTTATCTCTTAACAGTGTCAGCATTGCTTCATTTTCTTTTTAAAGGCTCTTTGACTATGGGTTGCTCATGAAACGTAAATTCATTATGTGGAAAAAAAAAGGTTTCTTATGATTCCATACAGAAATTAAAATTTTGAATGCTGTTTCTGTCCTAGCTATTGTGACAGAATGGCCAGTGTAACACAAGATGATGAAGTACATGAGTACAGTTGGTAGATCTGATCTAGACTGACCTAGAATCTATTTATTCAGCCTTTATATACTTATCTAAGGATAAGGGAATTAAGTCTAATATTACACATACATATAAGATAACAACAGTTAGATCACTTTTACAATATAGATTATCATTCTATTACATCTATGTCTTTATCTGATTTGGAATTTTTCTTTGTTACAAATTATGATAAACTGAGGTCAGTTCTTTCTCTTTATGAATTGAATGTAGACAAAGTAAAGCCTAAAACTTTTTAAAAATCTAGTACAGTTAGTTACCATTGATGGTCATCTCAAAATGTCATACCTATAACATCATCAGATCAACAAAGTGGCTATTTGTAGTTACGGGGCTGAGAGCACTGGGCCTATTCCTACTTGTGGCACTAAGGTCTTTCGACTTGCGCCTTGCCGTTGTGATTTAAAGTCACTAACGTGACTCACTTACTTAGAGTGAAACAGCTCAGAATACTGCAACCCGACTAGTTTGTATAGGAAGAAAACAGATAGTGCTACAAAAATGTTTCAACAACTTCACTGGCTTCCTGACTTCCTGTATCTTCAAGAATAACATACATGTTATGTTGTGCAAGCTTTGTCATATCTATCTGAACTCGCACTCCTTTACATTCCAAATAAATTAATGTTGAGATCACCACATGATCAACAACCTTAAGTCAAAAAGTGCACTTTCCCTAATGCCTCCCAGGGCTAAATCAAACCAAAAAATTACAGTAAAAGATCTTTTAACTTTCGAGGTCCCAAAAAAATCGAATGATCTCCCTTTAGTAGGCGAAATATTATGACAATAAGTTACAACTGCACTAATAAAGACAGAACAAACACGTGACGTTTCGGGTATAACCCTTCATCAGACAACAAACGAGAAATATCTAGAATCTAGATCTAAGCACTACCTGAGACATCACACAATGTGATGTCAGAAGAAAAAAACAGAAAGGAGGAAGAAAGAAAGAAAAAGACAGTGATGATAAGAAGAGTGAGTAGAAAGGAAGAGAAGAATATAAGCGAGAATGGAAGGTTCAGATCTAGAATGAAAAAAGATGAACATAATAAGTAAGTAATAAAAGGTGAGAAGAAGAAGAAGAAGAATAGAGAGAGAGAGAGAGAGAGAGAGAGAGAGAGAGAGAGAGAGAGAGAGAGAGAGAGAGACAGAGACAGAGACAGAGAAGAGAAAGTGGATTACTATAAGACTACATCTATATCTCACTGGGTCTAGAAAAGAAGAAATGATAGAAAATGAATGAAAGGAAGTATCAATCAAGGCAGAATTTACAATAAAGGTGCGAAATGTATACAATTTACAAATGTATCGATACGATTAAGGATATAGAGTAAATGACTTATCTGAAATGCCAGATATCACTAGCAGATATGCTTTCAAAGCTTCAAAGTCTTAAGTTCCTTTAGTAGTGGTATTTGAGCACTTGCCAAACTAAATTTTTAATTTTTTTAAAAGGTAAAAGTAAATTGCCTTGAATTTTGGGCATCATATTCCATTAGATTTTAATGTCACAAGTATTGCTTTTGTATTTTCCATAACTGATCCTTACACAGATGTAATATATATAGTTATAACTTATATGAAAATGTTCATTATGTTTCATTATTTTATTGTAAGTTCAAATCAACCAAAATTGTTTGTTGAAACGGAGAGACAATCTATTATAATTTGTAACAATTCATATCTCGGTCATTTTTGTTCGATTTTGTTAAAATAAAGTTTGTTGTTTTGTCTTGACAGTATCTATCTATCATTAGATTTCCTCTCTGAGCATTTTGAAATTTTGGATTGTGGTACCTATTTAGAGTTAAGAAATAATTTGTCCTGTGCATCATTCAAAAGAAATCTGAAGGTTTTACTTTTTAATCAAGCATGTAAATTAACTGTCCAATATTCCAATAAATTGTATACATTAGATTCACCATTTTATTTTATTTCTATTACTTCTTGCAAATGCTTACAATTAGCTTTTATTAAGTGTGTTTAAGGGGACATGTGACATCTGGAATAGGTCATTTTTTAATTTTTTATTGATCATTTCTCATTCTACCTTTCAGGGTGTGAGGTTTAGTTACCTGAAATGATCTTTCTCCAGGCTACCCTGTCCTGACATTTTCTGTTTCCTTCTGTGAAAAATTTCTTTGCTTTAGTACCTCTTTTATATCTTTGTCCCACTTTCTCTGAGGTCTACCTTTTGGTCCTTTACCTTGGGTTTTAGCATTGTATACTGATCTAGCTACTCTCATTTCATTCATTCTGTTTACATTCCCAAACTATCTGAGTTGATTTATTTCTATCTTAGTTTTAATGTCATCTGCTTTGGTTTGATCTCTTATTGTTGCGTTTCTGATTTTGTCATTTTTAGTTTTCCCAACTACTCTTCTGAGATATTTCATTTCAGCTGCTTGTACTCTACTGTATTCCCTACTGCCCAAGGTCAGGTTTCACTGCCCTAGAGGAGAGTAGAACAATAAACTGCGTTGTATACTGCCATTTTGGTTTTTTGTTGACAATTCTTGTTTACCTTCAAATGCCTTTCTTAGATGGGTATGAATTTTCATTGCATTTTAGATTCTCTGGCTGATGATTTTTGTCTCTTAGTTTTCCCTCTAAGTTAATCATTACTCATAGGTAATTGAAGTTTTGAACTTGTTCTAATATGTCTCTGCTCAGCCTTCTATCAAATGTTGAAAGAGAGAGAGAGAATAGACACATTGTGTTCTTAAAAGAGTGCTTTAGTTCATCTCTCCTCATGGTGTCAAATGTCATTTCTAAGTCATTACAGACGTATAAGTCAATATGTCTTCACAAGAATATTTTTATGTTTGTCTAATTGTAAATATGTGGTCTTGTACACTTCTTCCTGGTCTGAATCCACTCTGATGTTCTTCAATCTGATCTTCTACTTTTTCCTCAGTCTCATTTCTAGTATTCTGGCATACACTTTTCCTAGTGCGCTCAGCAGTGATATCCCTCTATAGTTTGAGCATTCCATAGTTGGCGCTTTCTTGTGAATTGGTACTATTGTTCCCTTATTCCAGTCATCTGGCACCTGTTTTGACTCCCATGTTTGTTGACATATTTCATGCAGTAGTTTGTCTGTTTTCTCCTTAGTTTTTAATCATTTCTGGATAAATTTGATTTGCTCTGGGGCTTTTTCTAGTTTGATTTTCGTATAGCTGGTTTGATTTCTTCCATTGAGATATGTACATCTACATTTATCTCATCTGGATTATTATTTTTATTCTTACTGGTTGATCTATACTCCTTGTTTCACACGTTCTGGAGGGATTATGCAATTGTTGAAAGTATTTTCTCTATGTTTCCATGAATTCGTTGTCTTCCTTCAATATTTCTCCTTTGATGTTCTTAATTTGTCGTTTTAAGGCATGCTTTGGTTATTCTCATGCTTTTTCATAGCTCCCCAGAACAGCTTTTGATTCCTTGATAGCTTTCTTGAAGTCTTTGTCCAAACCCTTCCCCACTATGCCTGTTTTGCTTTCCTAACTTCCTCTTTGGCATAAGTTCTTTTACTTGCATAATTGTGTCTATCTTTTGGCCTTTTCGTTTGTCTGGATTGTCTCTCCATGTGCCTGTTTCCCATCCAGAATAAATGGCCATATGTCTGTTTTCCATTTAGATTGTCTGGCCATGTGTCTATTGTTCCACCTAGATTGTCTCTCCATGCCCTTATATTCTACGTAGAGTGTCTGTCTATGTGTCTGTTTTCCATCTACACTGTCTATCCATGTCCCTATATTCTAGTGTCTGTCGTATTTTCCAGAGTGTCTGTCTATGTGTCTATTTTCCATCTAGGCTGTCTCTCCATGTCCCTATATTCTATGTAGAATGTCTGTCTATGTGTCTATTTTCCTTCTAGACTGTCTCTCCATGTCCCTATATTCTATCCATGTCCCTATATTCTAGAAGTGTCTGTTTATGTGTCTATTTTCCATCTAGACTGTCTATCCATGTCCCTATATTCTATGTAAAGTGTCTGTCTATGTGTCTCCATTTCTCCATCTAGACTGTCTATCCATGTCCCTATATTCTAGTGTCTGTCTATGTGTCTATTTTCCATCTAGAGTGTCTGTCTATCCATCTAGACTGTCTATGTTTTCCATCTAAAGTGTCTGTCTATGTGTCTGTCTATCCATGTCCCTATATTCTATGTAGAGTGTCTGTCTATGTGTCTATTTTCCATCTAGACTGTCTATCCATGTCTCTATATTCTATAGTGTCTGTCTATGTGTAGAGTGTCTGTCTATGTGTCTGTCTTTTCCATCTAGACTGTCTATCCATGTCCCTATATTCTATGTAGAAGTGTCTGTCTATGTGTCTATTTTCCATCTAGACTGTCTATCCATGTCCCTATATTCTCCATGTAGAGTGTCTGTCTATGTGTCTACTTTCCATCTAGACTGTCTCTCCATGTCCTATATTCTATAGAATGTCTGTCTAGATCTAGACTGTCTATCCTGTCTATGTGTCTATTTTCCATCTAGACTGTCTATTGTCTGTCTATGTGTCTGTCTATGTGTTTATCTCCATCTAGACTGTCTATCCATGTCCCTATATTCCATCTAGAGTGTCTGTCTATGTGTCTATTTTCCATCTAGACTGTCTGTCCATGTCCCTATATTTTCCATCTAGATTGTCTGTCTATGTGTTCCCATCTAGATTGTATGTCAATGTGTTTATTTTCCATCTAGAGTACTGTCTATCTATGTGTCTATTTTCCATCTAGATTGTCTGTCTATGTGTCTACTGTCTTCTATGTGTCTATTTTCCATTGTCTGTCCATGACTGTCTGTCTATGTGTCTATTTTCATCTAGATGTCTGTCTGTCTATTTGCCATCTATCTATTTTCCATCTAGATTGTCTGTCTATGTGTCTATTTTCCATCTAGATTGTCTTTCTATGTGTTTATTTTCCATCTAGCCTGTCTGTCCATGTATTTATTTCCATCTGATTGTCTATGTGTTTATTTTCCATCTAGATTGTCTGTATATGTGTTTATTTTCCATCTAGATTTAATGTCTATGTTTTTATTTTCCATCTAGACTGTCTGTCTATGTGTTTATTTTTCATCTAAATTGTCTGCCTATGTGTTTATTTCCCATCTAGACTGTCTGAGTATGTGTTTATTTTCCATCTAGATTGTATGTCTCTGTGCCTACGTCCCATCTAGACTGTCTGTCTATGTGTTTATAGTCTATGTAGATTGTCTGTCTATGTGTTTATTTTCCATCTAGATGGTCTGTCCATGTGCCTACTTCCCATCTAGACTGTCTGTCCATGTGTCTATCTATTTTCCATCTAGATTGTCTGTCTATGTTTCTACTTTCCATCTAAACTGTCTGTCTATGTGTCTATTTTCCATCTAGATTGTCTGTCCATGTGCCTATTTTCCCATCTAGATTGTCTGTCTATGTGTCTATATTCTATGTAGAATGTCTGTTTATGTGTCTATTTTCCATCTAGATTGTCAGTCCATGTGCCTATTTCCCATCTAGACTGCCTGTCTATGTGTTTATTTTCCATCTAGATTGCCTGTTTATTTCCACATTTGTCTATTTTCCATCTAGATTGTCTGTCCATATGCCGGTCTTGTCTATGTGTTTTATTTCTATTTAGACTGTCTGTCTATGTGTTTATTTTCCATCTAGATTGTCTGTCCATGTATCTACTTTCCATCTACTGTCTGTCTGTGTCTATGTGATTTATTTTCCATCTAGATTGTCTGTCTATGTGTCTATTTTCCATCTAGATTGTCTGTCCATGTGTCTCCCATCTAAGATTGTCTGTCTATTTCTATATTCTAGAATGTCTGTTTATGTATCTATTTTCCCATCTAGATTGTCTGTCTATGTGTCTATTTTCCATCTAGATTTTCTGTCTATGTGTCTATTCCCAACCTAGACTGGTCTTGTCTATGTGTTTATTTTCCATTTAGATTGTCAGTCTATCCATCTAGATTTTCCATCTAGACTGTCTGTCTATGTGTTTATTTTCCATCTAGACTGTCTGTCTATGTTCTATTTCCCATCTAGACTGTCTGTCTATGTGCCTACTTCCCATCTAGACTGACTGTCTGTTTCCCATCTAGATTATGTGCCTACTTCCCATCTAGATTTTCTGTCTGTCTGTCTATGTGTCTACTTCCCATCTAGATTGTCTGTCTATGTGTCTATTTTTTCCATCTAGACTGTCTGTCTATGTGTCTATTTCCCATCTAGACTGTCTGTCTATGTGCCTACTTCCCCATCTAGACTGTCTGTCTATGTGCCTACTTCCCATCTAGACTGTCTGTCTATGTGCCTACTTCCCATCTAGACTGTCTGTCTATGTCCATGTCCCATCTACTGTCTGTCCTACATCTAGACTGTCTGTCTATGTGCCTACTTCATCTAGACTGTCTGTCCATGTGCCTACTTCATCATCTCCCAGACTGTCTGTCCATGTGCCCTACTTCCCATCTAGACTGTCCATGTGCCTACTTCCCATCTAGACTGTCTATCCATGTGCCTACTTCCCATCTAGGCTGTCTTCCATGTGCCTACTTCCCATCTAGACTGTCTGTCCATGTGCCTACTTCCCATCTAGACTGTCTATCCATGTGCCTACTTCCCATCTAGACTGTCTATCCATGTGCCTACTTCCCATCTAGACTGTCTATCCATGTCTCTATATTCTATGTAGGGTACATGGGACACATCAACATACCTACATACAAGAAATTGAGAAAGTACAAAAGAATACAACCCGCTTTGTAACTAATAATTATACATATACTTCAGGAAACACTAAAACCAATATGAATCAATTGCAACGAATACCTTTAAAACAACCTGGAGCCAGAAATAAAATTAATATTTTCTTTAAGGCTATAAATGGCCAACAGTTTATTCCATTGGGTCAGCTTAAACTTAACTCAACAACATCCAGATCAGGATGTCAAACATACATGGTTCCATCTTTCAAACATTGATTGTCACCTGCACTCATTTTACCGTAGTTCAGTAAGGCTGTGGAATGGACTGCCAACAAAAATAAAATTCAGCAATAGTACTGAAGACTTTAAAAACAGAATTAAACACATCGCTTTAAAAAGAAGAAGAAAGAAGAAGAAGAAGAAGAGGCAGAAGAGGCAGAAGAAGCAGAAGAAGAAGAAGAAGAAAAAGAAGAAGAAGAAGAACAACAACAACAATAACAACAATAACAACAAAAAGAGGAAGAAGAAAAGGAAGAAGAGGAGGAAGAACAATAACAAGGACATCAAGAAGGACAACTTACCAAATATAACTCAGAGTGGAAAAGTGAGTTGAGATCAACCGGAGGCCGAAAACAATACAACGAAGAGAGCATTGAACTTTGCCCCTTTCACTCATCGCAGGAAACAAACGGGGTAGATCTGGACTAAATACCATTCACGTGACAATGTGCCACAGTTTTTAGGCGAGTCCACCACCGACAGGTAATATCAGACGCAGAGACTCCAGTGGGGCGTAACCAAAGTTGACGGATGAAACGTCTCATCTTCACATTGAAATAATTAAATGAATTAGAAGAAGAAGAAAAAGAAGAAGAAAGGAAGAAAGAAAACGAGGAGGGGGGTGAGGAGGAGGCGAAAAAAGAAGGAAAAAAAGGTTTGATTTGATTTGATTTTACCCACATCCACAACTGAGGTCATCTCGGGGTTTTTGGTAGGATTTTTTTATTTTGCCCCGACTGCCCAGGCAAGGGATTTTCATCGTGCACATAGTGTTGTCATTTGCACTCGGGATCTCCTCTTTATCGTCCGTCTCCGACGGGACTAGGTTCCGATCCACCTACCTGGATCAGGGGGGGCTAGATTATTCTTTAAAAACTCGAGAAAAATGTTCAACCGTTGGCGGGTCTTGAACCCACTGCCTTTTGGTTAAGAGGCCAACACCTTGCCTCTGGACTGGACTACCAAGTCCCCCAGAAGAAGAGGAAGAAGGGAGAAGAGGAAGAAGAAGAAGAAGAAGAAGAAGAAGTAGAAGAAGAAGAAGAAGAAGAAGAAGACGAAGAAAAAGGAGGAGGAGAAGAAGAGAAATAAGAAGACGAAAGAGACTAAAAAGAAGAAGAAAAAAACCTAGAACAAGCACAAAGTTAGGTAGAAGAACATGATTTTGACTTGATTTTATTTACCCACATCCACAACTAAGGTGATCTCGGGGTTTTTGGGAGGATTTTTAATTATGCATGGACTGCCCTGTAAACAGCCAAGGGATATTTAAGGTGCACAGAGTGACGTGATATGCACACGAGGCCTCCCTTTTTATCGTCCGTCTCCGATGGGACTAGGTGTCAATCCACCCACCTGAACTAAGGGGGTAGGTTTCGTTAAAAGAACTCAAGAAATCTTTATTTTCAACCGTTGGCGGAGCTTGAAACCCACTACCTTTTGGTTGAATGGCTGATACCTACCTCTGGATTACCGTCTCTCCGTAGAACATGAAAAAAACAAAAACAACAATAGGAAGAAGAACAAGAACAAAAAGAAAGAAAAAACACAACACGAACATTAAATAATAAAAAGAAAGAAGAGCAAAAATGCCAAGGAGACGAAAACGTAGCGCCAGCAATAACAACAACTACAATCACAACCACAACCAAAAGAAAAACCCCTCGCTTTCAACGAGAACTTGTTCTAAATGCAGATGAAACGTTTTACGCTGAGAGAGTGTGTTCACGGTCACACTGGCCACCACGCTTTAGCCTTCAGTTGCCTTGTCTTAGGACTGGACCAACCGATTTCAATACAGGGATTTCTTTTTTCTTTCTTATCCTTTCAAGCATGTCCCTACGAAAACACGCCTACCTTTTCACAGCGTTCACGACTCGGATGTGTGGGGACTCACCTCGTTTACTGCACCTTTGAGTTTCTGTTCCTTGTGTGGCATTCGGTATTTCGGTCTTAGGAGTTCAAGTTTGAGTCCTGTGTTGGCTGTACTGCTTCTTCATCGTGTCATTGAATTTTCTTATTGTTATTGGTTCGTTATTTCGGAACGACGCAGAAACTTGACTTAGTTACTGTGTACATATTTTTTATTTGGTTCATTTTCCTCTGGGACAGGTGAGTAGTTTGATGGTTTTTTTAAATTTTGGTTTTGGTTTTTTTGGTTTCTGTGGTTAAAAAAAAACAACTTGTGTGTGTGTGTGTGTGTGTGTGTGTGTGTGTGGAAGCGGGAAGGAAGTGTGTGCTTTAATTTAAGAGTGGTAGAAGAAGAAAGGATATTATTATTTTAATAAAACGATAAGGGATACAAAGATAAGTAGATAGATAAATGTGTGTGTGTGTGTGAGTGTGTGTGCGTGTATCGGAGGTGGGGGAGGGGGAGACAGAGAGAGAGAGAGAGAGAGAGAGAGAGAGAGAGAGAGAGAGAGAGAGAGAGAGAGAGAGAGAGAGAGAGAGAGAGAGAGAGAGAGAGAGAGAGAGAGACGGAGAGAGAGAGAGAGAGAGAGAGAGAGAGAGAGAGAGAGAGAGAGAGAGAGAGAGAGAGAGAGAGAGAGAGAGAGAGAGAGAGAGAGAGAGAGAGAGAGAGAGAGAGAGAGACGGAGAGAGAGAGAGAGAGAGAGAGAGAGAGAGAGAGAGAGACGGAAAGAGAGAGAGAGAGACGGAAAGAGAGAGAGAGAGAGACGGAGAGAGAGAGAGAGAGAGACGGAGAGAGAGAGAGAGAGAGACGGAGAGAGAGAGAGAGAGAGAGAGAGAGAGAGAGAGAGAGAGAGAGAGAGAGAGAGAGAGAGAGAGAGAGAGAGAGAGAGAGAGAGAGAGAGAGAGACGGAAAGAGAGAGAGAGAGACGAAAAGAGAGAGAGAGAGAGAGAGAGAGAGAGAGAGAGAGAGAGAGAGAGAGAGAGAGAGAGAGAGAGAGAGAGAGAGAGAGAGAGAGAGAGAGAGAGAGAGAGAGAGAGAGAGAGAGATTCCTCTTTTTATTTTCTCTTCTTTCTTTTCCTATCTTTCTTTTACTATTGCCTTTTTCTCATTATAATCATCAGTGTCCCCCTTTTTCGACTTTCTTATCCTCTCCGCCTTCCTTTCACTTTTACATCGTTATATATATATATATATATATATATATATATATATATATATATGTGTTTGTGTGTGAGTGAGTGTGTCTATATGTGTGTATGTGTAGATGTTACTGGTTTGTTGTCGGGAGAAAGCTTATCCCCGAAACGTCACAATGTATGTTCAGTCTCCTTGGGTGGAGTTGTGTCACCTGTTGTCGCTCATCATTTTCAAATTCAAATTGAAACTCAAATTCAAATTGAAACTCAAATTCAAATTGAAACTCAAATTCAAATTGAAACTCAAATTCAAACTGAAATTCAAATAAATTTAATTCGTCTCGGCGGAAGCTTGCTTTGGTTTAACAGCATTTAACAGTTAAAATCAATTAATTAATCAATCAATTACCTATTTCAAATAATATATTAAAATCAATTACACATGGACGGCTGTCATGAACCAGGTCGACGCTGCGCTCGATCATATTCCGTTCAGATAGTAACGTTGACTTACTTGAAAAAAAAAGGAATTGATCAAATCACGATTCGTTGTTGCTGTTGTTACTTATCCAACGAAGATTTCTACAAAAGTGTGCACAATTTTTCTTCTTTTTTTTTTCTTCTTTTTTTTCTTCTTTTTTTTCAATTATCTCTCAAGCGACCATGGCGAACAGAATTTCCGCCACCCAAGTGACGAGTAGGTAGTCGCCATTGGCAGGTTCTACTTCTTGAATATCTCTTCGACGTCTGTATCTGTATGGAGTTCTCCAAAATGTCTCAAATTTGAGGAAATTTGGAATATCTCTTTCCACATCTGTATCTGTATGGAATTCTCCAAAATGTCTCAAATTTGAGGACATTTTGGTGTTGTTAAGGCTGTCAATTTGTGGCTTTTTTTATCTCTATATTTTGACAAAATGATCTTGAACTGTTCATTTGTCGGAGACATTACTGACCCAGTAAGGCAAAGGATTCCAGTCGGTGATGGTTCGTGGTACGAATGAGTACATGCACTTATTACTGCTAGTGTTGTACCTTGCATAATTATTATGGTCTTATAGCTATTTGGTTTTTGGTGTCCCTGTGGTAGTTTGTTGTAAGTGAAGAGAGGTCGATTGGGACGGCAAATTTCTCTTGAGTTATATTTGGTGGAGGAATGTTATCGGCTGTCTTTTATTTTCTCCTCTTAGCACGCATCGTTCCTTTCGTTGTTGTCTTTTAATTCATTATGAGATCGCCGCATATGGTGGACAAGCGTGACCGTCTCATGAATCGAATACATGTGTTTTTGTAAACGTCTCATGAATCGAATACATGTGTTTCCTTGTAAACGTCTCATGAATCGAATACATGTGTCTCTTTGTAGCCGTATCATGAATCGAATACATGTCTCATTGTAACCGTCTCATGAATCGAATATACGTGTCTCCTTGTAACCGTCTTATGAATCGAATACATGTCTCCTTGTAACCGTCTTATGAATCGAATACATATCTCCTTGTAACCGTCTTATGAATCGAATACAATTGTCTCATTGTAACCATCTCATGAATCGAATATATGTGTCTCCTTGTAACCGTCTCATGAATCGAATACATGTGTCTCCTTGTAACCGTCTTATGAATCGAATACATGTCTCCTTGTAACCGTCTTATGAATCGAATACATATCTCCTTGTAACCGTCTTATGAATCGAATACAATTGTCTCATTGTAACCGTCTTATGAATCGAATACAATTGTCTCATTGTAACCGTCTCATGAAACGAATACATGTCTCCCTTGTAACCGTCTTATGAATCGAATACATGTTCCTTGTAACCGTCTTATGAATCGAATACATGTCTCCCTTGCAACCGTCTTATGAATCGAATACAATTGTCTCATTGTAACCGTCTCATGACTCAAATAATGTGTCTCCTTGTAACCGTCTCATGAATCGAATACATGTGTCTCCTTGTAGCCATCTCATGAATCGAATACATGTCTTATTGTAACCGTCTCATGAATCGAATACATGTGTCTCCTTGTAACTGTCTCATGAATCAAATAATGTGTTTCCTTGTAAGCGTCTCATGAATCGAATACACGTGTCTCCTTGTAGCCGTCTCATGAATCGAATACATGTGTCTGATTGTAACCGTCTCATGAATCGAATATATGTGTCTCCTTGTAACCGTCTCATGAATCGAATACAATTGTCTCATTGTAAACCGTCTCATGAATCGAATACACGTGTCTCCTTGTAACCGTCTCATGAATCAAATAATGTGTTTCCTTTGTAACCGTGTCATGAATCGAATACATGTGTCTCCTTGTAACCGTCTCATGAATCGAATACATGTGTCTCCTTGTAACCATCTCATGAATCGAATACATGTGTCTCCAAATCGTCTCCATGAATCGAATACATCTGTCTCCTTGAAGCCGTCTCGTGAATCGAACATCTGTGTGCACGAATAATTGTGTTGTATTGTAATGTTAATTTTCCCTGAGCAGCCGGATTAGACAGTTCTGATTTTTTCTCCTGCGCTGGTCGTAAAACTGACTAGATCTAACACATTCACTCGCTCTGAATCCGGTAGTTGTGTTGAATGCGTAGTAATATATTTGAGGTGGGGGCCGTGGTTGTGTTGAATACGTAGTAAGATATTTGGGGCGGGGGCTGTGATTGTGCTGCATACGTAGTAAAATATTTGGGGGCTGGGACGGGGAGCTTTTCCATATCTTCAAGCAAGCCCCGACCACGCCTATCCCTTTCCTGAACATCTGGTTGTTTTTCAATACCAGTATGAGTATCTCTTACTATTCACATATTGTACATATTATGATTTTCAAGAATGAGGTGGGGTGGGGTGGAAGGTGCTACTGGCAGATCTTACTTTACTTTCTGTCACTCTTGAGGACTCGACCAAAAGGTAATGGGTTTGAGCCCCGCTGACGGTCGAGGTTTTTTCGAGCATAAACTTATCCCTCCCCTCCCCCGCGCCCCTAGGGAGGTGGGTTGTCAACTAATCCTATCGAAGACGGGCGCTAAAAAAGAGGTCCCGTGTGCGGATCACAACATTCTGTGCACGTTAAAGATCTCTTGGCTGTTTATAGGGCAGTCCGGGCAAAAATTAAAAATCCTACCAAAAAACTCAGAGGTCACCTTAGTTGTGGATGTGGGTAAATCGAATCAAATAAAAATAAACTTTCACTCTTTTTACTTTTCACATGTCTTCCAATTTCCTGTGTTGCAGTTGAGGGCGGGGGAGATGCTGGTAGGTCCTAATTATTGTATTGCTTTTCTCCCTTTTTTATCTATTAGCATACTATATATTCTTAATTCGCTTCGAGATCGGACGAGATAACTTTCAATGTAAAAAATCGGTGTTTCCCACGGCTAGCAGAGGTGGACTTTTTTCTAACTGTATTCTTAGAAAGGAAATGTACTTCACTCTGCTTTCCTCACTTGACTCAGGTTGTGTCAATGAATACCCAGCTATAGGTAGAGAAAGGTCATGTGAGAATGCTAGTGCGAAAAAGCCTAACAGGTTTGTGTACTGTATGTTTTTGCCCCTCCCTCGGGAGTTGAGAAGGACTTTGAATGAAATGGCCCGCTCGGGGGGGGGGGGGAGATAAATGATGTACAGTCAGTGAGCCTGCACTTGTGCGAGGGGATACGAACAATAAATCCATCTTTATCTTATATTGCAATTCACCACGAAGTCAAGACATAATAGTCGATGGAGAAATTGCAATGGGGAGAAAATTGGTGTTTCCTTTCAATTTACCCTGAAATCACGGCACATGGTGGGTGAGATAAGTTTCAGTGAAATTTGGAATAAAATTGCTGTTTCCTCTTAATTCACTCCGAAATCAAGACCCATAGTTGGCAGGGTAAGTTTCAATGAAAGAAGACAAGCTGGATCAAACGGAATTTCCACTGTGCCAGTCGTAAAGCTAACTAGACCCTACTGCTTAACTTTCTACGTCAACATACTCCTCGGTCAGGTTGTGTGTGTGTGTGTGTGTTTGCATGTGTAAAAACATTCTTTTTTATGTTTTTTTTTCTTGCCTTCAGGTAAGCCCTCCCCCCCCCCCACCGCACCATGTCCACCCCTTTCGTTCCTGAACCTCTGAGCCTGGGTCCGAAAACCGGGTGGCGTGTTATGTGTGTGTGTGAGTGTGTGTGTGTGTGTGTGTGTGCGTGTGTCGAGTGCAGCAATGTGAAAACTTACGGATTGTCTGCCCTTAGCTGTCCCAGGCAAGAAGTGCTCAGTAATAAAACTACGTGTCGTATGTATCGGCAAAACAGTCCTTCATGGGGTTTGGGGTTTGGGGTTTGAGGAGAGTAGACGGTTGGTAGAATATATTGGGAAGTCCCACTTCTTTCCTTTCATTCTTTCCCGCAACTTTCATGTTGCTGTATCCTTTAATTCATCCTGATAGGTGGATGGGATAAGTTTAAGTGAGTCGAAGAGGAGGAAGGGCGAGGGGGCGAGATTCATTTCCATTGCACCCATGATATTCATAAATTGTTCAGATTGTATTGTTTTGTTTTTTTTTTGGGGGGGGGGGGTTTTCCGACGTTCTTTTTATTTTTTTTATTTATTAAAACATTTTTTTTTTCAACAATTTAAATAACACATGGCATGAAGAGATTATTTCAACTGGTCATGTATTCATTGTGAAAATGATATGATTATAATGATTCTTCAAACATTATCTATCAAGGGCAAATAAAGGACAAACAGAAAATTATTTCCATTAGGAATCAGCAATCAAACTCTGGCAGATAATCATCTTAGAATTACAAAAGATAAGAGAAGATGAACTTGAAAAGTTAGGCATATTATATATATAAGATATACAAGTCATGGGCTCCAGAACTTGTTTCGTCTCTATTGTGTTTTATAAATTCAATGTTTTGAAGATCAGACATTTAAGATGGGGTAGAAATGTCTAAACATGCTGCACGTGTTCTCCATTGCGGCAGTCCTCCAATATGAGGATCTCGTCATCATACCAATAACGCAGATGGCTTTGTCGCATTTTCGTATAAGGGTTGTCGTTTGTACTGTTATGGACGATACAATTTGTTATCCTTTGATATGGAACGTAAAACTCAATAAGCAGATCGTCAGTCTATGCCAGAATAGAACGTTTCCCATTAAATTAATTTGTCTAACAAGAGCTTAAAATAGTCATTGTTGCGAACGGGCTGTAATAATATGCATTCCTGTGTCTTTTCCGATTTTTGAAGATCTCGCGCTTATTTTCATCTCAGTCCACGTCCTCGATTATGTCAGCCAGCCTGTTGATTTTCCCTGATTGAATTTTCATCACATGTGCTTGTTCTTTTTTTTCCATCGTCCTCGCTGTCTGGCGTGATAGATGTGTCAGGAAGGTGTAGATCTATGTTCTCGTTGTGTTTCTTCTGCCTCCGTGTCGTTTATGTCGTTTGAACTGGTTGTGTTTTGGATAGCAACTGTTATGGTTAACACACTGAATGAACGGATGTCACTGTTGACTCTGGTGATTGTTGTTGTTCGTTTGTTGAATGTTAACACTTACGGTTTCTTTGTTTTCAATAAAGTCCGTGTTCGTAGATTATCGTCAAGGGGCGATGTTATGGTTGACACACTGAATGAATGGATAGCACTGTCCTTACTCTGGGTTGACTCCATATTGTTGTTGTTTGTTTGTTGAATGTCGGCACTGGCAGTTTCTTCGTTTTTAAAGAAGTCCGTGTTGGTAGATGTTGTTGCTGTGTCCGTTGTTCTCAGTTGTTGTTTTCTAAGTTGGTCACATCATATTTGGCTCGGTGACTTCCGTCTGAAGCTGGCAGGAGTCGAATGATGACTCGCCGACACACTCATGTCGTCCATGGCTATGCCATCAAAACGAAGGACGAGGGTAGTGCGCTCTTTGATTTCCAGTCACTTTGAATGAGGAGACGTGAGATTCCTCTAAAATGCTGTTGATAGGACATTCCAGCATCGTCGGCAATCCGTTAACTGGCATGATTAAATTTCTATGCTTCAATGCCTCTTTATATGATCTTCTTCCCACTTTCTCCGAGGCCTGCCTTTGGTCTTTTACTTTGGGCTTTGCACTATATACTGATTTAGCTATTCTATTTTCATTCATTCTGTTTACATGCCCAAACCATCTCAATTGATTTATTTCTATCTTAGGTTTTTGCCATCTACTTTGGTTTGATCTGTTATTGTTGTGTTTCTGATTTTGTCTCTTTTAGTTTTCCCTTCTACTCTTCTTAGATATTTCATTTCTGCTGCCTGTACTCTACTGTATTCTCTATTGTCTAAGGTCCAAGTTTTGCTACCATCGAGGAGCGTAGGACAATAAACTGTATTGTATACTGCCATTTTGGTTTTTGTTGACAATTCTTGTTTACCTACAAATGCCTTTCCTAGATGGTTATATATTGCATTTGCCTTTGGATTCTCTGGCTGACTTCTTCTTTAGTTTTCCCTCTGAGTTAATCATTACTCCTAGGTAATTGTAGCTGTGCACTTTTTCTATTCTTATCCCTGTCAAATTTAAGATTTTGTGTTTTAGCTTCCCTAGTGACTAGCATTGTTTTGGTTTTCTTTCCATTTACTCTCATTGCTC
Organism: Doris montereyensis; assembly: GCA_037039925.1. Classification (NCBI taxonomy): domain Eukaryota; kingdom Metazoa; phylum Mollusca; class Gastropoda; order Nudibranchia; family Dorididae; genus Doris; species Doris montereyensis. The sequence goes on from JAXRKP010000583.1 coordinate 86,952, forward strand.
TTTTATTTAGTTCATTGTTCATAGTGTTGATATTCGACTGAAGGTCATTTTCTGATTTCCAAACAGAATTAAATCATCGGCAAATGAAAGCATTGATACATTTATTGCTTTGAGCTTCCACATACCTACATTCAATTTCTTCATTTTTAAGATGCCTTTGCGACTGAATCCATAAATGTAATAAACAAAAGAGGACTTAGGACACAACCCTGTCTTACTCCTACATCTACATCAAATTCTGCAGATACATTTCCAGCTACTCACTGCACATGTTGGTTTTAAATTATAAAAACATTTAATGCCTTCTATTAAATTTTGCTTTACATTGTGTTCTTTTAAGGAATGTCATAGCTCGTCCCTCCTCACAGTGTCAAATGCCTTTTCTAAGTCTATAAAACACAGGTGCAAGTCAATGTTTCTCTCAAGGAATTTTTAAATTATTTGTCTAATTGTAAATATGTGGTCTTGTACACTTCTTCCTGGTCTAAATCCACTCTGATGTTCTTCAATCTGATCCTCTACTCTTTTTCCTTAGTCTCATTTCTAGTATCCTAGCATACACTTTTCCTGGTATGCCAAGTAGTGATATCCCTCTATAGTTTGAGCATTCCATAGTTGATCCTTTCTTAAAGTATTGGTACTACCGTTCCCTTTTTTCCAGTCGTCTGGCACTTGTTTGGACTTCCATGCTTGTTGGCATATTGCATGTAGTAGTTTGTCTGCCTCTCTCCTTGATTTTTAATCATTTCTCGATAAACTTGATCTGCTCCTGGGGGTTTTTCCTAATTTCACTTTTCTTATAGCTGTTTGGATTTTTCCATTGATATATGTACATCTTGAGCTGTCTCCTCTAGTTTACTTGTTACTCTTACTAATTGATCTTTACTCATTGTTTCATACGTTCTGGAGGGATTATGTAATTGGTGAAAATGCTTTCTCCATGTTTCCATGATTTCGCTGTCTTCTTTCTTCTTGTGGTATTCTTTAATTTGTCGTATTGGGCATGTTTGGTCTTTTCTCATGCTCTTGTGTTGCCCCCCTCAGAATAGCTTTTGATTTCCTTGATAGCTTTCTTGAAGTTCTTGTCCAAACTCTTCCCATTGTTCCTGTTTTGCTTTCCTTACTTCCTCTTTGGCGATAGTTCTTTTATTCACGTAATCTATCATATCCTGTGGTCTCTTTGTTTGCAAATATTTCTTCCAGGCATCCTTGTTTTCTTTGATCTTAGTTTTGACATTTTCATTCCACCATGCTGTTCTTTTCCCATCTCCTTTAATTTATTTCCTACCACAGACCTCTTCAGTACAAAGGAGAAGTGTTTCTTTATACATTTGCCACTTTTTTTCTATTGTGCTATCATTCAGATCCATCTGTCTTTCACTGATAAATCTTTTTAATTTAGATTTTTATACTGTTTTACTATTGGTTTATTTAGTTCCTCTATTTTGACTTTAGTAGCTTTCTTCTCTTTCCTTTTCTGTTTGTTTTCTTCAGTCAGTAATCTCATTTTGGCAATCACTAAGTGATGATCACTAAATATTTCTGCTCCTCTGTTCACTCTTGCATCCAATGTACTGTAAAAAAGGAGCTGCTAATTATTATGTAGTCTATCATTGACTTTTCACACCTGTCTTCATTTACTCTTGTATATCTGTGGATATCTTTATGAGGAAAAAAGGTGTTGGCTATTTTCATGTTATTCTTCAGGCAAAAATCTATTAGTCTTTCTCCATTTGGAGAAGTTGTTGTCTCTTCTTCTTTACCTATTATTCCTCCTGACGTTTCTACATTGTTGCCTACTCTAGCGTTTAAATCTCATAAAAGCATTAGTTCCTGTTTGGGTTTAAGATCCTCTGCACTATTTGTAAATCATTTTCGAAGATATCTTTTTCTTCTTTCGTTGCGTCTTGGTTTGGTCCATAAGCTATTAATAATTTAGTTGCTCGTTCTTTTGGTTTAATATTAACTTCTAATAGCCGTGGGCTTATAAATTTCCAGCTTTCTAGTAGCTTTTCATGCCTTTTATGCACTAAAAGGCCTACTCCTGTTCTAGCTCTATCTTTGACATCTACTCCTGAGAAGATTAAAATAGGATTCGGTCCTACATTTTCTATTGCCTTGTCCTTTTTTCTTTGTTTCTGTAATGGCCAAAATATCTACTTTGTATTTTTCCATTTCTTCACCTAATTCTAACTCTTTTCAATTTATAGCCCTAACATTCCATGTTCCATAAATCACAGTTCGTCCTTCAAAAGATCAAGCCGGTTTTATTACATTGATTTCTCTGAATCAGTTTGGTTTTGGATAAGGAGGGGATTAGCCCACGGAACCCTAGGTAGATGGTGGGGCTGCCACCTTGAGGCCCCTACCAGGCCTTGTTATTTTGTCATGGTTAACTCCCTTAGCCTTTAGTCATTCAAGACCAGCCTGTAAGGCAGCAGGTTGTATTTTTTTCAGAGTTAACTCCCTTAGCCTAGTGTCGGTCAAGACCGGCATGCAAGGCAGCATGTTGTTTTCTGTCAGTGTTAACTCCCTTAGCCTTTGGTTGGCCAAGATCCGCCTGCAAGGCAGCAGGAGACTCATGGAGGGCGGGATCATCTACTCCCCGTCCAGGTGTTTACCTGTCCACTGATGACGTTATAAGTTCTACTAGAACTTATCTCGGAATATATTATCAAATCCACTGTCCTAAACATGTCAAAGAGAAATGTTTTACAGCTGCCCTAAACATGTCAAAGAGAAATGTTTACAGCTGCCCTAAACGTGTCTAAGAGAAATGTTTACAACTGCCCTAAACATGTGAAAAAGAGAAATGTTTACAGGTGCCCTAAATATGTCAAAAGAAATGTTTACAGCTGCCTAAACATGTCAAAGAGAAATGTTTACAGCTGCCCTAAACGTGTCAAAGAGAAATGTTTACAGCTGTCCTAAACATGTCAAAGATAAATGTTTACAGCTGCCTAAACATGTCAAAGAGAAATGTTTACAGCTGCCCTAAATATGTCAAAGAGAAATGTTTACAGCTGCCCTAAATGTGTTAAAGAGTATGTTTACAATTGCCCTAAACATGTCAAAGAGAAATGCTACGAACCTTTATCCATGAAAACCAGTTTGAGATTATGATGGTGGTTGTGTCTGGGACCCACATTGCCTGACCTACACTTTTATTAATTTGGCTTTGTCAAAAAATCCGAAAACACTATATACAGAAACTTTACCACATAGAAAACTTTTTAATTGGCATGTAACTTTAATTAATTTTTTTTAACAATACTACAATTTTGATGGAAGCATTATGTTTTCGTTCACATGCAAGACAAAAAGTATAACATTAAATTTTTTTTTTTTTCGTCTTCAACTCGATATGAAGGAAGTAATAAACTCCCCCCCCCCCCCCCCAGTAAAACCCCTCAAGCGTCATTCGGTCGAATAAACAAACAAAAATATAGAAACAAATCACAAATTTGTGTTCTCTCAAAAAAGCAAACATTAAGCCAGGGCAACTCTTATTGGATTCGTGAGCAGTACTCCTTAGTCCAGAGGCAAGGTGTCGGAGACAAACCCAAAGGTCCTGGGTTCAAGCCCGATTGACGGTTGAAACATTTTCTTGAGATATTTCGAACAAACGCTACCCCCCCCTGGGTCGAGTAGGTGGATCAACATCTAGTGTAAGTAGGTGGATCGATATCTAGTGTAAGTAGGTGGATCGGCATCTAGTGTTAGTAGGTGGAACGACATCTAGTGTAAGTAGGTGGATCGACATCTAGTGTAAGTAGGTGGATCAACATCTAGTCCAAGTAGGTGGATCGGCATCTAGTGTTAGTAGAGGTGGAACGACATCTAGTCCAAGTAGGTGGATCGACATCTAGTGTAAGTAGGTGGATCGGCATGTAGTCCAAGTAGGTGGATCAACATCTAATCCAAGTAAGTGGATCAACATCTAGTGTAAGTAGGTGGATCGGCATGTAGTCCAAGTAGGTGGATCGACATCTAGTGTAAGTAAGTGGATCAACATCTAGTGTAAGTAGGTGGATCAACATCTAGTGTAAGTAGGTGGATCAACATCTAGTGTAAGTAAGTGGATCAACATCTAGTGTAAGTAGGTGGATCAACATCTAGTGTAAGTAGGTGGATCAACATCTAGTGTAAGTAGGTGGATCAACATCTAGTGTAAGTAGGTGGATCAACATCTAGTGTAAGTAAGTGGATCAACATCTAATCCAAGTAAGTGGATCAACATCTAGTGCAAGTAGGTGGATCAACATCTAATCCAAGTAAGTGGATCAACATCTAGTGTAAGTAGGTGGATCAACATCTAATCCAAGTAAGTGGATCAACATCTAGTGTAAGTAGGTCGATCAATATCTAATCCAAGTAAGTGGATCAACATCTAGTGTAAGTAGGTCGATCAATATCTAATCCAAGTAAGTGGATCAACATCTAGTGTAAGTAGGTCGATCAATATCTAATCCAAGTAAGTGGATCGACATCTAGAGCATAGAACTCTAATAAGACTCGATTACCAGTACCCATCAACAGAGCATAGAACCTCTAATAAGACTCGATTACCAGTACCCATCTACAGAGCATAGAACTCTAATAAGACTCGAATACTAGTACCCATCTACAGAGAACTCTAATAAGACTCGAATACCAGTACCCATCTACAGAGCATAGAACTCTAATAAGACTCGAATACTAGTACCCATTTACAGAGCATAAAACTCTAATAAGACTCGAATACCAGTACCCATCTACAGAGCATAGAACTCTAATAAGACTCGAATACCAGTACCCATTTACAGAGCATAAAACTCTAATAAGACTCGAATACCAGTACCCATCAACAGAGCATAAAACTCTAATAAGACTCATCGAATACAAGTACCCATCTACAGAGCATAGAACTCTAATAAGACTCGAATACCAGTACCCATTTACAGAGCATAAAACTCTAGCTAAGACTCGAATACCAGTATCCATCTACAGAGAACTCTAATAAGACTCGAATACCAGTACCCATCTACAGACCATAGAACTCTAATAAGACTCAATACTAGTACCCATCTACAGAGCATAGGACTCTGATAAGACTCGAATACCTGTATCCATCTACAGAGCATAGGACTCTGATAAGACTCGAATACCAGTACCCATCTATAGAGCATAGGACTCTGATAAGACTAGAATACCAGTACCCATCTACAGAGCATAGGACTCTGATAAGACTCGAATACCAGTACCCATCTACAGAGCATAGGACTCTGATAAGACTCGAATACCAGTACCCATCTACAGAGCATAGGACTCTGATAAGACTCGAATATATACACCCATCTACAGAATATAGGACTCTGATAAGACTCGAATACCAGCACCCATCTACAGAGCATAAGACCTCTAAGACTCGAAAATATTAGTCACCATCCTCAGAGCATATGACTCTAAGACTCAATACCAGTACCCATCTACAGAGCATAGGACTCTAATGAGACTCGAATACATTTACCCATCAACAGAGCATAGGACTCTAGATTCGATTACTAGAT
>JAXRKP010000583.1:97500-112500 GCA_037039925.1 Doris montereyensis
TAATGTTGCCAGGACTGTCCTGTAAGCAGCCAAGGGATCTTCAAGGTGTACAGAGTGTTGTGATTTGCATACTGAAGCTCCCTGTTATCGCCCGTTTCCTACCTGGATCACGGGAGGGGGGGGTGGGGGTGAAGGGGCGGGTGGTAGATTTTACTGGAAAAAACTCGAGGAGAATTTCCAATCGTCGGCAGGGCTTGAACCTACGACCTTTGGGTTGAGAGACTGACACCTTTAGGAGATGTTGTTGCGAAACCGTCTTTGAGTTTGTTATCGACTTCAAACCCCATGGCTTCAAACCCCATGGCTTCAAAGTAGCTTTCAAACCCCATGGCTTCAAACCCCATGGCTTCAAACCCCATGACTTCAAATCCCATGGCTTCAAATCCCATGACTTCAAACTCCTATGGCTTCAAACAAACCCATAGCTTCAAATCCCATGACTTCAAACTCCATAGCTTCAAATCCCATGACTTCAAACCCCATGGCTTCAAACCCCATGACTTCAAAACCCCATAGCTTCAAAAACCAAATCCCATGGCTTCAAACCCCATGGCTTCAAAACCCCATGGCTTCAAACCCCATGGCTTCAAACCCCATGACTTCAAATCCCATGGCTTCAAATCCCATGACTTCAAACTCCATAGCTTCAAACCCCATGGCTTCAAATCCCATGACCAAATAGCTTCAAATCCCATGACTTCAAACTCCATAGCTTCAAATCCCATGGCTTCAAATCCCATGACTTCAAACTCCATAGCTTCAAACCCCAGCTTCAAATCCCATGGCTTCAAACCCCATGGCTTCAAACCCCATGGCTTCAAACCCCATGACTTCAAATCCCCTTCAAACCCCATGGCTTCAAAATGGCTTCAAATCCCATGACTTCAAACTCCATAGCTTCAAAGCTCAAGCTTCAAACCCCATAGCTTCAAACCCCATGGCTTAAAACCCCATGGCAAATTCAAATCAAGGCTCATGGATGGCTTCAAACCCCATGCCTTCAAACCCCATGGCTTAAATTCCATGACTTCAAACTCCATAGCTTCAAGGCTCATGGCTTCAAACCCCATGGCTTCAAATCCTATGACTTCAAATTTGCTTCAAATCCCACGGCTGGCATTTGTTTGTTTTTTTTTTACACAACACTGTACTCTTGATTTTCACACTCTATTCAGGTGTGAATAGGTACTCAGCATTCGGTAGAGAAAACCTTGTCAGATTGTTAGTACAAAGGCTGTTGTACTAAAATGCTCCACATGGGAGTTGAGAAGGACTTTGAATAAAAATGATCTACTGGGGGGGGGGGATAAATGATGTATAGTCGATGAGCCTGCCCTTGCGCGGGGCTACGTACTGTCTTTATCTTCATCTTCATCTTATCCTTCTTCTTTTTCTTTCTTTTTGTTAACAATCATCAATACGCCACCCCATTTGGGCCTGTAAGTAATCGAATACAGGCCAGTTGATTGACAGTCATTTGAATAACGAATAAAACACGTGAATACAACTGCACGAACAGCGGAATAGATTTTGTCGATCCACCTACCTGGACCAGGGGAATAGATTTGTCGATCCACCTACCTGGACCAGGGAATAGATTTTGTCGATCCACCTACCTGGACCAGGGGAATAGATTTTGTCGATCTACCTACCTGGACCAGGGGAATAGATTTTGTCGATCCACCTACCTGGACCAGGGGAATAGATTTGTCGATCCACCTACCTGGACCAGGCGAATAGATTTGTCGAACCTGGACCAGAATAGATTTTGTCGATCCACCTACCTGGACCAGGGGAATAGATTTTGTCGATCCACCTACCTGGACCAGGGGAATAGATTTTGTCGATCCACCTACCTGGACCAGGGGAATAGATCGATCCACCTACCTGGACCAGGGGAATAGATTTTGTCGATCCACCTACCTGGACCAGGGGAATAGATTTTGTCGATCCACCTACCTGGACCAGGGGAATAGATTTGTCGATCCACCTACCTGGACCAGGGGAATAGATTTTGTCGATCCACCTACCTGGACCAGGGGGAATAGATTTTGTCAATCCACCTACCTGGAACAGGGGAATAGATTTTGTCGATCCACCTACCTGGACCAGGGGAATAGATTTGTCGATCCACCTACCTGGACCAGGGGAATAGATTTTGTCGATCCACCTACCTGGACCAGGGGAATAGATTTTGTCGATCCAACCTGGACCAGGGAATAGATTTTGTCGATCCACCTACCTGGACCAGGGGAATAGATTTTGTCGATCCACCTACCTGGACCAGGGGAATAGATTTTGTCGATCCACCTACCTGGACCAGGGGAATAGATTTTGTCAATCCACCTACCTGGAACAGGGGAATACATTTTGTCGATTTACCTACCTGGACCAGGGGAATAGATTTTGTTCGAAAAGAAATCGGGAAAATATTTTCAACTATTGACAGGGCTCGAACCCAATGTTTGACTGAGAGGCCAACACCTTGCCTCTGGAGTAACGAGTCTCCTCCCACGATTAACTACAACTATGGAAGAAACAGAAATAATTCACGATGAGCAATGGCAATATTTTATTTGTTGTTTTTTTCTGGTCCACATAGAATTTGGTACACCCGCTTTCATCGATAACCTCTCTTGTTACAAACACACACAAAAAATGGTTGGAGGAGAAGGATTGCCCAAAACATAGATATTATTCATGTCATGTAATATTTTGATAATGATAATAATAATATTGATAATGCTGATAATGAAAAATGAAAAAATAATGATAATGATAATAATGAAAATAATGATAATGATAATAAGGATGATAATAATGATGATAAATAATAATGATAATGATAATAATAATAATAATGATAACGATAATGATACTAATAATAATAATGATAATAATAATAATAATAATAATAATAATAATAATAATAATAATAATAATAATAATAGTGATAATAATAATAATAATAATAATAATAATAATAATAATAATAATAATAATAATAATAATAATAATAATAATAATAATAATAATAATAATAATAATAATAATAATAATAATAATAATAATAATAATAATAATAATAATAATAATAATAATAATAATAATAATAATAATAATAATAATAATTACTAGTAGTACTATTAATAATCATAATGAAAATGATAATGACGATGACGATGATGAGGAGGATGAGGAGGATGCTGAGGATGATGAGAATACTAGTAATGACGATGATGATGATAGTAATGATGATAATGATAATAGTAATGACAATAGTAATGATATTGGTACTGGTAATGGTAATGATAATAATAATAATAATAATAATAATAATAATAATAATAATAATAATAATAATAATAATAATAATAATAATAATAATAATAATGATAATAATGATGATAATAATGATGATAATCATAATATTCCTACAGGCACCCCCATCGTACAACGATTCCCAAACGCATCCACCCGCTGCCCGCAAAGATACAGAGAGGGGGATGAGGAGCCGGAGGAGGAGGAGGAGAGAGGACAGTGGGACCACAAGGCCGAGTTTGTGTTATCGTGCATCGGTTTGTCTGTCGGTCTGGGCAATGTCTGGCGATTTCCCTACCTGGCCTATGAAAATGGTGGCGGTAAGTGTTTCAGATAACGGTACCTCTATTATATAATAGGGGTGAAAAGAAGGGGATGGGGCAGATGGGGTGGGAAGGTGATGAATAAAAGAGTTTTAATAATATTATTGTTTTTCCCCCCTCAAAGGTGCCAATAAAAGTTAAATCAATATCACTCAAAGGGATCGATGGGTTGAGCAATTGATTACACTGATTAATTGGTTACATTTATTGACAAAATTGATCGATTTATTGATTTATTTAGTGATTGATTAGATTGATTAAATTGATTAGATCCATTGTTTGATTGATTTATTAATTGATTGACTATTTTGATTATATTTATTTATCGATTAGATCGATTGATTGACTGATTGATTGAATTATTGAATCTTTGGTTGCTTGATTGATTGATTGAATTATTGAATGTTTGGTTGATTGATTGATTGATTGATTGAATTATTGAATCTTTGATTGATTGATTGAATTACTGATTGTTTGGTTGATTGATTGATTGCTTGATGAGACATTCTCCATCCACTGCAGCATGAAGCTCTCCGCACGAGCCTTTCAGTGAGTTACGTTCTATATTATGTTTTTCCACTGAGAGAAATGCTGAGAGTGAAATGTTTGACGTCACTTGTCTCAAATTTGGTCCGCTCCCCCCCTCCCTCCTCTCTCCCACTCCCTGAACCTCTTATTTAGGTGGGGTCGCGATTTGTAAGGACATACGATTTGCTGAGCAATTTCATTTATTATCATTACAGGTTGAAGTTTTTGTGGTTGGGGGGGGGGGGGTTTCGGTTGTATTTTTATATTTTTATTGGGGGCGGGAGGGGATTGTGTCGTTTTGTAATCTTTATTATTTGTGCTTTTTATCAAATTTGACAGAACAAAAAATTCGCTTAGGAATGAAAAAAAGAGTAGATCATGTATTTTGATTTATCTAAGAATTAATTGGATATTTGTATAATATATGGACAATGATCGATTGAATCTCTGAACGTTACATGATTTTTATGATATCCTTATACAAAAGGGAAAAGGCAATTTGACATAGACAAGTCATGGGATTCAGAACTTGACATAAAAAGTGCTGTCTGTTCTTTGTTTCCTGTAGATTGGGTTTTTGCAAACTAGATGCAATGTCTGGATTGTCAGGCGTTTAAGCTAGGGCAGAAATGTTAGGCGTTTAAGCTGGGACAGAAATGTCAGGCGTTTAAGCTGGGACAGAAATGTCAGGCGTTTAAGCTGGGACAGAAATGTCAGGCGTTTAAGCTGGGACAGAAATGTCAGGCGTTTAAGCTGGGACAGAAATGTCAGGCGTTTAAGCTGGGACAGAAATGTCAGGCGTTTAGCTGTGACAGAAATGTCAGGCGTTTAAGCTGGCACAGAAATGTCAGGCGTTTAAGCTGGGACAGAAATGTCAGGCGTTTCAGCTGGGACAAAATGTCAGCTGGGACAAAAATGTAGGCGTTTAAACTGGGACAGAAATGTCAGGCGTTTAAACTGGGACAGAAATGTCAGGATACTCTATACGTCACCGTGATATTTTTCTTGAATACAATGTTTCTCACCTTACCAAGTTTGCAGGTGTCGTCGTCACATGCTTGCATAGGAGCTTTTATCTTCACTGCTCTTTACGATGAAATTCATTATCATTCTATTTTTGATGCAATAGTATATGATAAAATCCTATGTTTCCACAAGAATGAAGTGTGATTATTTCGTAGATATCTAAAACAAGTTTCATATAGCTGTTGTTGCGATCGGGCTGTATGACACGCTGCCCTGTGTCTTTCTTGATTTTGGAAATCTGCATGTGTATTTTACTGCTGTCAAATTGCTCAATCCTGTCACTATGGCCTGCATGATTACTTTTCTGTTTCTGATCTTCAATGGAGCGATTACTACCTCACGCGCTTGTGTTTTCCTAAAGGCTTTTGCTGTCTAATGTGTGTTGGCTCTCGTTGTGTGTGTGTGTGTGTGTGTGTGTGTGTATGTGTGTGTGTGGGAATGTCGGATGTGTCCGTGTCGCTTTCGGTATTTATTCTTGCCCTGTTGTGTTGTTGTTATCAAAATGATGAAAGCATGGTACACCCCTCCCCTTCCCTCCTCGGGTGATGCAGGCGGTTGTCGGTTGCTGCCGGTAGGACATATTTCCTTCCTTTCCTTCTTTCACTTATCTTTCAACTTGTTGTTTCCTCTTAATTAATTCATCCCTAAGATCATTGCAATGGTGGACGAGGTAAATTTCAAAGTAACAAAACTCCAGAGGATGTTTAGTACGATTATTAGATCGAGTCAGTATTCGATACTGAGGTGACACGGGTAGATGTCAACGGTACTATTCCAACTTTTAAAATTTTTTAAAACGTGTTCAAAATGGTAGCAGTGTCGTGTGGCTCCATCTCTAGATTGAAGCGATCAATCCATTTTGTTTTAAAATTCTTGGCCGCATTTTATGACTGTTTTACCTTCAGGTAGTCTTGATGGCTTAGATGAATGGAAATTCTACTCAAAAGTGGGGACACAATGAAATTTTCAATCAATTAATGGAATGGTCACATCTGATGAAATAATTCCTCACGTGGGAAACGGTTTTGTGGGATCATTTGGAAGCTACATGCCAACTCAGAACTAGATGTAAATATCGTCAAGGCTATCTGACAGCCTCATGGCCTGGGTTTATTTATCTGTGCCAGTCCTAGGCTTAGGTTAAATTATGTCGGCGCATTTGATTGTGTTAGAATGTGTTTGGTCTTTTGTGTTAAGTCGCCCTTTTTGTCGTTTTGCAATTGTTTATCATCGTCATGCCATGAGTTTGTTTTCAACCATGTCTTTAGTCTGTTTTCAACCATATCTTTATATCTTTAGTCTGTTTTCAACCATATCTTTAGTCTGTTTTCAACCATGTCTTTAGTCTGTTTTCAACCATGTCTTTAGTCTGTTTTCAACCATGTCTTTAGTCTGTTTTCAACCATGTCTTTAGTCTGTTTTCAACCATGTCTTTAGTCTGTTTTCAACCATGTCTTTAGTTCAGTGATCGGTGACTGGTGTTATACTCACTGTGTGAATAGAGAGCGATATCTTGACTGTTAGAGAGCGATATTTTGACTGTTAGATAGAGTGATATTTTGACTGTTTGACTGTTAGAGTGATATCTTGACTGTTAGAGAGCGATATTTTGACTGTTAGAGAGCGATATTTTGAACTGTTAAAGAGCGATATCTTGACTGTTAGAGAGTGATATTTGACTGTTAGAGAGCGCTATTTTGACTGTTAGAAGTGATATCTTGGACTGTTAGAGAGCGCTATTTGACTGTTAGAATGTACTATTTCTGTCTAGAGAGCGCTATCTTGACAGTTAGAATGTACTATTTGGACTGTTAGAGAGCGTTATCTTGACTGTGTACTTTTGCGCTATCCTTGCTGTTAGAATGTACTATTTTGGACTGTTAGAGAGCGTTATCTTGACTGTAATACTGGGTTGTCTGTCCTTGCTGTCCGTGCTGTGTACTGGCACTTGCATTTTTCTTTCTTTTCAGCTAACTTGATATTCTCAGATGTTGTGTTGATTTATCCGCTGATAGTGATAATATGCAATGTTTTTGCAGTCTTGAGTTTGCTCCGTTGCAATTGACTCGTTGCAATTAACTCGGTTGCAATTGACTCCGTTGCAATTGACTCCGTTGCAATTGACTCCGTTGCAATTGACTCTGTTGCAATTGACTCCTTTGCAATTGACTCCGTTGCAATTGACTCTGTTGCAATTGACTCTGTTGCAATTGACTCCGTTACAATTGACTCCGTTGCAATTGACTCTGTTGCAATTGACTCCGTTGCAATTGACTCCGTTGCAATTGACTCCTCGTTACAATTGACTCGGACTTCCGTTCACTGCTGGCACGGGTCATGAATAGTTTGTCACTCGGTCACTTCCGTTCATTCTGCTGGCACGGGTCGAAAGATGAATAGTTGACACTGACGACACGTGTCATTCATGACACCGACGCACACGTGTCATTCATGACACCGACGCACACGTGTCATTCATGACACCGACGCACACGTGTCATTCATGACACCAATACGGAGGATGAATGTGGTGTGTTCTGATTTCCAGCCATTTCATGAGAGGCGAGTTGAGATTCTTTTTAAAGTATCTTGTTGATGAAGCAATCAAACATCGTCGGTAATCTGCTAACTGGCATTATGATGTCGTATGTCTAAAAATAAAATAAAATAACTAAAAATTAGGAGGAAAAGGTCAGAGGTCATCACACCCTGAGGGGACTGGATAGCCCAAGGGCAAAGTGTCGGCCTCTCAACCAAAAAAAAGTAGTGGGTTTTGACAAAATAAAACGGTTGAAAAATTGTCTCGAATTTTTTTCGAGCAAAATCTATCCCCCTGATGCAGATAGGCGGATCGACACCTAGTCCAATCGGAGACGGACGATAAAAAGGAGGTCCCGTGTGCAGATCACAACACTCTGTGCACGTTAAAAATCCCTTGGCTGTTTACAGGGCAGTCAGGGCACAATTCAAAAACCTTCCAAAAACCCCGAGTTCACCTAAGTTGTGGATGTGGGTAAAATCAAATCAAATCAAAACATCACACCCCGCCTGTCCCACTCGGTAACCAAACCGGAAGTCCCAGGTTGAAGTTGAAGGCGCGATGTCTTTTTCCCGAAAATTCCATTGCCATCTCTTTTTTTGTTGTAAACCTATACGGTAAATCAAAACAGAGGTGATTACAACCGAGGAGGGAAAAATCTAGATAAGGTCAAACATCCTGAAATGAAATTAATATAACCGAAAACGAAAGAAAACTACCACCCAAATTATGTACGGTGTGTGTGTATGTACTTATGTATTTATTTATGTATGTATGTATGTATTACTTGTATGTATGTATGTATGTGTATGTATGTATGTATGTATGTATGTATGTATTACTATATATGTATGTATGTATGTATGTATGTATGTATGTATGTATGTATGTATGTATTACTATATATATGTATGTGTACATGTATATGTATGTATGTATGTATGTATGTATAAAATGTATGAGTGTATATGTATGTATGTATATGTATAACATGTATGTATGTATGTATGTAAGCACTTAAGTATGTGCATGAATGTGTATATGTATGCGTGTGTACATGGACATGTATGTGTATATAATGTATGTGTGTATAATGTGTGTGTATAACATGTATGTGTGTATAACATGTATGAGTATATAACATGTATGTGTGTATAACATGTATGAGTGTATAACATGTATGTGTGTATGTATGAGTGTATAACATGTATGAGTGTATAACATGTATGTGTGTATAACATGTATGTGTGTATAACATGTATGTGTGTATAACATGTATGTGTATAACATGTATGTGTGTATAACATGTATGTGTATAACATGTATAACATGTATGTGTGTATAACATGTATGTGTGTATAACATGTATAACATGTATGTGTGTATAACATGCATGTGTGTATAACATGTATGTGTGTATAACATGTATGTGTATAACATGTATGAGTGTATAACATGTGCGTGTGTATAACATGTATGTGTGTATAACATGTATGAGTGTGTATAACATATGTGTGTATAACATGTATGTGTGTATAACATGTATGTGTGTATAACATATATGTGTGTATAACATGTATGTGTGTATAACATGTATGTGTGTATAACATGTATGTGTGTATAACATGTATGTGTGTATAACATGTATGAGTGTATAACATGTATGTGTGTATAACATGTATGTGTGTATAACATGTATGTGTGTATAACATGTATATGTGTGTATAACATGTATGAGTGTATAACATGTATGTGTGCTGTTGGTAATAACATGTATGGTATAAAATGTGTATGGGAGTGTATAAATGTATGTGTGTATAACATGTATGTGGGTATAAAATGTATGTGTGTATAAAATGTATGTGTGTATAACATGTATGTGGGTATAACATGTATGTGTGTATAACATGTATGTGTGTATAACATGTATGTGTGTATAACATGTATGTGTGTATCCAACATGTATGTGTGTATAACTATGTACTGGTGGTATAACATGTATGTGTATCCCATGGATGGTCTCCGGACAATTTCTTAAGGTTTAACACACAACACTGTCTAATCCGGTTTAGAGCCTTGGTCTGTTCGCAGTAGTGTGTGTTTGAGAACCAACAAAAATGTGGTGGCATTACTGGTGTGTGATATATACCCATACGTCTTGACACATGTGTTTCGTTTGTGTTTCACGGTTTGGCTCTGGGTTTCTTCCTCTTTCCCGTCTTTTTCTTTTTTTTTTTCCCATTGAACGATATTTGATTTGTTTTGATTTGATTATTTGTGGTGTCATGGTTTCATTCTATCCTATTTCACTTTTTTGTGTGGGGCGTTTTTTGTTTGTTTGTTTGTTTGTTGTTGTTCTTGTTAGAAAATTTATCTACAGTGTGTTCAATGCGAGAGCGAGTTACGTATGTAGACAAAATACATCACGTGACTTTTTATGCAACGCAATCACCTGGGTGAGAGAAACAGGATCTAGGAATCTTTTGACTTCTTTCGCTCTGTTCTTTTATGGCTTTTTTTCTCGTGTTGATCTCTTTTCTCCTTACGTTTGTGTGTGTGTGTGTGTGTGTGTGTGTGTGTGCGTGTGTGTGTGTGTGCATATGTATGCATGTGTGTGTGTGTGTGTGTGTGGAATTTTTATTACTGGGCACTCAGAAATTCCAGAAAATAAAGTCAACGAAAATGAAATCAGTATTTGTAATACCAACATATAAAGTCAACGAAAATTAAATCAGTTTTTGTAATACCAACATATAAAGTCAACGAAAATGAAATCAGCATTTGTAATATCAACATATAAAGTCAACGAAAGTGAAATCAGTATTTGTAATACCAACATATAAAGTCAACGAAAGTGAAATCAGTATTTGTAATACCAACATATAAAGTCAACGAAAATGAAATCATTATTTGTAATACCAACATATAAAGTTGAAATCAGCATTTGTAATATCAACATATAAAGTCAACGAAAATGAAATCAGTATTTGTAATACCAACATATAAAGTCAACGAAAATTAAATCAGTATTTATAATACTAACATTAAGTTTTCAGAAAGTTCAAGAAATATTGGCATATTTTTTGTTATTGTGACTTCTCAATGCCAAGTATTGTAAATAAATTACTATGTAAAATCGATTTCGATATTCATAATATTAACACCATCAGACACTTTTTGCCTGGAAATAATTATAGCCAACGTAATTGTAAATTCTCTTGTTTTGTCAAAAATTGATTACTGCAATTCCTATTGTTTGGAGTTACGTAAGTAAAGAAAATTGTCAAAACTTCAAATTGTCCAAAAACAATGCCGCAAAAAAAAAAAAAGATCATGCTACACCCCTCCTCCACACCCTTTCAATGGCTCCGCGTAGAACTAGGAATTCTTTATAAACTGACGACTCTCTGTCACGAATGCATACACCATAATGGCCCAATCTACATATGTGACATAATCATTCCATACGTTCCAAATGGAGAGCTTAGATCTTCAGCCGTTACCAAAAAAAAAAAATTCGTTCCTCCTAGACGCTATAAAATAGTTAGTGAAAAGGCCTTCTTGCATCGCGCCCCAAAAGTCCCAAATTTTGACCCCAAATATTGAATCAAACAAAACACCTACCTGTTTTTCACACAGCCATTAAACCCACACACAGTGATTTTTCTCATTGCTGTCAGTTGTCTTCTTGTATTAACATATGCTTTAGAATATGTTTATGACGTGTATCTTGTATTATCATATGCTTTAGAATATGTTTATGACGTGTATCTTGTATTATCATATGCTTTAGAATATGTTTATGACGTGTATCTTGTATTATCATATGCTTTAGAATATGTTTATGACGTGTATCTTGTATTATCATATGCTTTAGAATATGTTTATGACGTGTATCTTGTATTATCATATGCTTTAGAATATGTTTATCACGTGTATCTTGTATTACGTCGTGATTTCTATTGTTTATCAATGTTCCGCTCAGAGCTTGACATATGTCGGCGTTCGGCGATAGACAAAAACTATCTATCTGTTATTATTATTATTATCCTTAATACTATTAGTAGTAGTAGTAGTAGTAGTAGTAGTAGTAGTAGTAGTAGTAGTAGTAGTAGTAGTACTAGTAGTAGTAGTAGTAGTAGTAGTAGTAGTAGTAGTAGTAGTAGTAGTAGTAGTAGTAGTAGTAGTAGTAGTAGTAGTAGTAGTAGTAGTAGTAGTAGTTTTATTATCATTATTATTATTATTATTATTATTTTTATTATTATTATTATTATTGTCATTATTACTGTCATTATTATTATAATAATTATTAATATATTATTATTATTATTATTATTATTATTATTATTATTATTATTATTATTATTATTATTATTGTGGGCTTGTTAAGGAATGGGTAATAATCGGTTAGATGTCTATTATATGTTTGTGTCTCTCAGCCGTCCGCCTCCCCCTCTGGTAGCATCGATAGTCAATTTCCTCCTCTATCTCATACTCCTCCATCTCGAAGATTTCTCGAGCCTCCCTTCAGAATTGAAAAATATTCTCCTCCTTCTCCATAAAATCTACCCCTTCTGGTCCCAGGTCCTCCTCCTGGAAAAAATTTTCATCTCTATCGGAGACGGACTTCTCATCTCCTCCTCCCTCTATCTCCTAGATCACACTCTGTCCTCTATCTCCTCCTTCTCCAAAACACAGTGAATTAAGTCAAAGGCGAAACGTGACAATAGTGACAACTCCACTAATAAAGACACAACAAACACGTGATTTCAATTCTTCCAGATATTCGCGATATATCTACATAATAAATGGGTGTGGATAGAGGTAAAATCAAATCAAATCAAAATGAAATCAAATCAAATCTCTAAGGGGAAAGATGGGCATATTTTGTATGTGGCCTACATCCGGTGAGTGTGAAAGACTTGTTTGATGATAATGATGATGATAATGACAATGCAGATGTCATGCACCTTGCGTGTGACGTCTATCCCCGGACAGTCATGGTAAGTGTATCTATCAATCTATCTATATATCTATCTATCTATCTATATATCTATCTGTTTCTATATATCTATCTATATATCTATCTATCTGTCTATCTATCTATCTATCTACCTGTCTATGATAACATTCTATGTATCTGTCTATCTATCTATCTATCTATCTATCTATCTATCTATCTATCTACCCATCTATCTATCTATATATATATGAATAGATATCTATTATCTATCCTATCTATCTATAGATCTATCTATCTATCTATCTATCTATCCATCTATCTATCTATATGTATATATATATATATATATATATCTATCTATCTATCTATATATATATATATATAACTATATATATCTACCTATCTGTTTAGTTATCTTTCTATCTATATATCTGTCTATATAGTATATGTCTATATATATCTATCTAGATACAAAATATAGCCATCTACCTGTCTACCTATCTATCTAAATATCTATCTATCTATCTAGATATATATATCTCTATCTATCTAATCTTACCATCCATCTTCTATCTATCTATCTACTGAAATTCATCTATCTATCTATCTATCCTATTTATCTATCAATCATCTAATCAATCAATCGATCAATTAATCTATCTATCTATCTATCTATCTATCTATCTATCTATCTATCTGTCAATCCATCTATCTATCTATCCATCTATCTATCTATCTATCTATCTATCTATCTATCTATCTATCTGTCTGTCTGTAAATGCCTGTCTGTCTGTCTGTCTGTCTGTCCCATGTCTATCTGTCTGTCTGTCTGTCTGTCTGTCTATCTACCTGTCTATCTGTCTGTCTATTTGTCTAGTTTCTCATCTATCTATTTCTATCTATCTATCTATCTATCTATCTATTTATCTATTTATCTATCTATCTAGAAAACTCTCATACTTTTCTAAATTAGAAGAGACCTGAATCTCAGAGAGAGAGAGAGAGAGAGAGAGAGAGAGAGAGGATTCGATCCTGGGACCTAATGATTCCCAATCTTGTAGCTTTGCTAGGATTCGATCCTGGGACCTAATGGTTCCCAGTCTGTAGCTTTGCTAGGATTCGATCCTGGGACTAATGAATCCCAGTAGCTTTAGCTTTACAGGATTCGATCCTGGGACCATGAATCCCAGTCCTGCAGCCTGATTAGTTTCACAAAGACGCCACAATCGTAGTTTGTAGAGCCAGGTTAAGATCTCAACATCAGGAATCGCAAGAATTGACTTTTTGTTGTTGTTGTTGTTGTTGTTGTTGTTATTGTTAGTTTTCATTTACTTCTTAATCCTTTCTGATGGTTCACAGCAAAAGTAATGTATTGTTTTAATTACTGTATACCAGTGGTGTTCATACCACTGGGAAAACGAGGTTATTTCCAGCAAGACACTGTAATGAGATTGCATTATGAAGATGTTCTTATATTCATGACTATGTATTTAATTAATTGATTTCAGTTGGTTAATGAACGAATTACATCATCATTCCTCTTCTTCTGAGTTATCTCTTGGTTGTCTTCATTCATTTATTCATTTATTCATGTATATATGTATCTAATTATTTATTTTATTTATTCACTGTTTATTTATTTATTTATTTAGTCCTTTATTCATGTATCTATTATAAATTCATTTATTAGTTATCATTCATTCATTATTTATCATTCATTCATATATTTATTCATTTACGTATTCATTCATTCATATCTTGTTTTTTTTTAAATTTGGATTGACGTCATGTATTACGCATTTGTTTACAATATTTCTCTCCTCAAGCCTCCCCCCCCCCCCCACCACCACCACCGCCACCGAATTTATATCCTTCGTCCGATAATGTATGCGTTTATTTATTTTTCTGTTCATTTACGAAATATGTAGTTGACACGACCTCCATTTTAATCTCAACTTTTCTGTCATTTATTGCCAGTCATGAGGTGACACAAAAGTCTTCCGGCGTGGAACCTGAGAACATGGGAGAGCCGCTATGGAAACTGACCCTGTGCCTTCTGCTGTCATGGATCGTGGTCGTTTTTTGTCTCATTAAAGGCATCAAGAGCTCTGGCAAGGTGAGTGGTTGAGTAATTTTGGAAATGGGGTGAAGTAAGTGGGTTGGGGGTGGGGGGAGGGGCTTTCGAGTGAGATTCCTCGTCATCGTCGTACGTGGAGTCATGGATGGGTGATAAGGGACTTGCTTGACGTCGTGGGTTGAATCTATTATTGACGTCATGGATGGATGATAGGGCATGGGAC
>JAXRKP010000583.1:127500-135000 GCA_037039925.1 Doris montereyensis
TTTCTTCATTATAAAGCTGAGTCTTTTGCACTTTGTCTGCGGTTAACTCGGAAACGAATGTATCGCTTACGGGTAATATCAAGTACGATTATTAGATCAAATTAGTACTCGATACTGAGGGTATGCGGGATTTTTACGTTGTTACTCGATACTGAAGAGGGGCGGGATTTTTATTGTAATAACCGGAAAACGAGAAATTAGATCTAGTAAAAAAAAAAAAAAAAATAGGGGAAAAAACAAATTCTTTTGATTCAAAAGTTTATTCGCAACAACCTAAATCAGGCTATTCGAAATCTCCGCAAGAAAATGGTGGTTGTGGGTGCAGTGGATCTTGAGTTCTAAAAGTTAGAGACGTTCAGCTTTATATAAAAAGAACAGTTAAAGGTGATGCCACGTTCGATTATTAGATCGGATTGTATTCGATAATGTGGTGGTGAACGATCGGTGACTATTCCAATTTTGTAATTTAGCTGTTCAAAATGGCGGGACAGCGAAAATGTCAACATATTAGGAAACAATGACATTAATTTTCCGTCACTTTAGTAGAACATTTTCTCAAACAAAAACGATCTGGGGATTTTTTAAAGCCTACATGCAAAATATGGTTACTTTTAGTGGTCTATCAACAGAGCCTTTGGTGATGCCAACTCATAATTATATTAGAGAGGAGAGAGAGAGAGATATTGAGGTCACGGTAAAATAATAAGATAATAATAAAATAATAATAATAATAATAATAATAATAATAATAATAATAATAATAATAATAATTAATAATAATAATAATAATAATAATTCATTTCTAAAATCTTGGCGGGACATAGTAAAAAAAACCCATGAGCAATGTACAAATACAAAATCAATCAATCAATCAATAAATCGATCAATCAATAAGTAAAAAAAAGTAAATAAGTAAATAAATAAAAAACATAATAAATAAATAAATACATACATTAATTTTACGTCACTTTTTTATCTGGAGATTTTAAAATGCAAAATATGGTTACGTGTTTTTATTTATATCAACAGAGCCTTTGGCGACACAGATCGACCAACTCATAATTATATTAAGAAGAATGCATCTTTGACAGCTGTAGGTGCATTTATACATACATAGTAAAAAACCATGAGCATGTACATATACAAAATCAATCAATCAATCAATAAATCGATCAATCAATAAGTAAAAAAAGAAAATAAGTAAATAAATAAAAAATAATAAATAAATAAATACATGAGCATAATATCACTTATAAATGTGTATGGTAAATCGCATAATTAAAACAATTACCTTTCTTTTGTAAGAAGCATCGCATGATGCATGAATACAACACCTATCACGATTATGTTGCCTTTGTACTCTACTACTGTCCAGGTGGCTCCGTTTCCTGAAGGACGTGGAATATATGCTGGGATCTGAAACCCCACGGCTGGGGGTATTGGGTCTTTACCTGGGTTATCAGCTCCCCTATCCTGATTGGGGTAAGTCAGTGTGTGTACGTGTGTATTATAACGTGCTATTTATATACTATATACTTTTATATATATATATATATATATATATATATATATATATATATATATATATATGTATGAGAGAGAGAGAGAGAGAGAGAGAGAGAGAGAGAGAGAGAGAGAGAGAGAGAGAGAGAGAGAGAGAGAGAGAGAGAGAGAGAGAGAGAGAGAGAGAGAGAGAGAGAGAGAGAGAGATGGGGGGTAGACAGACAGACAGAGAGACAGAGAGATAAAAGGAGCCACAGACACAGACAGTGTGAGACAGACAGGCAGACAAACAAAGTGAGTGTTTGTATGTTTGTGTTAGAATATCGAGTGTGTGTGTGTGTGTGTCTGTGTGCGTGTGTATATAAATAATAGTGTTTGTATGTGAATTTTTCTTCAATGAAGGTTGGACTTTTTGGCTTTAAATTCACGCTCAGCCACAACCCTAATCCTCCCCCCCCACACCCTTTCCCCCCCACACCCTTTCCCCCCCTTACCCCCTCCCCCCCCCTTTTTTTTCTTCTCATGCAGGTCCTCATAGTGTATCGCCTGGTTAACTACAGCGGTCCCAAGTATGACAATGGTGACTCCTACCCCCAATTCGCACAGATCATCGGCTGGTGCTTAATGGGAGTTGCCCTCTGCCCTGTACCTATCTGGTTCATGATTCGACTATGCAAGTCTTGCTCTAGGCCCGATGGGATGTCGGTGAGTTCTGATTTGATTTTAGTTTGATTTACCCACATCCACAAGTAACTATAAAGTGATCTCGGGGTATTAATTTGATAGGATTTTGTTTATTATTTTGTCCTGGACTTGTAAGCAGCCAAGGGATCTTTTTATAACGACATGCATAATGTTGCGATCTGCACACCGGACCTCCTTTTTTTATAATTGTCCGTCTCCGATGGGACAAGGCGGCGATCTGCCTACCTGAACAAGGAGTGGGGATGGGGGGGGGGGTTGAGGGAGCGGAGGGTGAGTGGAGGCAGATTTTGCTCGAAACAAATACCTGGAGAAAATATTTCAACCGTGGGCGGGCTCGAACCCATTACTTTCTGGTTGAGAGACCAACACCTTGCCTCTGGACTACTGAGTCCCCCATGTCGGTAGGTCAAAGTGACTTCTTTTTCTCTTTTTTATTTGCCGGTTAGGTGGCAGTGTCCATTTTTTGTTGTTTTTTGTTGTTGTTGTCACTACTCTATCTATGTAGCTGAACCGTAGGGTTGTGGGCTTCATCACGACGACACTGGTTCACGGCTGGCACAAGTGGGTTTATGTCACAACGTTGTACTCTTAGGGAAAAGTCTTTACTCATCTTTCTCACTTGACTCACTGAATGAGTATCCAGGTGGAGGTAGAGAAAAATCTTGTCAGACTAGTCGAAAAGCCTAACAGAATTGTATACTGTATCTTTGAGAAGGACTGTGAAATCTTGAGGGATAAATGATATCAGTCAGTGAATCACTGTCGGGGATGCAGACTTCCATCTTTAACTCGTCCGTCACTGTTCATGAGATGATGTCACATTATCTTTCACTGTCATCTTGCCTCTCATCTGTCTGTCTGTCATCTTACATTTATCTTCTCTCTCATCTACACTCTATCTCTGTCTGTCTCTCTCTCTCTTGCTCTCTATCTCTCTCACTTCATCTCTCTCTCTCTCTCTCTATCTTTCTCTGTCTCTTCTCTCTCTCTGTCATCTCTCTCTCTCTGTCTCTGTCTCTTTTCTCTTTCATGGACTCTCTGTCATCTTTCACTCTCAGACTTCTTCTGTCACTGTCTCTCTTGCACTTATCTTTCACTGTCATCTTGCACTAATCTTTCACTGTCATCTTACACTTATCTGTCACTGTCATCTTACACTTATCTTTCACTGTCATCTTGCACTCATCTTTCACTGTCATCTTACACTTATCTGTCACTGTCATCTTACACTTATCTTTCACTGTCATCTTACACTTATCTTTCACTGTCATCTTACACTTATCTTTCACTGTCATCTTGCACTTATCTTTCACTGTCATCTTGTACTTATCTTTCACTGTCATCTTACACTTATCTGTCACTGTCATCTTACACTTATCTGTCACTGTCATCTTACACTTATCTTTCACTGTCATCTTGTACTTATCTGTCACTGTCATCTTACACTTATCTTTCACTGTCATCTTGTACTTATCTTTCACTGTCATCTTGTACACTTATCTTTCACTGTCATCTTGTACTTATCTTTCACTGTCATCTTGCACTTATCTGTCACTGTCATCTTGCACTTATCTTTCACTGTCATCTTGCACTTATCTTTCACTGTCATCTTGCACTTATCTTTCACTGTCATCTTGCACTTATCTTTCACTGTCATCTTGCACTTATCTTTCACTGTCATCTTGCACTTATCTTTCACTGTCATCTTGTACTTATCTTTCACTGTCATCTTGTACTTATCTTTCACTGTCATCTTGTACTTATCTTTCACTGTCATCTTACACTTATCTTTCACTGTCACCTTGATCTTAACTGCAAATCTTGTGGACTGTCATCTGAATCTTCAATTTAACTTATCAAACTGTCATCTTGTACTTATAAATAACTGTCATCTTGATTCTTTCACTGTCCCTGTACTATATCGTACTGTCCCCTTATCTTTCACTGTCATCCCACTTATCTTTCACTGTCATCTTATCCCCTGTCCTCTTCCTTTCTATTTGTAAATGTCTCCCTGTCATCTTGATGATCTTTCACTGTCATGTTCAAACCGACAGCTCTGTGGAGACCCAACGACTTGCACGTCTCGTTCATCATCCCATCCAGACTGCATCCAAAATCTTGAACCTTACGCCATGGAAATGGGCTTCAAAGTCAGGGTACTTAGACAACCTAGGTTTCACTGTCATCTTGCACTTATCAGTGATCATCTTACAAGCTTTACTGTCTCTTGCAATCAGATGTCAAATAATTATATTGATGTCATCTTGATAATGATAAATGTCATTTACATATCTTTCACTGTCATCTTGCACTTATCTGTCACTGTCATCTTACACTTATCTTTCACTGTCATCTTGTACTTATCTGTCACTGTCATCTTGCACTTATCTTTCACTGATATCTTGCACTTATCTTTCACTGTCATCTTATATATATTTACTATAAATATACATATACATACATATACAATATCATATCAGCTTGTCAAACTTGTATAATAGTAATGATGATGATAATAACACACAAATGAATAGGTTTAAAAATGGCATTTTCGGGGGAATTGATTTAACAAATTGATGGGGTGAGGTAGCTAAGATTTAGGAGTAATATTAAAACAAGATGAGGCTTTGTAACCCTGTATTAATTGCTATATTTTAATATGCAGATGCAATTTGACCAGCACTTCAATTATTGTACTTCTCTGATTAGATCAAACTCGTTGTGGCGACCGCGTCAGTCAAAATTGAGAAGGCAAATCATTGCCATTCAGCTTGTCAAAGTTGAAGTCATTTTTATTTTAATGGCTACAAATGTAGGTTGAATAATGGCATTTTTTAATTGAGGAAATGGGGTGAAAAATCAATTTCTAATCAATATTTTGAGGCTTTCTAAGGTATTAATTCTATATTTTAATATGCTTGCAATTTGACCAGCACTTCAATTATTGTACTTCTCTGATTAGATCAAACTCGTTGTGGCGACCGCGTCAGTCAAAATTGAGAAGGCAAATCATTGCCTTCATGTTAAAGTTGGTCATTTTTTTATTTTTTTGTGGCTACTGTACTATGAATACATCTTTTACCTAGCAAAAAATCAATTTCTAATCAATATTTTGTCAGGGGTTTATCATCAGAATGTTTTACTTACACCACATCGTCATCACCATCTCCATCATCCATCATCACCACCATCATCATCATCAGAAGCATTGTGCGTTGCAAGCTCTTGAGAACCCTTGGCATCATCGTACAAGATACATAGAAAACGACCCTACTACCTAAGATTCTGCTCGTGAAACGCTAGGCCTACAAAGCAGATGTGCTCTTGTTAACTTACAGTTTTAAAAAATCAAACCCATCGACAATACATTGGCATATTATCATCATACAAGAACAGCCAGATCAGGCTATCAAACATACAATAAGGCTCCATCTTCAATCATTGATTGTTATCTGCACTCCTTTTACCCCGGTGGAAGAATAAGGCTGTGGAATGAACTGCCAACAGAAATAAAACTCAGCAATAGCACTAGCACTGAAGACTTAAAAAACCCACAATTGGATGACCATTTCTGGGTTGAATTAAAATGTGCGCGCTGACAATAAAACTCAATAATTAAGCTGATCAGTTATTATGAAGAAGAAAATATCGCAAACAAAAACAGCTCAGACTTAGGTCTATCTTAAAACTAGACACAATATCAATAACTAACTGATTAAACGTGAACTTATTCAATTTGTCTATACAGGTTAAAAAAAAGGTTACAAAAGGTTACAAAAGCAAAACGAAATTGAAAGATATCTACTTACGCCAAACTTACATCATATACATACTTTATGATTTGTATTTTTTTTTATTACGAAACTATAATTTTAATAATCTTGCCCCAGGGTTCTCGTCCCCACCCACCCCCCCCCACCCCCAAAAAAAAACCCGTTGCCGCGTACGTGCTGCTCTCACTTCTGTGACTTCCTGAGACGCAAAGATCACTTTTTTTCCATTTATCCAAACACTGAATGTAAAGTGAAACGAAAACAAAATATCACTAATCACTTAAAGTTAAACGGTGTTTTTAACGTTTTCATTCGGTAGACAGACATGAAGAGAAAGAGTGTCGGGCCAGATAGTCTGAAGATAGAGAGAATAATACGGCAACAGTGCACCAACATTATAGTTAAATGTCCCACGTTCAAATCCTTGCACAGACATTCTAATACATGTATTTGACAGCATTTTTCCCCCTGATAAAAAACATTCTCTGATCTTGAGCTCTGAGTGTTTGGTTTATTTTATCATATTTTTATTTCTGATTTGGGAAAATAAAACGCTTACTACATGTACTGCAATCACATGATCCAATAATATTAATAACAATACTAATATTAATAATACATTATGTAGTAATGATAGTATCACTACCGTTGGATTAAAAAACAACAACCCCATAATGTATACATGGAAACAACATTTTACATGAAATTTTAAAAATCCAACTTTCTCAAGTAGATGACGACAAGTAACATAGTTTAAAAACAATTATATACACAGACACATACACATAGACACAAACACACATGCAAGCACACACAATCAATATGCAAAAAAAAACCAACAATACACACACACACACAAACACACTCAGACACACATAGACACACACACACACACACAATTACACATGATATATATTCAAACCCTGACATTTTGATATCAAATTATAAGGTCTTTTCTATCGATGATATACCACCCCCCCCCCCCCACACACACACACACTAAAACAGAACACACAAAAACAATTAAGTAAGAAATAATAATAATAATAATAATATGACGTTTTCATAAGGACAGCAACGATTACTATACTACGATTGACAGAATGATAAATCAATAATCAAAATAGGTCGACATGAAATCAAAGGTGATATCAAAATAGGTAGATATTTAAATCAAAGATGATATCAAAATAGGTAAATATTTAAATCAAAAGGTGATATCAAAATAGGAAGACATGAAATCAAAAGTGATATCAAAATAGGTAGACATGATATCAAAGGTGATATCAAAATAGGTTAGATATGAAATCAAAGGTGATAACATGAAATCAAAGGTGATAATTATAATGCACTGTTAAGGACCTTGGTTTTTTGTTTAGACTTTAGCAAACAGCTCGCCATTGATTGAAAATCAAATCAGGAGTCATTAAGAAAAAAATGTCGTCTTGGCGGTAGCATTAAGCATTAACACCATGTACCCACAGCAATGTGAGGGGGGGAGGGGGGGTTTCCTTTA
>JAXRKP010000583.1:137500-162500 GCA_037039925.1 Doris montereyensis
TTCTCTCTATCAGTTATCATGACAGTTCAAGCCAATACTGATTTGTAATCTTTCTCTCTATCAGTTATCATGACAGTTCAAACCAATACTGATTTGTAATCTTTTTTCTATCAGTTATCTCTATTTGTAATCTTTTTCTCTATCAGTTATCATGACAGTTCAAACCAATACTGATTTGTAATCTTTCTCTCTATCAGTTATCATGACAGTTCAAACCAATACTGATTTGTAATCTTTCTCTCTATCAGTTATCATAACAGTTCAAACCAATACTGATTTGTAATCTATCAGTTATCATGACAGTTCAAACCAATACTGATTTGTAATCTTTCTCTTATCAGTTATCATCACAGTTCAAACCAATACTGATTTGTAATCTTTCTCTCTATCAGTTATCATAACAGTTCAAACCAATACTGATTTGTAATCTTTCTCTCTATCAGTTATCATGACAGTTCAAACCAATACTGATTTGTAATCTTTCTCTCTATCAGTTATCATAACAGTTCAAACCAATACTGATTTGTAAATCAGTTATCATGAAGTTCAAACCAATACTGATTTGTAATCTTTCTCTCTATCAGTTATCATGACAGTTCAAACCAATACTGATTTGTAATCTTTCTCTCTATCAGTTATCATCACAGTTCAAGCCAATACTGATTTGTAATCTTTCTCTCTCTATCAGTTATCATCACAGTTCAAACCAATACTGATTTGTAATCCTTCTACATGTATTTCAAGTGGACTCTTAGAACGAGATGGGACGATCACATTTGGAGGACAAACAGATGGCACTTACGCAAAATTTTAAAAATGCTACCAAAAACAAAAAAACACACCTGGAGATCGCCTTAGTTGTGGATGTGGGTTGTGGGTAAAATCAGATCAAACCAAATCAAAAAATGTTACCTGATTGGATAGTTACATTAGTTAGAAACTGATCCTTGGCATCGTTGGCCAAGTTGTCAGACTCAGGATCAAGAAGATGAAAAAGGTATGGGTTTGAAACCTGACAGAATGACAGTTCTGCCTATTGTATTACCACCACTCAGACTCAGATATTCGTTGCTGTTCCTTAGGACAGACGATTCATTCACTTTAAGTGCACACACACGTTTTCGTACTCAACCCAGGTGTAAATAGTATCCGCATTAGTTGGAAAGAAGGGAGTAAGGGGGGGGGGTTGTGTGTGAATGTGTTTGATTAGTTTTGCAGGATAACAGAACAACAACAAAAATAGTCACATTCCGAATATTTCTTGAATAAAAGTAAAAGACAAACCAACACATAAATAAACTGAATTAAAATTTATTTGATGGTCATAGTCATAATATAATTAGTTTTGTTTACAACATTAAACATCATACATGGCCTTTGATTTTTCAACCAAGTTTTGTCCTTTTTGATGAAAGGGTGGTAACAAATAAATAAACCTTGTAGTGGTCATCAAAAGTTTACACACGTTTACACAACAAAAATAAAGGGGAGGGAGGGAGAGAGAGAGAGAGAGAGGGGGGAGAGAGAGGGGGGAGAGAGAAGAGAGAGAGAGAGAAGAGAGAGAGGGAGAGGGAGAGAGAGAGAGGGAGAGAGGGAGAGGAGAGAGAGGGGGAGAGAGGGGGAGAGAGAGAGAGAGAAGGAGAGAGAGAGAGAGAGAGAAGAGAGAGAGAGAGAGAGAGAGAGAGAGAGAGAGAGAGAGAGAGAGAGAGAGAGAGAGAGAGAGAGAGAGAGAGAGAGAGAGAGAGAGAGAGAGAGAGAGAGAGAGAGAGAGAGAGAGAGAGGGAGAGAGGGAGAGAGGGAGAGGTGCAGATGCTCAGCCAGCAACATGAAGACCCTGTGTGCCGTGATCACTGTCACCAAATGTCAGTGCGGTTCCGCTCAGTGTGTTAGCCTAGCCGCTTCAACCTAAGTTTTTCATCATTTGTACAATCTTGGAAAATGTCCACATGACTGAAGTGAAAGTGACATAGATTTATCAAATGACAGAATACTAAGCTTTAAACCAAAGAAGAGAAGATTTTAAATGTGTACTTAAATTCAGGACAATGAAGGTCATGACAATGACAATGGCATGCGACAGTAACGTGACAGTCTTATCACTAACACTAACAACATAATAATAGTTAATATATTTGATGTCAGGTGCTCTCTAGTGCATCTATCACACGCAAGTGGGAACTATGTAGATAGTCCAGGGGCAAGGTGTCGACCTCTCAATCAGAAGGTAGTGGCTTCGAGGCTGAAAACGAGTTTTTCGAGCAAAATCTACCCCCCCGACACCACCTCCTGGTTCAGGTAGGTGGATCGACACCTAGTCTCACCGGAGACGAGCGAT
The DNA here is from genome assembly GCA_037039925.1 of Doris montereyensis. Taxonomy (NCBI): domain Eukaryota; kingdom Metazoa; phylum Mollusca; class Gastropoda; order Nudibranchia; family Dorididae; genus Doris; species Doris montereyensis. Next base: position 139,836 of record JAXRKP010000583.1, read on the forward strand.
AAAAAAAAAAGGTCACATGTGCAGATCACAACACTCTGTGCATGTTAAAAATCCCTTGGCTCTTTACAGGGCAGTCCGGGCAAAATTAAAAATCCTACCAAAAACCCCGAGAGCACATTAGTTGTGGATGTGGGTAAATCAAATCAAATATCAACCAAAAGGTTGTGTGTGGGTTCAACCCTCGACAGGTTTAAAAGATGTTCTCGAGTAACCCACCCCCACCCCACCCAGGTTGTGGATCGACGACACATAGTCCTATCGGAGACGGACGGTCAAAAAGGAGATTGGATGTTTACACTTACAGGGCAGTCCGGGCACGAGATCACCTAAGCTGTGGATGTGGGTAAAATTAAAGCAACAACCAAATCACAATCACAAATATCAGTCACTACGGTACATGTATAATTATTATTACTATTTGGGACATGTACCTTGCTTTCACTTTCTTCAATTTCATCCATTTCATTTTTTATATCTTTTCATAATACAGTTCGATATTTGGGAATGTCATTGTGTCATGCTGTGAAAAAAATAAAACCAAAAAAGTACATAATATTATATAGATCTAGTATAAAGATATATTTATCACAAATTTTAATTCATGTTGTTACTCGTTTTTAGCTGGAAATTCTTTCCATTTTTATATGTCTACTAATAATGTGTCTAATATATGATAATAATATAAAATATATAATATATATATAATATATCCTAAATCCCTTAAACTATTTCTTTTTAACGTTTTTGTTTCAAACGCTCAGCACTAAACGTTTGGTGACGACATTGAAAAATAAACAAAATCAACATTTCACCTCGTTTCATTTTCTTTTGTTAATGTGTTGAAAAGAAAGGGTGGGGCGGGGTTGTGGGGTGGGTGTTGAGGGTTTGTTCGTGTTGAGCCCCAGTTGAGGGCTTGTGTGTTGGTGTTGGAAGCTTGTTGGTGTTGAGGACTTGTTGAGGGTCTGTGGGTACTGATGGCTTGCTGGTCTTAAGGGCGTGTTGGTCTTCAGGGCTTGTTGGTATTGAGAGCATGTTGATGTTGAGGGCTTGTTGGTGTTGATAGCTTGTTGGTGTTGAGAGCTTGTTGGTGTTGAGAGCGTGTTGGTCTTGAGGGCTTATTGGTGTTCGAAGCTTGTTGGTGTTGAGAGCCTGTTGGTGTTGAGGGCTTGTTGGTGTTGGAGGATCTGTGGGTACTGAGGGTTTATTGGTGTTGAGAGCTTGTTGGTGTTGAGAGCGTGTTGATGTTGAGGGCTTGTTGGTCTTGAAGGTCTGTGGGTACTGAGGGCTTGTTGGTGTTGAAATCTTGTTGGTGTTCATGGCTTGTTTTTGTTGAGAGCGTGTTGGTGTTGATAGCGTGTTGGTGTTGAGTTTGCTGGTGTTGAGGGCTTGTTGGTGTTGAGATCTTGTTAGTGTTGAGGGCTTGTTGGTGTTGAGAGATTGTTGGTGTTGAGGACTTGTTGGTGTTGAGAGCTTGTTGGTGTTGATGGCTTGTTGGTGTTGAAAGCTTGTTGGTGTTGAGAGCTTTGTTGAAAGCTTGTTCGATTGAGAATTTGTTAGTCTTGATGGCGTGTGGGTGTTGCTTGCTTGATAGTCTTGCTGGCTTGTTGGTGTTGAGGGCTTGTTGGTGTTGAGGGCTTATGGGTGTTGAGGGCTTGTGGGTGTTGATAACTTGTGGGTGTTGAGAGCTTGTTCGTGTTGAGGGCTTATTCGTGTTGAGAGTTTGTGGCTGTTGAAGGCTTGTATACGTTGAGAGTTGGGTGTTGAGAGCTTGTGGGTACCGAGGGCTTGTTCGTGTTGATGGCTTGTGGGTGTTGATGGCTTGTTAGTGTTGAGGGATCGTGGCTGTTGCTGGCATGTTGTTGTTGATGGTTTGTTGGTGTTGATGGTACGTTGGTGCTGATGGCAGGATGGTGTTGATGGCTTGTTGGTGTTGATGGCACGTTGTTGTTGATGGCACGTTGGTGTTGATGGCAGGATGGTGTTGATGGCTTGTTGGTGTTGATGTTGCACGTTGGTGTTGATGGCAGGATGGTGTTGATGGCTTGTTGGTGTTGATGGCACGTGGGTGTTGATGGCTTGTTGATGTTGACGGCTTGTGGGAGTTGATGGTTTGTGGATGTTGATGGCTTGTGGGTGTTGATGGCTTGTTGATGTTGACGGGCTTGTGGGTGTTGATAGCTTGTTGATGTTGACGGCTTGTGGGTGTTGATGGCTTGTTGATGTTGACGGCTTGTAGGAGTTGATGGCATGTTGTTGTTGATGGTTTGTTGGTGTTGATGGCATGTTGGTGTTGATGGCTTGTTGTTGTTGATGGCTTGTTGGTGTTGATGGCATGTGGGTGTTGATGGCGTGTTGATGTTGATGGCTTGTGGGAGTTGATTGTTAATGTTCATGGCGTGTTGGTGTTAATGGTTTGTGGGAGTTGATGTCTCGTTAGTGTTCATGACTTGTGAGTGTTCATGGCTTGTAGGTGTTGTTGGCGTATTGGTGTTGATGACGTGTTTATGTTGATGGCTTGGTTGTAGTAATGGCGTGTTGGTGTTGATAGCTGTGAGTGTTGGTAGCTTGTGTATGTGTTGATGGCTTGTTAATGTTGATGGCTTGTTAGTGTTGATGGCTTATGGGTGTTGATGGCTTGCGTGTGTTGATGACTTGTTAGTGTTGATGACTTGTTAGTGTTGATGGCTTGTTAGTGTTGATGGCTTGTATGTGTTGATCATTTGTTAGTGTTGATGGCTTGGTGGTATTGATGGCGTGTTGGTGTTGATGACTTGTTAGTGTTGATGTGTTGTGAGTGTTGATGACTTGTCAATTGTTAGTGTTGATGCTGTGTTGAAGGTCGTGGGTGTTTTGTGGCTTGTGGGTCGTGATGGCTTTTTGGTATTGATGGTTTGTTACTCTTGATGGCTTGTTGGTGTTGATGGATTGTGTGTGTTGACGGCTTGTTGGTGTTGCTGGCTTCTGGGTGTTGATTGCTTGTGTGTGTTGATGGCTTTTTGGTGTTGCTGGCTTGTGGGTCTTTATGTGTTGTTGGCTTGTTGGTGTTGATGGCTTGTGGGTCTTTATGTGTTGTTGGCGTGTTGGTGTTGATGGCGTGTGGTGTTGATGGCATGTTGGTGTTGATGGCGTGTTGGTGTTGATGGCGTATTGGTTTTTATGGCTTGTTGGTGTTGATGCTTGCTCGTGTTGATAGCTTGTTGGTGTTGATAGCTTATTGGTTTTGATTGATTGTGTGTGTTTGTTGATAACTTGTTGGTGTTGATAGCTTATTGGTTTTGATTGATTGTGTGTGTTAATAGCTTGTTGGTGTTGATAACTTGTTGGTGTTGATAGTTTGTTGGTGTCGATGGCTTGTTGGTGTTGGCTTGTTGAGCTTGTTGGTGTTGACTCTTGGTGTTGATAGCTTGTTGGTGTTGATGATGGCTTATTGGTTTTGAGAGTTTGTTGATGTTGATGGTGTGACTGTTGAATTGTTGTTGATAGTTTTTTGGTGTTGAGGGTCTGTGCTGTCGTACTCTGAAGATCAAAACCTAGTTTGTTATAATAACGTGTTGATAGCTTAAAACAAAGGCAGTGTTGAATTCCATTTTAACACCATAAACTCGATTGAGTTTGATTATACAGTGTAAGTAATAAATGATTTGTTGTGTTTTGTGAGCACAAAAGAAAGAAACTTGTTGGTGTTGATAACTGGGATTGTTGGATGTTGATGAGCTTGTTGGTGTTTTCAGATTCTGGTATGTTTTGATGATGAAATTGTTGGTGTTGATAATTTGTGATGTTGATGATAGCTTGTTGGTGTGGATGACTTCTTGGTGTTGATAGCTTTTGGTGTTGAGAGTCTCGAACATAATGTTGATACTTCTTGGTTTTGAGAGTTTGTTGATGTTGATGGCTGTTGATAGTTTGATAAAGGTTTTGACGTTGAGGGTTGTAAAGTTATGGTGTAAAATAACGACTCTGAAAAACCACAATCATTATAAAATTAAAAGCGTACTGAAGACTATTTTAGAAACAATGTTTTTTCTGAAACGAATAATAACGTTTTAGTAAATGTTTTTATAAAACAAAGGATTTGAATTAAATTTTAACAAGAGAAAAACTCGATTGAGTTTCATTATACAGTGTAAGTAAATAAATGATTTAGAGGAAATGTGTAATTTTTTAATGAACAAAAATATGCGTGTTTGGGTGCAACAGAAACAAGTCCGAGGATGTCATTTCATCGTTGATTTGAAAGAACATAATGACTGATTGAGGAAAAAAGTGTGTTTTCCGGAAAGAGGATTTGGATTTTTGCAGTCTCTACTATAATTATTGGCCTAATTTAGATCTTGTAGGTATGTAAGCATCTCTAGATGCCAAGAATAAAGGTCAGATTCTGACCTTTATGAGTCATTGTCATCTAGACCTCATGACCGAGCAATAAAAGAAGACGTACTTGCTGTAACACCACATTTTTTAAAAGAAGACTTAAACACAACTCTCAAAAACAAAAAAAACAACTCACGAGAAAAATCAAATTCAGCATTTTATTTAATAACAAGTTTATTTCATGACGAATGATAACATATGAGCGGACCTATGCGTTTGTAAAGTTGATGACATATTGAGGATTTTCAAGTCACAAAAGGATTTACTATCGCAATTGACCTCACGTTTGCAGTACCTACTATAATTATAATAACAATTTATCGGTATATAAGTAGGTATGTTTTTAGAATTTACCTAATATTCTAGAGCTAGATCAAGAATGCAGGTATAGGTCTAAATCTAACAAAACTAGATTTTAGATTTGTCTTTTTTTTTTAGGCGTAGAATTTTATGTACAGTAGATCCCCACCCAATCATTTGTATAAATAGTGTAAAAAACAGGGGACAAAACACAGCCCTGGGGCACGCCAGTGTTAGTGGTTATGACCTCTGACATGTTGTTGTTGAGGAAAACATATTGAGATCTATCTGTCAGAAAGTCAAGCACTCAGCCAGCTAGTTCAGCCGAAACATTAAAGGAAAATACTTTTTCAATCATCAGGTAGGGTTGGATGGTTATGGTATTATTATTATTAATTCCACTTAGTCTCAGAGAGAAAATATTGGAAAAGATATTACACTCTAGATATCTCAGGAGGCCTAATTGTAATTCCACTTAGTCTCAGAGAAAAAAATATTGGAAAATATATTACACTCTGGACATCTCAGGAGGCCTAATTGTAATTCCACTTAGTCTCAGAGAGAAAATATTGGAAAAGATATTACACTTTGGACATCTCGGGAGACCTGATTACAATTCTACTTAGTCTTAGAGAGACAATATTGGAAAAGATATTACACTTTGGACATCTCGGTGTGACAAATCGCAGGGAAAGAGCCAAGTAAGCAGTATGGTAGCCATGAATCGCCACAGATATCTGCAATTGTACATACATCTACTTGTACTATTTGTATCAACAAAGCTCCAGCTCAGAGAAGTGAACCTTTGATAACGACAGAAATTCCAGAGAGACATTACCAAACTGCTGGAACTGACCTTTTTTTAATAAAAGGCAAACATTATAGTCTTATGTCCCCGTGGATTACTTTTCAAAGAACATTGACATAGAGTTAGAGAAATTACCAAACCAGTCTAAGGAAGCTGTTGTCGAGAAACTAAAACATTGTTTAGCCCAACATGGAATTCCAGAATACGTTACGTTGTCTCGGACAATGGTCCATGGTTTCATTCGACTGACTAAACAATTTTCCCTAGATTGGAACTTCACTCATGTCCTGGACATCCTCAGGCGACCGGACAAGCAGAGTTGGCAGTGGAAATTGCAAAGAACATCCTCATGCAAGTTCAACCTCATTTGTAACTACAGTCGAATCTACAAGATTCAGCCCAGCTGAACTATCTATTGGTGCAGGAAATTAAAAACAAATCTTCTCGTATTGCCAAGATAACTATTACCTCAAACAAAAGAACATGCAACAATCCACCACAACAGTATGGAAAACAAAGTGTAGCAAAAGAAGCATTTCGATCGCAAATATGACACATGAAATCTTCCAAAACTTTTTCCAGGTATCCCAGTAACGGTCAAAATCGATGAAGACAGCAACTGGATTCTATGTCGTCAAGTACGCCAGCAATGTGCAACGATCATATCTTGTCGATACACCATAAGGCACTCTAACTCTAAGAAGAAATTGTAAGTACCTAAAGTTTGCTCGACCACATGAGCACTGGAGGCCATAGCCTCAGCACGACAACATCTATGCATTTCCATCATCTACTCCTTCAACGCCTTCAATTTCCAACTGATATTTCAATTGCAGCAACTCAGGTCCCAAAGTCTGAAGTGTTTGTGAGACCTACTGCTGCTGATGCTGTACCTACAGAGACATTACATTACAATTTCACCATCATGGCGATGGCAGAAACTCCTTCATTTCAACCAGGTGATGGGACAGACACTTTATCTTCACCAAAACAAAGTCCAGAAAATCCATTTCACGAGTCTCTATATTCGGTCGTCCCATAATGTCACCAACTAAGCTGAAGGAATATTTCCGATAGTAGGGACGGACCAAAGGTCTGCAGTATAGGGTCATAATAATAATACCCTCCCTTGGGTATTGAGGCCACATAGCCTCTAGATTTGTGTTTGTGTTAATTAAGAATCTATTTCAAGTTTGATTATTATTATTTGTATTAATCTTCTTGGTGGACAAGTTGTTTTTTTATACTTAATTCTCATGACCAACAGACTCGGAGAGAGAGAGAGAGAGAGAGAGAGAGAGGGAGAGAGAGAGGGAGAGAGAGAGAGAGAGAGAGAGAGAGAGAGAGAGAGAGAGAGAGAGAGAGAGAGAGAGAGAGAGAGAGAGAGAGAGAAGAGAAAGACAGATAGACAGACAGAGACGGACAGTGAAAGAGATGAATTGTATTGTAATTGAAGTACAAGTACGAGTTTGTTTTCAATTAAGTTCATTTCAATCTTATCAGCAACGTTGCCAGGGGACTCGGTAGTCCAGAGGCAAGGTGTCAGCCTCTCAACCAAAAATATTTCTAGAATTAGAATTCTTTTCAAGCAAAACTACCTCCCTGGTCCAGGTAGATGGATCGGCACCTAGTTTGATTGGAGACGGACGATAAAAAGGAGGTCCTGTGTACAGATAACAACATTCCGCACGATAAAAATCCCGTAGCTATTTACAGGGCAAATTTAAAACTCCTACCAAAAACCTCACAATCACCTTAGTTGTGGATGTAGGTAAATGAAATCAAAAAGGAACATTGCCGTTGCAGAGGATATTTGCCAGCATTAACATTCATAAGTCAAAAAAACACTCGGAATGTTCTTTAAGTTACTCAGACTTATCTTCTATTAACGTTATAAATCATAAACCCACTCGCCAGAATATCATTATAACATATCTTTTATTCATAATTATTTCAAGGAACAACTTAATTGCCTAAGCAGTGAGGTGTTATGATGGTACATATTTTGGTAGTTGGAGCCTAAAGTTACCACCGGATACTCATTGTATTGAACGCCGTTGCAAAACGATAACCAAACAGACTTGAATAAAGATGGCAACTCAAAGGTACATTAAAACCATGTGTCCTAGTGGTCTCTCCCTTAGATAAACTATTTCATTGAGTGAATGTTTGACTGCTCAAAACAACATGGTACCATAACATATAACATGGTACCATAATATAACATAGTACCATAACATAACATGATGCCATAACATAACATGGTGCCGTAACATAACAATGGTACCATCGCATAACTTGGTGCCATAATATAACATGGTACCATAACATGGCATGGTGCATTAACATAACATGGTAACATAACATAACATGATGCCCTAACAAAACATGGTACCATAACATAACATGATGCCATAACATAACATCGTACCATAACATAACATGGCGCCATAACATAACATAGTACCATAACATAACATGGTACCACAACATATAACATGGTGCCATAACATAACATGGTACCATAACATAACATGACGCCATAACAAAACATGGTACCATAACATAACATGGTGCCATAACAGGTATATCCAGACTTTCATCTCAATCTCTCTAAATCTCTCCCGATAACTTGATTTTTAAAAAAATAAAAAATTTACCAATTAATCCTGAAAAAAAACCCCAATGAAAGCGAAGTTTGTATACATTCTTTACGTACTGGTTGACACCTATGATGAGGTGATTGTCAATTTGTGAAGGGGAAAACAAAACAAAAAAGATAAAAAACAAATTTGGTACATCATGATAATGCACGTTTTCAATAGAACGGTAGCAAAGGACTAAAACTGCATGTGACTACTATCAGCACGCTCCTTTTTCATCACTACACTTACACATCTATCTCCAGCTACACTACACAGGCACACCGCCATCATCAAGAAGACTCGAACTGAAACGTAGAAAACATGGTCTACTAACAGGTAACACCTTGAGTTTGGGATGATGATGACAAAAACTGGGTCGACATCTGAAACAAACCAAATTAATTTTTTTTTACTTAGTGCAGCGTTCCTCCTACCCTTGAAAACAATGTACAGGTCTCCTTTCAGCGTTTGAGTCCATTGTCACAAAAATAGTATTAAGATACTTCCATTGTGATATATGGATGACACGCTGTACCAGTGATAGCGAATTGATACACCCTTATGTCTGAAATAGCCAGCTGGGAAGGATGAAAATGATGTAAAGCAAGCGGCGAGCCCGTTATTGTGTGAGGACGCCAGCTTCAAAATTGACTTTCATGTCATGTTTAGAACTTGACATTTGTATGATATCACAGCACACACAGCAACTGAATAACCGTACACAAATTGTGTCAACACTGTGTTACGGTCACATTATGTTGATCAGTCAAATACGTATTTGGAATGACGTCAACCATTACTAATTGAGATAAACGAGGGCAACGAAGGCGGGTAGTCACAACCTGTGACCATCACTCATGACGAAAGATGATTCGGTCACGCTAAACAACTTGTTTACATAGTCATCCACCATTTCGAAAAGATAGCTGTGGGGAGTTGCCCTTTCACACACCTGTCTGGCCGTCTCACCGACAGCTGAGGTCAGTGAAATGTCGATGAAAGGATTGCTCAACAACATGCCAATTATTGGGCCGTTGTCGGGACTTGAGGCAGCCATGTGGAGTGGGGTCAGTCCGCCGTTTGTCTGAGCATTCACCTCGGCTCCGCTGTGGATTAGGATCTGCGCTGTTTCCACTGAGTTCCAGCGAGCAGCGCTGTGCAGTGGTTGCCAGCCGTCAACAGTCTTTGCTTGAAGATTAGCATTGTGGCATATGAGTGCCTGGGAAAATGCAGACAGCGTCATGGTATTTCACCAACATTATCAATTTTGGCATATATTTTATATATATATATATATATAAAAAATAAGAATTACGATTCTGAACACATCTAACTGGTTTTATCAGTGGTAAAATACAATATTGGCATAAAGTTGCATTTTACCCGTTTTCTTTGTTGAATGACAATTTTGAATAGAATTTTCATACTGGACTCAATCCTGCAGTTTAAAAATGTTTGTGTGGATACTTTGCAATCTTGAGAAATAACACAATGCAGTTTTGGCATAGATTAACATTTAGGAGAAATAACACAATGCAGTTTTGGCATAGGTTAACATTTAGGAGAAATAACACAATGCAGTTTTGGCATAGGTTAACATTTAGGAGAAATAACACAATGCAGTTTAGGCATAGGTTAACATTTTGATTATGGTGGTGTCAATGCCATCTTGCTATGGCAGAAAATTTTTCCTGTATGAAGAAAGACAAAATCAACTTATAGTGGCTTCTACTTTTATCAAAACCGCAAAGTAACGATGATATGTATTTTCCCTATGTTTTCCCTCTTGACAGTAACCTTAAGATCAGTGCTACCACTGAAAGTGAAATATAGATAAACATTTATCATTGAGATGAGCAAGGTGTGCCATATGATTACTGATTAATATGGTATATGTCATGTTATATTGACTGACAAGTCAGGCGTGATATCACCTCCTCCTATACAAGTTAACAATCTCATGCATGTCGTATATAGGCAAGTCTGCACGGCCTACATCTTAATGTTAACTTCATCACAAAAAGAAGGAATTAGATGATGCCGACTCTGGATTTCTTTAAACCTTTAATGGCAAAACGTTCATAGCTGCCTGAGATAGGTGGAGACGTCTGAAGAATTGCCCAACGCTCTTGAACAAATAAACGTGGTATATAGACATCTAAATCTAAATTGGCCCAAAAACGCAACCCTGATAATGCTAGGTCTGATGTTGAGTTCCTTGGGAAAGACACTTCACATACATTTCCCCACTCAACCTCGATGTAAATGGGTACCACTTACCAGCATAAGCGGGTGAGTACAATCTGCGATAGGCCACTGTCCTCTTTAAGAGATAATTGTTCTCTTTCATGCTAGGGAATCCGGGATAAGCTAGGGTTTCATGCACCGGAATGATCTCAACTCATTCATTGCCCTTACCCACATGAATCGGGTCCCATCGATAGACCATAGACTGCCAAACCCAACACCCGTCGGTATTGACCTTTCTGTCTATTTTTTTCTACTAGTTCTCGATAGCTTTCAGTATCAGCATTTCTCACACCCGGAGTCGACTGGCTTCTACGGAGAACGACATAAAAGTAATATTGGATAGTACGTCCTTTACCAGAAATTGAAAGTAGACAGACACGGCTCTAGCCAATCCGATTCTGAGTCATCAGATATGAACTTTTATGATGTTGGATCATCTACAATGAAACCAAACACAAAATATACCAGGTACGCCTAAATCTAAATCTACTACCAAAAGAGATCAAGAAAGATGGGTCGTTTCACTTGAAAAAAGTTTTTTTGTTTTTTTCCCTTTTTTCCCCACAGAATAAATGCAACTTAACATGCTGAAACTACCAGCATCATCTGAAAAATTATTTTTTTTGTGTGTGAACAAAACGATTTTTCAATAATGTATCTACCTCAAATAGTATGATCTTTAAAATTACGTATCAAAATGTCCAGCCTTTCAAAGTCGTCTGAACCGAAAGTACCTGGCAGTGAGTGAGTTAAAAAGAAACTTTACTGCTTGCTTACTATAAAAGATGAGAGCTCATTACCTTTGCAACGTCTTCATGATTGTTGTACGCTGCTCTGTGAAGAGGAGTGTAGCTGTCGCTGTCGCAAGAGTTTACCAGTTCAGATGCCGATGCTAGAATTTCATTTACTTCTTTCAACTTGCCGTTTCGGCTGCCCATAAAATGCGTTTGGCTGGTTCATCTGTGCACACAAAAACACACATTAACAATACATAGTTTTTAGGATCATTCGGCTCATCTTCGCTTTGCATACCCTTTAAAGCAGGACTTCTTAGCCTTTTAATGACTCCAGACTCCCAATGGATTGTAGAATATGGTCCCATACCTCCTTATAAATAGAATATATATATATCAGTACCCAGAGATCAAGTACCATACCTTCTTTACTTGACTGTTGAAATAAATAGAATATATACATATATATATATATATATATCAGTACCCAGATATCAAGTCACATACCCCCTTCCCTTGACTGATGAAATAAATAGAATATATATATCATTACCCAGAGATCAAGTCACATACCCCCTTCACTTGACTGATGAAATAAATAGATTATATATATCAGGACCCAGAGATCAAGTCACATACCCCCTTCACTTGACTGTTGAAATAAATAGATTATATATATCAGGACCCAGAGATCAAGCCCCATACCCCCTTTACTTGACTGTTGAAATACATAGATTACATATATATATATATTTTAAAAGTCCAGACCAGCATTTTCAACAAAAAACAATATAACGAGCTGCAGCCACACCAATGCAAGACACCAACTCAAAAGTGTAACACTTTCCTCATCAACACCAGTACAAGACACCCATTCAAAAGTGTAATACTTTCCTCATCAACACCAGTACAAGCCACGATTCAAAAGTGTAACACTTTCCTCATCAACACCAGTACAAGACACCAACTCAAAAGTGTAATACTTTCCTCATCAACACCAGTACAAGACACCGATTCAAAAGTATAATACTTTCCTCATAAACACCAGTACAAGACACCGACTCAAAAGTGTAACACTTTCCTCATCAACACCAGTGCAAGACACCGACTCAAAAGTATTTTTCTCATCAAGACCAATGCAAGACACCAAATCAAAAGTGTAATACTTTCCTCATCAACACCAACTCAACAGTAAATTACTTTCCTCATAAATTTTTGTCCTCCACAATGTGTGGACATTCCTCTCTTTCATTTGAAGCCAAATTTCAAATAATCGTGTGTCCATAATCTTACACTGCAGACAAAGGCCTTTAACTTTAAAAACAAATTACAGATAATATATAATTAGTAGTATTAGAAAAGGGCCTATGGTGGTGGTCTATTAATGGAGGCTACATTGAGATCTTGTCCCCTCATTTTTTTCTTCTTTTCATTTCTCCAAAAGAGACAAGAAAGTTCTTACTTGCGATTTCCTCCTTAGTAAATTCTTCAACATCATCTTCATCAGCCTCCTGCTTTTCCAATTGGTCAGACCCTCTCCACCAGGTTCAGCAGTCATGGGGCCAACAGTAGCAGCTTCTAAAGACATCTCTGGAAAAGGAAAAAAAACCTATTGTATAATATAAAATGCTGTGTGTTACAAATAACAATAATAATTCACGACTTACATAGCATCAATATCCACAAAAAATATGCTCAAAAGCGTTTTAGTTTTACAATGACAGTGTGATATAAATGGAACATTATGATTCAAGAAGGGTGGCAATGATAATATTTATATTTATAAATACAAACCTAGATAATAAAAAATAAATTAATAATACTAAAGACAACACATTTAAGCTATAACAATCACGCATTCAACTTAATGTATCGAATGCAGAGCAAAAAGTTCTGTTTTCAATGAACTTTGAAAAAGTTGGGTGATTTGGAATTTCATATGAGGTGACAGAGAGTTCCAGACAGACAGCGGGGCCAGAAAATGTAATTGTTGTAAAGGCATGATCAAAACATTTAAATGTTATCATTTTACGATCAAGTGATAAGACACTATAGAATCTAAGCTGCCAACTTGGACAACGAACATTAATAAAAGTGACTTCAGATTCTCAGGGGCATCATCATGGTAAAGGCATTTTTAAAAACAAGACAGGCCATTTTAAACTCAATTCTCTCCTCCACTGGTAACCAATGAAGCGGCTGCAGGACAGGTTTGATGTGATCTCACTTTTCTGCTTTCGTCACAATTCTTGCAGCCTTGTTTTGTAATATTTGGAGTCTATGTAATGAGCTCCCTGGCAGAACGTAGAGAAAAGAATGTCAATAATCCAGACGACTAGTTACTAGTGAATTTATCAAAATTTGCATTTCAACGTCTAGGACTAGGACGTCTCAAATGTTGAACATGAAGAAAACACCAATGAAACCTTGGTGGACCTGTCCAGGCAGTGCCGTGTAACGTTGCGTCACTGGCATGCGACCAAGAATTTTCAGCTCTCTACGCCCATTGACTGTAAACATGACTTTTAAAAGCTAATTTACTCGTTCACAGTGCTTTGCAATATCTGGAATCCTCAGGTTCTAAGCATTAACATGGTATATAAAACACTTGCTAAGAAATATACATATATTGATATAATAATTTACATAACATTTTAAACTCAGACAAAAGAGGGAAATGGGGATAAGACCATTTTGTGAAACCTGCCTTAACCCAAGAAGACCTTGCGTTGTTACCATAAGTAACCTTCTTACAGTGAGGGGTTGCCCAACAATTTGCATGAAAACATGAGTGTGTATAAAGGGTGAAGCTAGGATTTAGACTTAGTTTGAACAATGATTTCATGTTTACACATGATAAAAGACCTATAAAACAAGTATTTTCTGAAAGTTGAAAGAATTTAAGGAATTCAAATTGAGATGTTATTGCATGCAACAAAAGAAACTTAAACTCAGGACTAAACAATAGCAGCGATAGCCATGAAATCAACTTAGGCTTGCATTGCACGACGTGTATTGAACGTGAAAGCGTCACTTTGACGAATAATAGCAAGGTTACCACGAAAGCTACAAGCTTAAAATAACTTGTAATCTCATTGGCTGTTGTTGATCTATGAACTCAAAGGTCAAACTACATCATTATAAAAGCCATTTAAGGAAAGTACAAATTTCCATTCAAGAAGCCTAGGTGTCTGGCCCTAATATAGTATATTATATTAATTATATACGGCCTACGACCTTCCGTGCCAATGACGGCGACCCTTAATATAGGGCCTGCGCGCATCCCGGACTAACCGTGACACGCCCTAAATAAAGGGCTCTTCTTGGATTAACCCTTACGTTGCCACCCATTTTACACCGGATGTTTTTTGCCATTGCCACGCACTTTGGCTGAAATTCTTAGAACTTAAGAAGTGACTCATATCAGGAAAAAAATTCTCATTTCTAAAGTACAATAGATATACAGTAGAAATACTTTAAACCGAAAGAAGCTAATCCGAAAAAGTCGATGAACCACAAAGAAATTGATACATTGTACGTTTCTTCTTTGTCTTTGTATCAGTTCGTATGATAAACCGAAATGCTTCTAAGCGCAAATGTCTTTAAACCGAAACAACTTTCCCCCTTTTTCTTTCGTTTCATCCTCTTCAATTTCAATAATTCCGCAAAGGGGTCACACTTGGTCACACGTAATGCCTATCGATATGAAATAAAGAGCGCAACTGAGGAGATGGTAGTCAAACCCTTCAATCACCGCACATCGCTTAGACGGCGAAAAGAGAAGACAGCGGGGGACTGGCACGGAAAGGGGGAGGTGGGGGTGTAGAACCACGCAGGCGAGATGTTCTTGCTTGCCCATGGTAAGTGTATAGTGTTGTAAGAACGTGGTAAGGCCTAAGTGTAGTGTAGATAGCTTCGCATTGGTGCGCCGTTTAAGTGTGTACTCGTTGGTATGTGTGTTCGTGCGCATGTGTGTGTGTGTGTCTGCTTTGTTTGAGGCCTTTTTCAACACGGGGATAGGGGTGTGTAGAGTTTAGCATTGATGCGTTTCATTTCCATTCACTTCGTCTCCCAGTTGCTGTGCATCATTCATTTAATTCATTTATAACTATCACGAGAACTTTTGATCGTTTCTGGGTTTTTTAGTTTTAATTCAGCCAGTCAAAGATGTCTAAAAGAAAGCACTGTGCATACACATTGTAGTTTAAACTCAATATTGTTTCGGAAGTGGACGAAAAGAAAGTAAACAAGACGGAGATATGTAAAAAGCACTCAACATTATCAACCATTTTGAAGGACAGGGAGAGGCTACAAAAGGCTCGTGAAGAAACGAAGTTTCGCCCGTCTACGTGGATAGACTCTCCGTCTCAAAATCACGCCAAACATCTATAACAAACTTTTTCAAGAAAGCCTTATAAGTTGTATCCCTATCCCACCCCTTTCCCTCACCTTTCCTATTTTCCTTTTTTTCTTCTTGTTTTAATGAAATAAAGATACTTTTTAATGAAACATGAATACCTGATGATCCAAATCTGTATTTTGTATTAAGTGTGAATGAGAGAGTATGAATGGGAAAAATAAATATTAAAAAATTAAAAAACCCAAAAAACAAACAAACCCCCCCCCCCCAAAAAAAAAACAACAACAATCCAACAATCAAAACAATTACATTATTATGGTCACCAAGAGGACCTCTTTATTCATCAACATTAACAAAAGGGAAATAACCCAATCCAAACATAGTTACCCCCTTTAAAAATATCGCTGAAAAAAAGGGAACTTGCTTTAAACCAAAATACCTTTAAACCAAAATGGTTGAGAGGGTCCCCAAAATTTTTCGGTTTAAAGTATCTCTACTGCATAATTCAATTGAAACTTTCAGGACATACTTATTATAAATATATTGTGCTACAAGAATAATTATTCAAAGCATTATATGCAAATAAGGTCATGTGATTATGACAAGCCATCTTGGATTTTGACAACCATCTTGGATTTTGACAATTTATGTCTTTTTGGTCATTATATCTCAGTGAAAATGTTTATGGTCATAATATACACCATTTGTAGGTTGTATTGTAGTGTGAGGAAGACAGAGAAAAGGGAAAAATTGGACAATAATGTGAAAAAAATACATTTTAGACCACGGTCGAAGTCGGCAATACGAATGACAACCAGAAATTTCGACTATAGTTTATATAGTCGAACTCGGCAACGTAAGGGTTAAGTGGTCGGGAACTGGCATCTTGACTCTAGAGATCTAGAATTACTACTAGATTTTAGATCTGTAGCCAGAGATTTGGGAATCCGAGATTTGAAATCTGGTACATGATTTGTTTCAATTAATTATTATTATTCGTGTAGAGGTCCTGTAGTAAAGGATTTAAACTTTAATTTAAAGTACATATAATATGTGGTCGTAGGAATACGTTTTCTTTCACTCCAGATCATAAAACGGCACTTCTAAGTAATTTTCAACTGTTTTTTTCAGCTGTTACTGTGTATTCATTTGTAGACCACAGTTGTTACATAATAACGAAAATCTGAAACCTGCCTCACGTGATTACTGCAAAAAAAATTCTAAATTTAGAACTTGCCAAATTTTCTTTGAACAATTCTTTCACATGGAATTAAAGAAAACAGAATAAAAGGTCGTTGACCTCACCTATCTTAAGGTGAAAAAGGACTAATTAAAAAGAGGGAAATGCCATCAGTCTCAATTGCTGACGTTCGCACCCAAAAAATATTCACAAAACACACAAATTGAAAGCAAATTTCACAATATTATGTTTTTTTATATCTGCGATGTCAAAGCTATACATGGACCAAATGTTAAGAAGATTCATCAATTAAAGTTTGAGAAAGATTAACTGAAGAGTTCAAGTTATCATTGGGTCCCATTTCTGTGAAACCTGCCATATATTAATCTAATCTTTTGATGAACTACTAAGATCTAGATCTAGAGTACACTCCCAAGATCTAGATCTAGATTCTAAATCTACCAGAGATCTAGTTCTAGATCTAGAGCTATGAGTAATTTATGGAAAATGTTGTCAACCTCTTAACTCTTAAAATAAAAACTCATAAAACCACTTCTTTTGTACTCTAAATTTCATGTTCATTGAAATTAGCAATTAGCAATAGCGACTATTATTACTACACTAAGATCTAGATTCTTGATCTAGATCTAGATATCTAGAACCTGAAGCTAGATTTAGACCTAGATTTTTTAGATATTAGATCTCTACTATTAGATCTACACTGACGGGACTTGCATCAACAATAATCCAGGACCTTTGGCTCTGCGAAAAACTTGAAGTAAAAGATTTTAAAAAGGAATTTTGGAAAAGATAGTTACGTGCAAGTGCAATCAAACTTGGATGCAGAAAAGTCAACAACTAAGAGTGATTTCCCTTGTTTAACTATTTCTAAACTTCATGTATCAGTCATAGATCATAATTATTTCGCAGTTTTGAGACTTCGGGAGATGTAATAATTTGCTGGCCTTAGTTACCACAAGTAAACAATGGCTGATATGGATAAACTGTAAAGATATTCCCCGAAAAATAACCCGTAATAATTAAGTTCAATGACTTGTATGAAGTTCTTAAATAAATTTTTTAAGAAGGTGAACAAAAGAATGTATTTTATGAGGAAGCTTTATAAGTTTCATTTTGATAACACTCTAATAAGACTTTTCCATCAAGCTTATATAAAGATTATTATTATTTTTAGTATAACTGCATGGGGAAGAAATACAAGAGATAAAGAAAAGAAAAACATTTAATAGGACACTGAAACACATAGGGAAACTCATAAATGATGTAGAGCCTGAGAACTTTGAAGATCTGTAGGAGATTCAATTCAAGATCAAACTAAATAGTATACTTAAAGACAACACCCACCCTCTTTTCTCCATACCCAAAACAAGTGGTAGAAGCGGTCGATTTATACATTTAAAATCCTGCACTCAGAGATATTTTAGATCTTTTCTTTTAATCGTCATATGAAAGTTTGACCACACCTTACTTTGAAAGCACAATGGCGTTTTCCTCACAATGTTTAATTAAGAAATGTAAATTGATGGATGGTGAATGAATGATTTATGATAAGTTAATGAATGTGTATGAAGCTAAACTGATTTGTCTATAAAAGTTGTATCTTTTTATTTTTTTTATTTTTAATGTCTACTGTTTCACAGCACTATTTATTTACCCACCTTTGAATTTTTTGTATATTTCTCCTAAAATCTAAACATTTAATGATTAACCAAGTTAAATTTGTTTTTAATTTGAATGCATTGATGTATTCTTTTATTTTTCAAACGGAAATTGCGATAACACAAGTATAATTTCCTTTTTTTAAAAGGATCAATAAAGATGATTGAAATTGAAATTAACCATTGATCACGATGCAGGGATAAATGTAAAATAGTATCAGAAAAGGGCAATACATTTGGCTTTACATGTACTAGAAAGTCTTCTATAACCCTGGAACGTGGGTATATGTACTTGACAAAATTGCTGAACATATCTAAGTATGCGATGTTCAACAAAGATATAAAACATATCTCTCTGTAGGAACACGAATGAAACACTATTATCACTCATAGTGTTACAGAACAGATTGCCACAATTCCAACACATTCTCAAACAGGATAAAAACACACCAAGTAATAAATCCATGATTAACTACTTTGTAGAGCAAACTACAAAGGGACGATGTAGACCAACAAAACAACACGTGTGACAACCCTCGGACAAGACCCCAAAAGGGTGGAACTACAATTCAAGACATTACAAGACCTCGAAGATACGCAACATTACACAAAACAGACATGAATGGAAGCACATCACTGCAACTACATGCATTATACTTTTTTAATTATAGTATACAAAACAAGGCAGTTCAGGTGGAAAATTCAGATGACTCTTCGGCGGAAGTGCATTAAGTCAAGTAAATAAAGGGAGTCTTTTGAATCTGAATAGTACGTTGAAGTTGAAGAAATCAGTATTCGCGTAATTACAACGGACAGTTTATAGACGTGACAGTCTTTCTCTGAAAATTTCGATCAATGTTGAGTTGATGGTATGTTCATCAAGGTGATTCCCGTCAATGATGGTATGGATTAAGACAGAGTTTCTGTAGTTGTTTGTATATGATGGTGAATAGTGGTATTGTGTAGCAATGTGTGTGTGTGTGTATTGTGACATAGGGCTCAACTATGTTATTCGTTATGTAGTCTTCAAATTTTCGTGGTTTGATGATGCACTTGGGATTTTTTGGGGATTAAGAATTTCACGGGGGGGGGGATTCATGGAGTCATCCCTTTGACAATTTTGAACATGAAGGTTAGTCTGAGCTGTTTTCTTCGATCTTAGAGGTCAGAGAGGTTTTGATTCTGGAGCATTTGTGTAATGCAGCCTGGTGTCCTAGAGCTGTAATTTCCGGGGTGAAACTGACTCCCTGTCGCTGGATTCCCTCTAGCCTTTTGATGTCCTCTTCAAGGCATGAATCTCACACTGCGGCCCCATATTTCAACGTAGATCTCACAAGCTACATCATACATGCATTTAACCTGTAGTCTAAGGACAATGTCACAGATTTCTTCGAAGGAAGCCAATGGTGGAGCTTGCTTTTTGTGTGATCATTGCGATGTGGTTTCGCCATTTCAGATCCTCAGATATTATTATTCCAAGATAGGGACTTTTCTTCACTTCTTCTAATATTGTGTTGTTTAGCTGGTATTTGTGACTAGATTTCTTCTTTATGCTCAAAATGTGGCATTTTTTTTTTTTTTGGCATTGAAACGTCTACCGGTACCCCAGTTGCTGGCCCATGTTTCTAGAGAGTTTACATCTTCTTGTAAGATGACATGATGTTGACTTGATTGGATACTACGGTAGATTAGACAGTCACCTGTATATAATCGCACATAGGGTGTTACTCTTTCAGGTAGATCATTTATATGACACCAGAACAGGAGAGGATCTAAGGATGTGCCTTGTGGGACATCTGATGTTACAGGGGCCTCTTCTGATGATGTTCCTTCCAGTACGGTACTAATTTCATTTTTCGCGTTGTTACGAAATTTGTCAGCCATGTTTGTAGGGGTCCTTGGACGCCATATTTGTGCAATTTGTACATGAGTTTATTGTGGTGGACTGTATCAGAAGCCTTGGAAAAGTCAAGTTGAAGTATTCCAAAGTCAACTTGAGTACCCGCATTCTGTGCTTGTAGTAAATCATTTGTTGTGATAAGTAGTTGTGTCTCACATGAGTATCCAGACCTGAATCCGTGATTAAGGCGTGTTAGGATGTTACTACTCTCAAGGTGCTCTATGAGGTTTTTGTGTACAACATGCTCAAGTAGTTTTGATATGACAGACGTGAGGAAAGTGGGCTGTAGTTTTCTGCTTAATGTTTATATTTCCCTTTTTGAAAATACAGGATATGTTTGATTTTAACCAAGCCACTGGGAGAAGCCCAGTGTCTGTGGAGCTTTGAAATATAAGGGCAAGTACGGGAACGATTTCGTTCGCACATTCTCTAAGGACCTGGTTTGGGATGTTGTCAGGGCCTGTGGCTTTTGCTCTGTCGATATCTGTCAATAGTTTTGCTACTCTCCATTTACTTATCTTGATGTTCGAAATGGTCATTTTTCTTTCAATGTTGACTATTGGCATTGTTCTCTCTTGATCATCCGATCTGAATACTGATTTGAACTAGTCAAGAAATATTCGGGCTTTGGCTTGACTCTCGCTGAGGAGAATGCCACCGTTGTCCATAAGTGGGGAGACTCCAATATCATCACACTTTTTACTTTTAACATATCTCCAAAACGGCTTTGTGTTTTTCTTTGAAGTCCCTTGAGGATGATGCTATTTGTGAATTCATATCCTGCTTTTCTCATCTCTTGTTTGGTGTGTCGTTGAAATTATCGATAGGCCGTCCACTTTGTGCCGACCTTTGCTTGCCTCTATAATTTGGCTTTAAGCCGTAAGACCAGTAACAGTCGTCGCATACGGTTGTTTAGCCAGGGAAGGGAGGTAACAATTTTCCTCTTCTTATACGGAATCTAGCTTTCAATGTCTGGTGATTTGGGTATGGAAGTAGTTCCAGAGTTCTTTAGTCGTAGCGTTTTCTGTATATCTCTTCATTACTATCGTTGACATCCCGGTAATATGAAGCATATCTTGGGCGTTTGTTTTAAGTAGATAGGTTGAGTCTTGATGTTAGTGACAACATCATCCTGATCCGATATGCATGAAACTGATAATGATGACTCGACTGAGGAAGCATTTGAATCAAAGGCCAGATCAAGTAAATTATCATTCCGTGTTGGTTCAATGTGGATCTGTGTCAGCCCGGTTTCGATAGTCATTTTGATTAACGATTGTTGGATTTGACGATCGTGGCGTTCTGAAGATAGTAAGCAGTTATCCCAATTTATGTCTGGACAAGTAAAATCCCCCACTAGTATTATTTGCTTATGGGATAGACTGTTGGTGTTAATCTTGTGTAGGGATTTGTTCAATTCATAGATGTCACTGGCATTTCGGTGTGGCATGTAGAAGGATCCAGTTAGTAAGTCTTTGTTGTCATGGGTTTTGACTTAGACCCATATCACTAATATCAGTTCGAAGATGACACTGGCACCATGGACTCAAACGGTGGCCTCACCAAGACTATTTGTGAGCTCGGCATACTGACATCGTTTGTGTCACTTTTTCAGTGCCCTCAGATTGGTTGCAGATCTAAAATGGAATGCCGTGTCAACGCGTCAAAGCGCAAAGGATTCGCCGTGTGCGAAGAGAACACAGTTTACAGTGTGCCTTGAGGCCTTCTGCCGCAACTGTGATTGCATTGTGGCCTCCACATATACATCAGATGTCGACACGTCAGCGTCAGGGAACCCTAAGCCGTTCAATATTAACACAGGAGTTGTTGTAGTCTGCCTCAACGTAAAAGACCAAAAAAGGCAGACCTCGGAGAAAGTGGGAAGAAAATATAAAAGAGGCATTAAAGCAAAGAAATTTAACTTTCACTTTCACAGAAGGAAACAGAAAATGCCAGGACAGGGCACCCTGGAGAAAGATCATTTCGGACATCTAAACCGATACACCGAAAGGTAGAATGGGAACTGATAAAGAAAGAAAGAAAGAAAGAAAGGTTGCATTGTTGGTTTACATTTGTAATTTAGGGTTAAGCCTGAAATGTTACAGTTACACTATTTCTACGGATAGTTCTTAAGTGAATATATAATATAATGCAAAGATACAACTGGACTATCCTCTGGTCTATTTGTTTGTAAGTATTTCTTCCAGGCATCCTTCTTTTCTTTGATCTTAGTCCTAACATTTTCATTCCACCATGCTGTTCTTTTCCTATCTCTTTTAATTTGTTTCCTGTGGTTTAATATTTACCTATAATAGCCGTGGGCTTATAAATTTTCAACTTTCTAGTAGCTTTTCTTGCCTTTTGTGCATTAGGAGGCATACTCCTGCTCTAGCTCTACCTTTGACATCTACTCCTGAGAAGAATAAAGTATGATT
>JAXRKP010000583.1:167500-220000 GCA_037039925.1 Doris montereyensis
GCATAATCTATGCTCAAGATGACTAAATATTACAAAACCATTTGCTAAAAAAACAACATGGCCATTGAATAGGCAAGCGTATAACCCATTTTAAAATCCACTCTAGAATCCTTCAACATCTTTAGAATCGAGTATATCAGCCTAGTACTAATTCTAGCCAATTTTATATTGTTATTTGGGAACTCAAAAGATGTGATTTCTAGCATACAACTTTTTAAAAAAATCTTAAAATTTTCATGCCAGAGTGTTGAAATTTGGTACACAGCTAGACTTATTTGTTTTTGATTTTCACTGGTTTATTTTGATTTTCATATCTTTTGTGCACCTTTAAAATCAAAATATTCCACTGATACTTTTTGAGATTTTAAGATTTTAAATTTTCAAAATTCAACATGGCCGCCGTTACCATGGCAACCTCCAAAATTTACATTTAAAGTAAAAAAAACATTGAATTAGGGGAAAAAGAATTAAGTTTAACTAGTTTAAGCACGAGTTCTGCTAAACGGTGAAGGGTGGTAATGTTGATTGTCTGGTGAGATCGTTAGTCGAGGAAGAATTCAAGGGCTTGAAGGCCCATGGAATGGGGATGCATGTATAGAGGGAGATAACTTTCCCCATATATACGGTCCCTCCAAGGAACTCTCGGAGTATTAAGAGCTCATGTAGGAGTTTCGTCAGCATTATAAATTCAGATATATACAAATGTAATCAATATCCCTCAACCTAGAAACACTGCTTTCAGAAAACAATCATTTAAATATGCTGCTGCAGTTCTGTGGAACACATTACTTGAACATTTAAGATCTGAAACAAATTTAAATCAATTTAAAAATCTTATTTCGATATTGAATGGTTAAGATTGTCAGTGTGTGTCATTTGTTCTATATAATTATCTATCATATTTCTTTGTTAACTGTAGATTAAAAAAAACTAGATTCTTGATCCCATCTTAGATAGCATGTTGGTAATACTTTCTATGGAAATGTCGGTGAAAAGCCCATAAGGGTGTATTAAGTTATTTTCCTTTGTGATATCTGCATGTCTTTCTTTGCCCCATCCTGTGACCACAGCTCATGATGAAAGTTGAAAGAAACAGGCCTCCCTGTTTTATTGCTTCCACAAGTGCTTACCGCCCCAGTTGTGGTGGCGCTGTCAATTCCATTTCAGACCGGAATGGCAACCCTGTTTTCTACTTTCTCTTTACCGCCGGAAGTGAACAAAGAGGAGCAGTAAGCAGTGTTGCCAGGTTGGCGGATTTTCCGCTAAATTGGCGGATTTTTATCATCGCGTGGCGGGGAAAAATGGCCTGGCGGATGGCGGATTTTTTTGGCGGATTTTTGATGATTTGTATACCCTTTAAAAAAAGTAAAAGTACAGCAATCAAGTCTAATTATTTCTTCTTTTTTCCCCCTAAACTGACTTTTAGGAGCACCTTTTGTGAGTACTGTTGGCCTAGATCTATATTACACAACCTAATTCAGATTAACCGAAGGTGAAAACAATATCCGACAGTCTAACTCCCGCTCAAACAAAACCGAAACTCTAGGAACCGAAACTGAAATTGAATCTTCGACAGCCCTAACTAATTAAAATGTAAGTACCGAAACTGAAACTGAAATTGAATCTTCGACAGCCTAACTAATTAAAATGTAAGCACCGAAACTGAAACTGAAATTGAAAGTCTTCGACAGCCTTCAATCAAAATCAAAACTGTAGGATCTCCTTATTATTCCTTAATAAATTAAATTGAATAATCTGACACCCCCTATTAATGGTCGAGTCCATTTTGGTGTCTAAAGACACTAGCCTATATAAATGTGTGAAAATTGTCTCTTGTACTTGTAAAGTCTTGTCACTTGTCACTAATGCTTGTTTTGACACAAAATTTGATGTGACAAGTTTCAACCAACGGAACAAATGCTAAGCAAATTCACAAATGAAATGTATAGATCTTCAACACCAGAGAATCTTGAGGCTGAAATGGATCCAGCGCATGATGTCAATTTGGGGGATATCAACCCCGAATCGTCATGCCTTTAAAAAGAAATAGCCGTGTATACAGTTGTAAATAGGTGAGTAGCGTTTAGTGACATAATTTTTATTCTGATACAATACACTATTGTTGATTATAAGTGTTTTAAATCAAATGGCGGATTTTTTGGCGAATTTTGGGCAAATGTCGCAGATGAAGTAGGATAAAGTTGGCGGATTTTGGCGGATTTCTGGCATAAAGTTTGCGGGATTTTTGCTAAGGTACCTGGCAACACTGGCAGTAAGTAGGAAGCATTTCGAAGAAGAAGTAATGTATATAGATCTATATCATGTATCTAGAATCTAGACCAGTCTTTAGATCTAGATCTCTAAATTATTCTGCTTTCTTTAAGTACGGTACGGTAAGACCACAGTCAAAATCGGTTAAAATTTATTATTTTCTTATTTTAGGGAAAACTGGATTTAACACTTTACACTGAATTAGATTTAGGCCTAGATCTAAATTTTAGTTAGAAAATCCTAGATCAGTATTAGATCTAGATCTAGAATCTAGATCTACTCTTTCCATCTGGAATTAAAAACTCGGTGTCCCCAGGTTTTGGCCAGAATTAACTTTTTGGAGCGATGTGCAATTTCTACCTGTTAAAATAAGCAACAAATCAACATAGATCTAGACCTATTTCAACCTGCTGTGACTCCCGTGTTTCGGGGTTTCCCGTAGATATATTTACACGACTAGAAAGGGCTTGAAACGATCTTTCTATTGGTGTGTAATATGATGATATTCGACTATTTTGTCTATGAGAAATTTTGAGTAAAAACGAAAAAATATCCGGGTAGCACCTTTTATTTTTATATTTGGTAGTGTTAATTAACACCACGTTAATTGCTACAGAGTGAGGATCATAATGTGTTTGGTTGTTGGTTGGAGGGTGTTGCTGGTGGGATCATAATGTGGTGGGTTGTTGGTTGGAGGGTGTTACTGGTGGGATCATAATGTGGTGGGTTGTTGGTTGGAGGGTGTTACTGGTGGGATCATATTGTGGTGGGTGGTTGGTTGGAACTTGGAGGGTGTTGCTGGTGGGATCATATTGTTGTTGGTTGGAGGGTGTTGCTGACGGGATCATATTGTGGTAGGTTGTTGGTTGGAGGGTGTTGCTGGTGAGATCATGATCATAATGTGGTGGGTGGTTTGGTTGTTGGTTAGAGGGTGTTACTGGTGGGATCATAATCATGTGGTTGGTTGTTGGTTGGAGGGTGTTGCTGGTGAAAAGTCATGTTCACGGAAGAGCACGGTTAGCGGTATAGATATGGCTGGAAGTGATAGATCTGGCTGGAAAACGCTTGCTCGAGAAAGCGAAGCATGCTCACGGAAGTGGAAGAGCTCGCGATCCACTCTGTATATATTCTCCAAACGCAGAAGAGCTACCAATCCACTCTGTAGCAATTAACGTGGTGTTAATTGCTATATCCTCACTCTGTTTTACTCTGTAGCAATTAACGTGGTGTTAATTGCTACATCCTCACTCTGTAGCAATTAACGTGGTGTTAATTGCTACATCCTCACTCTAGTAATTACCGCTACCTTTATATTTTGTGAACAGCATCTTCAATCTTGTATCTTTAGTTTGATGTATAGATCATAACATTTGATGATGGAAGAGTATGTTTAATTTATCCTGTCGATTTGGGACTTCAACTAGGTCTAGTCAAAAATGCCGGCCGCCGTCTTGTATTTGAGATCGAGATTTTACGCTGATTTTCAATTCGATATTTTCTTCAAATTATCCCTCTAGTCATCAATTCTAGTTCAAGGTTCCTTGGATATTACATCCTCTCACTACTTTCAGACAATATGTATGTGTAAATGTTACTTTAATGTTAACTAATTCATGATGAAGGGGGAGGGGGATCTTGTCTCTTGGGATGATATTTCTGTTATTTTCGTCTTCTTTAATGGGCTGTATGACAGTATTATTGAAAGGCTCACCTTTAATTCATAGATTTATAGGTTCCACCTTTATTTTTCCTATTTAAATAAAAGTTGGTATGCATTACAAGGTATGAGGTATCTGATGGGTCAGCAGCCTACTTTATTTCATACACTAGCACTGCATTTCCCCATCTAGATCCAGATCTAAAGCAAACAAGATGGCATTTAGTCTTTATATAATATAATAATAAAGTCCTTTAATAATAATGTTTAGTTGGTTCAAAATGAATTTCCTTGTGAAACCCCATGTCAAGGCAATAGCAATATGTTCATTAATTAATTAAGACAATAGAAGTCACTTTACTTTACCTTTTGGGACACAATCCAATGAAAAATGTTATTCCAAGTTGGAAAAACACGACATAAATCATTTTTATGCAAATTAATCATCATCAAATGTATAAATCACACAGATATTTTAATCTTAAGAACATAAATAGGCTACAGGCATATATATGTTAAGACATTGAATTTTTGTATATTTTGACAGTGACAAAATACTTCAAATTTATATTTATAAGCAATGTGATTAGATTTTTTATTGAGATTGTGTGTCGGGGAGGGTGGGGGTGGATTGCACATTGATAGGTTGAACAAATTTCTGTATTGACTTTCTCATTGCACACAATGTATGACATGTAGAATTATGAGAGCCTGAAAAACGTGTGCCCTTCAGCGGGAGTGCTAAATTACAATGATTTTGAACAATAAGGAAACATTCCAATACAGTGCATGTAACATATTGTATCTCTTATAGAGGAAAACATATCTATGTTGGACTAATTTACCTTGTCATCTGTCAAAAAATGCTTTTATTATATAACAATAAACGCTTAACTTTCCATACTAATGCAATGATTACAAAATACCCTGCTCTACACAGTGCTAGGCTAGTGACTGAAGGACCAGATGTCAATCATCCGGTCAGAGCCAGTCTTACCTTTGCTTCAAGTTCAATGACAGGGCAGGGAGGATTGCCTGGG
This sequence comes from Doris montereyensis, assembly GCA_037039925.1. Taxonomy (NCBI): domain Eukaryota; kingdom Metazoa; phylum Mollusca; class Gastropoda; order Nudibranchia; family Dorididae; genus Doris; species Doris montereyensis. Next base: position 172,469 of record JAXRKP010000583.1, read on the forward strand.
TGGAGACTACCAGGGCTACAATATATGCGTTACGTGGGGTTATTACATAACATGACCGATAAATGCGTAACCTTCCCCGCTACCGCTTTGACTAAGTAATTCTAGCTGTACATCACTTTTGCTAGTAAAAAGGGGTGTCAACCACATGGTCACATGTCCAATGCTGGCTTCACGTTCCACGGCACATCCCCTGTGGCTGGAAGCGATCGGTGCACCAAGCTGCGCTTTTCTTGGGTTAAAAATTTAATTTCTCTTCCTTTTGGTTTAATGTTTACCTCTAATGGCCGTGGGCTTATAAATTTCCAACTTTCTAGTAGCTTTTCTTGCTTTTTATGCATTAGGAGGCCTACTCCTGCTCTAGCTCTATCTTTGACATCTGCTCCTGATAAGAATAAAATATGATTTAGTCCTACATTTTCCATTCCTTGTCCCTTTGTTTCTGTTTTTCTACTTTGAATTTTTCCATTTTTTCCACTAATTCTTACTCTTTTCCATTTATAACATTCCATTTTCCAAAAATCACAGTCCATGTTCTTTTCCAGGGTCATCGATGAAAGTTCAAGCTGGGTATATCATCATATTTAGTACTTTGAATCAATTGGTTTTTGATAAGCAGGGGATTAACCCATTGTACCCTAGGTAGATGGTGGGGCTGCTACCTTGAGGCCCCCTACCGAGCCTTGTTATTTTCAGTCAGGGTTACCTCCCTTAGTCTTTGGTTTCTCAAAACCAGCATGCAAAGCAGTAGGTTACTATTTTCTGTCAGGGTTATCTCCCTTAGCCTTTGGTCAACCAATCCAATCAGCAAGGCAGCAAGTTGTTTTCTGTCAGGGTTAACTTCCTTAGCGTTGGTCAAGCAAAGGAGCAGGAGACCCGTGGAGGGTGAGACCGCCAAATCCCCGTACAGGTGCTTACCTGTCTACTGCCTGGCCCAAAATTTCACGAAGTTCAATATCGATAGGCTTTTACGTTTTCAAACAAGCTTCTTTCAAACTTGGCATCCACCTTTTTACTCATTTTGAGATAGTGCCTTTTGATAAAAGGTGTGCGGAATAGGTCACTTATTTTTGAACAATCTAAGGCATTGTTCTTAATACATCCTCAAAAGAGTTTTGTTTGGATAGCGTACATTGTGATAATGAAAATAAGTACCAACTTGCAGTACTTAAGATAGTATTTCAGGCTTTTATCGTATTATGGCTGTGTTGAAAGATAACAGGTCTGTATCATTTCTAAAAAGAGTCTTATAAATTCAAAAAATAGATACTGAGTGTTACGAAGGAATATATGGAGCGAGACAGTTTACCTAGATCTAGATGTAGACGAAGGCGTAGAGACAGTCTAGAAACATCAAATCTCAATTAATAATAATTTCAACAAAGATGTTTTTCTTATACACACAGTCGACAATCAATCAATGAGGTGAAGCAAATTCACAAAGCTGGCATATAAAGGTGGAATCAACATGTACTTCTCTCGCACTTATTGAAGCTATTTATCACCCTCTTCCAATCATAGATAAACGCTTTTTTGTACTTGTAAACAAAGACTCTTCCAGAAACAGAAATTTCTAGGACATTCCAAAGGATACGAGATGCTTCGATACGACACTACCAATTATTAGTATTAGTCAAATCTCTCACTTTCCAGATGAAAACGAATCGATACTAGGGCGCACCAAAATGAGTACGTCACAATCTCTAGAGGCTTCTACACACTAAGATCAATTACGTCATGGGTTTTCACTTGCTACGGGAAATCCTTTTCAGAGCTACAAGTAACTCTGTTACACTGAGCTTCTTTTATGACATCATTATGACGGGAATGAATTGTTCTATCCACTGGTATGATAGATAGACTATTGTTCCATTTTTGGCAAGAATGGCAATCCCAGAAACTCCCCCTCCCCCTCTTCTTAATGTTTGGGTAGGGCAAGAGGGTTAGCAGATAGGGATTGTGATAAAATCTTTTTTGTAGATATCTAGAAAAAATTTTTTTCAAGCATTTGTCCTTCTTTCTTTCCTTCATTTATTTCTAAAATCTTATAAGGTTAATGATAATGGCCCATGTGACATATCAGACTGGTACGAATCATTAGAATTAGAAATAAATTACTTTTATTTGGTTATGTATGGGATATAAGAGAGTGATTTCCCATCGTTACTCAAGTGTATGCATAATAAGCTTCATGCTCTTGGTGAAAGGCAGAAAAAACCCAGTCTTCTCCAAAATATATTGTTAAAACCAAGAATAGTGTTTGCCTATTATCCTATCATTTATTACAGTTTGTTTTGTTGAAGATTCATGTGAAATCATGTTTTTTCCTCTTTACCACTTTTCAGTATAGGATACGTCCCGGAAGAATAGATCCGTCATGGACCAAGCCCATAAATTGTTGATTCGCAGGAATTTGATGACACTTTCAGACAATCTTCGCTCTGATATTGATTTGGTCACAAAATATTTGTTTCAGGAATCAATTTTATCACAGCATATGCAAGAGGACATACTAGTGAGTGTTTTTGCTTTTTTCTTGATACGTGTTATTCTGATTAAATTACATCGATAGAATGGGAACAAAGATCAAATCAAATCACATCAATTTTATTCGGTATAATATATAAGGCCACTAGCATGCTTGGTTCTTGGCAGGCCCTCTTTTCACGACAAAGCGATGGATGCGAACTCAAAGGTCGCAGGTTCAATCCCCATGGTGCTGTCTACTCCTTTTATTTGTCTTGTCTTTGTTCCTATTATGGGGATAGTATTCAATGTACATTGAAAACTACCGTGAACTTAGGCTGTCAGTGACAGAAGTTAAGGACTTGTTTATTTTAATCACAGTTTGGTTGTGAGTGGACATCCATGGGGAAACATTTTACATTGATGATTGACAGGCACTACTAGTAGGGTCCTACTTCTTCCCATTCATTCTTTCACACAATATTTCCTATTAAATATCCCTGAGAGAACAGGGAAAATTGTACCGAAATCAAAAAACATAAAACGAGCATAATATAAGAAAATTTATGATCAAAATTTGTAATAAAATGATAATGTATGAGTTACTCTTAGATTTAGAGTCACCAGTAGCTCAGGCGGTAGAGTGTCGGACTATCGCCCAGGAGGCCCTGAGTTCTTTTCCCAGTCCAGGTCAAAATAGTCTGGTCTTCCTGTTGACCCAGCAGCGAAATAGGTGGCTGGGTCTATTGGAGAAAGTAAAGGCGGCGTGGAAAACAACATGGCAAACTACCATTTGATGCAGTATGCAAAGAGAATTCAGGACTCTAGTCTTGATTACCTGCGTTCAACTCTGAGTATGGGACTTACATCTTTCTTTCTTTTAACAGTTCCCATTCTACCTTCCGGTGTATAGGTTTAGGTTTAGATTATACCCGAAATGATCTTTCTCCATCTTTCATTTCTGTCCTGAGATTTTCTGCTTCCTTCTATGAAAGTTATATTATATGTATTTGCTTTAGTGCCTCTTTTATAACTTCATCCCACTTTGTTTGGACCTTTTGTTCTTTAACCTCAGGTTTTAGCATTGTATACTGTTCTAAGTGTTGTCATTTCATTCATTCTGTTTACATGCCCAAACCATCTGAGTGGATTTATGTCTATCTTAGTTTTAATGCCATCTGCTTTGGTTTGATCTCTTATTGTTGTGTTTCTGATCTTGTCTCTTTTAGTTTTCCTTACTACTCTTGTAAGATATTTAATTTCAACTGCCTGTACTCTACTGTATTCTCTACTAAGGTCCAGGTTTCGCTGCCATAGATGAGAGTAGGACAATAAACTGTGTTATATACTGCCATTTTGATGGTTGTATATTGCTATTGCCTTTTGGCTTCTCTCGCTGATTTCTTCTCTCAGTTTTCCCTCTGAGTTAATCATTACTCCTAGGTAATTATAGCTTTGAACTTGTTCTAATTTATCTCTTCCCAGTTGAAGGTTTTGAATTCCCTTGCTGCTAGTATTGATTTATTTGCATTTACTTTCATTCCCCCTTTATTTAGTTCATTATTCAGCATCTTGATACTATGTTGAAAGTCACTTTCTGATTCTCCCAACAGAGCTCAATCACCAGCAAATGAAAGCATTGATTGATTTACTGGTTTGATTTTCGACATACCTGCATTCGTTTTCTTCATCTTTTGATGTTGCCTTGCAACTGAATCCATAAAATGTGATAAAAACAAGAGAGCACTCAATTTTAAATACAGTCCTGTCTAAATCCTATGTCTACTTCAGATAAGTTTCAGCTACTCTCACTGCATATATTGATTTATTGTAAAAAGTTCTACATTATGTTCTTTTAAAGAGTGCCATAGTTTATCTCTCCTCATGGTGTCAAATGCCTTTTCTAAGTCAATAAAACAGAGGTGTAAGTGAATATTTCTTTTGAAGAATTTTTCTATTGTTTGTTTAATTGTAAATAAGTTATCCTTTCTTGTGTATTGGTACTATTGTTCCCATTTTCCAGTTATCTGGCACCTGTTTTGACTTCCATGCTTGTTGACATGTTTCATGCCGTAGTTTGTCTGCCTCTCTTCCTTGGTTTTTAATCATTTCTGGATAAATTTGATCTGCTACTGTGGCCTTTCCTAATTTGATTTTTCGTAAAGCTGTTTGGAGTTCTTCCATTAAGATATCTGCATCTTTAGTTCTCTCATCTGGGTTATTTCTTATTCTTACTGGTTAATCTGTAATAACCTTGAGTTAATAAAATTTTCAATCTCCCAGGAACTTTTCATGTCTTTTATGCATTAGGAGGCTTACTCCTGCTTTAGCTCTAACCTTTTACATCTACTCCTGAGAAAATGAAAGTATCATTAGGTTCTACATTTGATCTTCATTGTACTTTTTATTTTTTTTCTGTGATAGCCAAAAATTTAATTTTGAATGTTTCTAATTTTCCAGCTAATTTCACCCCCCCCCTCCTCCTTAATTATAGAACCTATTGAGTATGGCGCCACGTGAATGAAAATTTTACTCAAAGACAGGGACACAATGAATTTTTTTCCTTACATGAATGTCAATTCTGGTAGGACAATTCCTCAAATGAAAATCATCTTAGGACCATTAAGACACACTGTAAAGGTAAGCACCTGTATGGGGATTAGACAGTCCCGCCCTCCATGAGTTTCCTACTGCCTTGCATGCGGGTCTTGGTGTACCAAAGGCTAAGGGAGTTAACCCTGACAGAAAATAACAACTTGCTGCCTTACGGGCTGGTTTTGAGCAACCAAAGACTAAGGGAGTTAACCCTGACAGAAAATAACAAAACCTGGTAGGGGGCCTCAAGGTGGCAGCCCCACCATCTACCTAGGGTATAGTGGGCTTATCTCCTGCTTATCCAAAACCAAGCTGATCCAAAGAAGTACATATAATGATATACCCAGCTTGAACTTTCGAAGACGACTCTGGAAAAGAACAAAGACTGATTTTTTTAACATTCAATGTTAGGGCAATAAATGGAAAAGAGTAAGAATTAGCTGAAGAAGTAGAAAAATTCAAAATAGACACTTTGGCCATTACAGAAACGAAGAAAAAGGACAAGGAATAGAAAATGTAGGACCAAATCATGCTTTATTCTTCTCAGGAGTAGATGTCAAAGATAGAGCTAGAGCAGGAGTAGGCAAGAAAAGCTACTAAAAAGTTGGAAATATATAAGCCCACGGATATTAGAGGTAAATGTTATACCAAAAGGAAGAGAAATTGAATTATTCATAGCGTATGGACCAAACGAAGATGTCCCCAAAGAAGAAAAAGATATCTTCGGAAATGATTTACAAATTGCTGCGGAGAATCTCAAACCCAAACAGGAACTAATGGTTTTAGGAGGTATAAATGCTAGAGTGGGCAACAATGTAGAAATATCAGGAAGAGTAATAGGTAAAGAAGGAGAGACAACAATTTCTCCAAATGGAGAGAGACTAATATATTTTTGCCTAAAGAATAACATGAAAATAGCGAACACATTTTTTGCTCATAAAGATATCCACAAATACACAAGAGCAAATGAAGACAGATGTAAAAAGTCAATCATAGACTACATAATAGTTAGCAGCTCCCTTTTTTTTACAGTACAATGGATGTAAGAGTAAACAGAGGAGCTGAAATATTTTGTGATCATCATCCAGTGATAGCCAAAAGGAGATTACTAACTGACGAAAACAAACAGAAGAGGAAAGAGAAGAAAGCTACTAAACTCTAAATAGAAAAACTAAATAAACCAATAGTAAAACAAATGTACCAATCCAGGATAAAAAGATTTATCAGTGAAAAGCAGGTGGATCTGAAGGATAGCACAATAGAAGAAAAGTGACAAATGTATAAAGAAACACTCCTCAGTTGTATTGAAGAGGTCTGTGGTAGGAAACAAATTAAAGGAGATAAGAACAGAACAGCACGGGGGAATGAGAATGTCAAGACTAAGATCAAAGAAAAGAAGGATGCCTGGAAGAAATACTTGCAGACAAAGAGACGAGGATATGATAGATTACAATACATGAATAAAAGAACTATCGCCAAAGAAGAGGTTAGGAAAGCAAAACAAGAACAGTGGGAAGAGTTAGGACAAAGACTCCAAGAAAACTAGCAAAGAAATCAAAAGCTATATTTGGTTGCAAATTAAGAGCATGCCCAATACGATAAATTAAGAACACCAACATTGAAAGGAGACATCGAAATCAAAATCTCTCCAATAAAAGAGGAATGAGAGTAAATGCAAAGAAAACCAAAACAATGCTAGTAACTAGGGAAGCTAAAACACAAAATCTTAAATTGGGTAGGGAGAATTTAGAACAAGTTCAAAGCTACAATTACATAGGACTAATGATTAACTCAGAGGGAAAACTAAGAGAAGAAATCAACCAGAGAATCCAAAAGGCAAGTGCAATATATAATCATCTAGGAAAGACATTTGTAGGTAAACAAGAATTGTCAACAAAAACCAAAATGGCAGTATACAATACAGTTTATTGTCCTACTCTCCTCTATGGCAGTGAAACTTGGACTTTAGTAGACAGTAGGGAATACAGTAGAGTACAGGCAGCTGAAATGAAATATCTAAGAAAAGCAGTAGGGAAAACCAAAGAGGCAAAATCAGAAACACAACAATAAGAGATCAAACCAAAGCAGATAGCATAAAAACTAAGATAAAAATAAATCAACTGAGATGGTTTGGGCATGTAAACAGAATGAATGACAATATAATAGCTAAATCGGTATGCAATGTTAAAATTCAAGGTAAGAGACCAAAAAGCATACCTCGGAGAAAGTGGGAAGAAGATATAAAAGAGGCATGAACGCAAACAAATTTAACTTTCACGGAAGGAGACAAAAACTGTCAGGACAGGGCAGCCTGGAGAAAGATCATTTCAGGCATCAACACCCATACGCTGAAAGGTAGAATGGGAGCTCATAAAGAAAGAAAGAAAGAAATTATATATATATATATATATATATATATACAGAATTTCTTTCTTTCTTTCTATATATATTAAACTGAATGTTTCTTACTTGAACCGCTTATAAGTCAGGAACCACTGCACACACAACCTCCATATTTCGCATGTAGATTTCAAATAGCCTGCTTAAGGTTCTTAATGAATAAAATCTTAGATTGTTACTAGATCTAATTTTTCGATTTCCGGTCAGTACAATAAAAATCCTGCTTAACTTCAGTATCGTGTACTTCATAAAAAAACTTTCAAAGGTTCAGTATCGAGTGCTAGAGACCCAGCTTTAAAATAAAAAGAAATCATAATCCAAAGTTATTTACGGGCATGCTTGTACATAGAATATAGAATATACATTTTTTTTTTTATCTCATATTTCTTTCTCTGACTAGTACCAGAGAACCCCATCAGATAAGGCGTTTAAACTGTTAGACATGATTCCAAACCGGGGACCCAAAGCCTTTAAAAATTTTATGAGGCAACTGTTAAGCTTCAGCTGTGGGAAGTTGCTGACCTTCTTGAACCAAGTAGAAAAGCTTTCCACAATTCAAGCCCAAAGCCAAAATCTCCTACTAGGATCACATCTTTAGAGGAAGAGAAGGAAGATTCATTACCGGGTGGGTAATTTCTTCTTTTTCTTCTTGATTTCTTCTTTCTTCTTCTTCTTCTTCTTCTTCTTCTTCTTCTTCTTCTTCTTCTTCTTCTTCTTCTTCTTCTTCTTCTTCTTCTTCTTCTTCTTCTTCTTCTTCTATTTCTTCTTCTTCTTCGTATTTCTTCATTTCTTCTTCTTCTTCTTTTTCTTCTTCTTTCTTCTTCTTCTTTTTCTTTCTTCTTCTTCTTCTTTATCTTCTTCTCATTCTCCTTCTCTTCTCCTTCTCCTTCCTTCCTTTCTTCTTCTTCTTTTCTTCTTCTTCTTCTTCTTCTTCTTCTTCTTCTTCTTCTTCTTCTTCTTCTTCTTCTTCTACTTCTTCTTCTACTTCTTCTTCTACTTCTTCTTCTTCTTCTTCTTCTTCTTCTTCTTCTTCTTCTTCTTCTTCTTCTTCTCCTTCTTCTTCTTCTTCTTCTACTTCTTCTTCTCCTTCTCCTCCTCCTTCTCCTCCTTCTTCTTCTTCTACTTCTTCTTTATAAGAATAATAATGATAATTAATAATATTAGATCAATGATACTATTAAAAAGGCTGCTCAATGAGTGCAGCTGACAATCAATGTTTGGAGATAGAACCATGTATGTTTGACAGCCTGATCTGGTTGTTCTTGTATTGTTAAAGTTGATCTAATGGAACAGACATTTGATCATTTACAGCCTGAAAGAAAATTTGAATTTTATTTTGGGCTCTGTGTTCTTCTAAAGGTATCGATTGCAATTGATTGATGTTAGTCTTATTATTTCCTTTAGTGTGTGTATAATTATTAATTACAGAGTGGGCTACATTCTTTTGCATTTTTTCAATTTCTTTTATGTAAGTCTGTTGATTTGGGTCCTAGACACAGACAGCTACCATAATCTAAAACTGGTTATACTAAAGCCTTGTAGCACTTTTCTTTACACTTTGAGATCAGTTGTTAAAGTTTCTTCTAAGGAAGGTCTGCAGATTGCTCTATGAAGCTCTTTTCATTGCAATTTAATGTCTATTGTAACTCCTAGGTATTTTTGCATTATTGGTTATTTTTAGTTTTTGGTTGTTACTATTTTTTGTGCATATTTTTAGTACCTGACATTTATCTGGATAGAACTCCATTTTCTACTTTCTCCCCCATTCTTGCAATGCGTTATGGTCGTTTTGTAATAGTTTGCAATTCTCCATGTTATTTATTTTTCTATACAATAGAATAGGCATATAACAGTGTGGGAGGTCATGTCAAGAAAAATGACGGAAAGAGGCTGAATCGTCTTGTTTGGGCAGCAGGAAGGTGTGTGGGAAGGGATTTTCGTCATATATCTCTCTTCTTTATCAAAATTATTGCCAAAAGAAAATAAACGTAATACTGATAGACGGGAAACATCCACTTCAGGCCCCAATTTATTTTTCGTCCCGGTCAGGGAGGATCATTTTGAAAAAAAATGCAGTAGAGAGAGATACAGGAAATCTTTTCTTCCCCATTCTTTACATATTTCTAGCTAATGACTATTTTTTATAAAAAATTTTCTCGTAATTTTCCACCCCAAAATGTGCCATACTTTGTGATCAGGGAAACAAAATCTTACTCTATCATATATTTACCGTATCTATAACTATTTACCATAATCAGGTTTTATACTGTTCACTCCATGTTACAATTTTTTTCTTTTTCATCTAAGCTATGTGTTATATTTACCTACAAATTCCCAAGAATGTTTGGTTCCTGTGATGATTTCCCCCCCTCTCACAAAATACAGTAATTGCCATAATTTATATTGTTCAATGCATGTGTACATATTTGATAATCTACTTCATAAGATTTTATTCAAACTAATGCCATTATTATGTCCTCTTCGTAGCATCTTTATAAAGGTATTTTATTATTTTTATTCTCTTTTTATTATGTGTGAACGAAGACAGCCTGAATGGACAACATAAAGTATCTGTTGAATTAAATTAAGCCATGTTGAACTATCAATATTTTCTGGAATATGATGGGCCGTTGTGTAAATTACTCTTAGTTCGTGCAGTCAGAGCTTGTTTTACAATTCGAATAAAAGTGGGCAGCTACTCATATTTATTTTCACTCCGATTTCCTGGCAGATGATTGGCCAAATATAGACCATCTGCACAATGTCAATTCACTCAACTTGAAAATTAAAAAGGTGCAGCCACATCAGTCAGCAATGTTGAACTACTTCCATAATCCAAGAGAGGTATGTTTTCTTGTGTTCTGCTGTTTGTTTTCATTTTGGTTTTAAAATGTTTTTTTTATTATTCTAATAAATACTCTTTAAGTGTACACACCAAGGCCCTTTGAAAATCGGCCCAAAGCCTGCTAGGGTTTTCAGCCTGGGTGTGCCATAAATGTAGTAAATCACCTCTCAATTGGTGCAGCTACGGGCATTCCCCTGTTGTGAATGGCTAGCCTGGGGTCCGGTCATTTTAGCACCGATAACGTAAAGTTCGTTTTATCATCACACCACCCTACTACCCACATTAAAGTGAGAATTTTGTGTTGTCCATATTCAGATTATTTCATTTAGTCTCTTTCTATCAGTGTTTTTCCTGTTGGTGTAACTTCATTCATTTAATCACAGGATCGTTTAAAGAATTACTTGAATTAGGTGATTTTTTTTTCAGTTTTTAATCACCATCATTTTTGATTTGCCTGCAATTTAATTTATTTCCGATATGCCATTTCAATAAAGGAAAGTTGTTTGCATAGGCAAGCAGTAGAAGAAGAGGAATTTGAGTTTGTTTCTGTTACATCAGATTTTCCTCATTATCTCCCCAGACAGTGACAAACATTTCACACACCAAAACATAACAAAAACACTAAAATGCACAGATGACAAAATATTTAACAAGGCATTCAAAGTCTGAGAAATATTTAATATCATAAATGAAGCTGTTGGTCAAGTGCCCAGGCTTATTTCACATACAGAGACAATAGTAGTAGTAGAATGGCCTCGCAGTCAATAAAGACGCTTGCCCCATACTGTGTATTCTGACTAATTGCTGGTCCAAAAGAATCTCAGTGTTGATTATTTGTATTGTAACCTCCTCCATGTATATCGATCCTGTGCTAGTCTATAAAGCAAGTAGGTCTATTTCTGTTTTCAGTTGTGCTGGTATGTTTGTGTCTTCTCCATTCGGGTTTAGGTGTTCATGAGGGTGGCGTGTTACTATAATTTGTGTAGTTTTGTAAGTCGTGCTTGAGTGTCATTGGCAATGATGTTCATGTTCTTTCTCTGTATTTCAGTCCCTTATTTAGGTATACATTCATTGCTGTTTGAGATGGTATTTTCTCATCTCTCTTGAGGATGTCCTCAAATAATCTTCACCGTTGTTCTTTGACAGAGGCGATAGAGCATGCAATATTGCACATGCTAGCGGCAATGAAAACTTACATTTTACCGTAAATTCTTTCCTCAAAATTTCTCCCGAAACACTTTAATATTATTATTATTATTATTATTATTATTATTATTATTATTATTATTAGTAGTAGTAGTAGTAGTAGTAGTAGTAGTAGTAGTAGTAGTAGTATTATTATTAGTATTATTGTTAGTGTCATTGTTATTATTATTATTATTATTATTATTATTATTATTATTATGGAAAACATTGAATTCCATTCATTCAGCAAAACAAATTTGGAGGGGGATGGAGTGAGTGGGGGGTAATTTTAATTCAACCGTTGCAAAGTTAGAAAGAAGGCTCAGTGAGTTTGAAATAAAGCGAAACAATTACAAACAGTCATAAACAGCAGTTTGTTACAAATAACATCACATTTTAATCAACGGTACCAACAAAAATGAAGAGACAAGCAAAATGCACAGATCAGTTGTCTCTAAAAGTTACACTTATCATAATTAATGTCCTATGTGTGATCTACTTATATTTTATAAATTATTATTGGGGCACAGTGGAAGTTGTATAGTACATGCATTAAAGTGTGTTATTATCTAGATCTAGGTCTAAATCATTCTAAAGACATTCTTAGAATTAATCAATAGGATATTTGTTTATTTCTTGCTTTCTTTCTTTCTTTCTTTCTTTCTTTATTCTTATCCTTCAGGATCTTTCAGCAGCCTTTAGTATAACCTTTAGCATAGCATAGTACAGCAAGGTGATTTGAGTAGTGCCCTATCACTGAAGTCTGAAAGCGCTTTAAATAATGATAATATCATTCATTATACATGTAAAAACAGGAATAAAATGAACCAATCATTTTAACAGAACTCCATTGGCTTCCAATTACCAACAGAATTTTCTTCAAAATTAATACTTTTGTTTTCAAAACTCTCTTTTACTTAAGTTATAAATGGAGCGAGACAGTTTACTCTAGATTTAGATGTCGATGAAGGCGTAGACATGATTTAGAAATACCGAGACTCGATTAATAATTATAACAAGGATATTTATTATACTCACAGTCGACAATCAATCAATGAGGTGAAGCAAACTCGCAATGCTGGCATTGGTGGAATCAACATGTATTTCTCTCGCACTCTAGAATCTATTTCTCGTACTTTTCTTGCAATCACAGATAACTGCCCTGTTTACTTAAAACCACGACTCTTCCAGAAATGGAAATTTCCACAACATTCAATAAAATACTAAACAAATCTAGACTACGCTATTTCTTTCTAGACATAAACGAATCGATACTAGGGCACCGAAACGATTAAGTCACAAAGACGCTAGGGCTCAGCACACACCAAGATCAATTACATCATGGGTTTTCAATTACTATGGGAAATCCCTTTCAGAGCTACAACTAACTATGTTACTCTCTCCATGGCTCCTCCCCCATCTCCATAACCTGGGGATTCGGTAGTCCCAGAGGCAAGGTGCTGGCCTCTCAACCAAAAGGTAGGGGTTCGATTAAAGAATTTTCTCTAATTTTGTGGTGTAGTAGGTGCTATAAACATGTCTCATGGGTGTGCCAAACGCCGAATGACTGACACGAGGAAGGCTCGCCACCTGTCCTGTCCACCTATGACCATGCCTTGGTACCTCGGGCATAACAGATGAACGAAGATTACGTTACAGTCGAGCGTAAAGATGTGGAGGCACAGCAATTACGCGGTTCGCAGTGCAATATCAAAGATAGGTGACTGGCAGAGTAAGGACAGCCTTCTTATTGTTGTGAGTTTTCTCAAGCCGTCTTGCATTTGTGATCATCTTTCCTCTTATCTGATTGGCTGATAATTGAATGGCCAATCGCTTAGTTTTTCAACACGTATGAAAGTGATTATACAAATCTTTACATTGTTTTGTCTTCGTCATAAACTTTCATTCATTTGCTCGGCTCGCTGGAGGCTAGATCTATCTACCTGCAAAGACTACATATTTTCCAATGCATCATTTCAAGCACAGTTTCAGACAATCATCACGCCTACACAAGGCAATTCTCTAGATAACAAACAGTAACTGCTTGTTTATTGGGGTCTGGTAAAAATTGTATGGTCAAGGGGAACAGCAAATACAAAATATATGAATAAAGAAGCAAAAATACAAGGCATGTCGAAATTCATTTTAGAACCCGGTCTGCCTAAGAACCCGCTGTTTCCAGAGGACCGGGTTTTTAGGTGGACATATTGCCTATATCATTATGTCCATTTTAACTTTTGTTGTCAATGTCCCCTGTCCAATCATATTGAACTATAACATACAAATTAGCTAATAAGACTATTTACCACATTAAAAATGTTTGATCAATCACTTTTTATCTTTAGGCTCAAGGCCTGTAAAAGTATAAACAAATTTTACCGGCACCAAAAATACTCAAGCCAGTATCCTCAGCAGCAAAATTTAACATGAAAGCACTCAAGTCTAGTCGGCACGAAAAACCGCGCGTAAGCCAGTGACAAAATTTACCATGAAAAACACTCGTCCAATATTTCTCTTTGAGTTTTGAGACTGATATTTTCCAAAAATGTTAATATTAAGTAAGTCAAAGTATAGATTATGATAATTAGTATTCTTTTCAGGACGAAATACCATATAGATTAGATTTAAATCAGTAGTTTGTCTCTCACGGAAAAAATGGTGAACTGGACTTACGTGTCTTTGGGCGGCACCGACAATATGTTCAACATAATTATTTTGAGTATTTTTCCTTAGGTGATTGTCACTGTATTTATCCTTCTCTAGGACATTTTCAAGATGAATTTTAAACATAAAGGCAAAGTGCTCGTCCTTGAGAACATCGAATTTGAACATGGATTGGAGTACAGAACTGGATCTGAGATGGATTCCAAAGGCTTAAACGTACTTTTCCAAGGGTTTGGATTTGATGTAACATGTTTCGTTAATAAAAATAAAAAGGTGAGTTAAATTTTCTTTACCATTTAGGGGATGTGGGGGGGGGGGGGGGTATCAGTCATGATAATAGTAATATTAATATTGTCTCAAAACATTGATTTTTTCAATTAATTTTGTGATATTTCAAAAGATTGTTTTAGTGTTGAGTGATATTTTGATGTCAGCATGAGCGGATTTTCATTTTTGACAATTTTCCAGAATTTAAGATTTCAGAGGGGTAGGTTCTTAGAATGATGAAGAAAATTTGTTGGAAATTCCAAAAATCAACCTGAAAACTTGTATTCTTAGTAAAAAATACCAAAGAATCACTGATATTGAGACCACGATTTATGTCTTGACTTCAGGTTCACGAAAAGCCCAAGGCCACACATTACTTTGCTATGCCTGTAAATAACACATTACTGTGCTGTTTCACACAAATGTATTACTTTGATGTTTTCACACATTGCTTTGATTGTCAGCAAGTCACAAGTGAAAGCCAAACTCAACTGAGATTTAATATGTGTAATTCACGTATAAATCAGTTCTTCCCAAAAAAATTTTTGGAAATTAGATAATTCAACAAAAATGCCAAACTCAACTGTATTTATGATATTGATGAAGTTTGAAAATTGTTGATATTTATGAAATTTGAAGCAATTGAAAATTCCATAGGCGTATAAATCCCAATTACAAAAAAACAAAAGACCTTTTTTGGATAGTTTCCAAACAAACAAGTCATATGAGTGTTTGAAAATTGTTTGATATTTATGAATTTGAAGCAATTGAGACCGCATAATTGTTTGAATTGGCTAATAAAATTATTTTTAATGACCCAATTGCAAATTGGACAGCCGTTTTGGACCAGTTTCCAACTGACAAACAATTGAGTTTGATTTGTTTTAGTGACTGAAGCGCAAATAATTGTTTTTGATTGGCCAGTAGGTGCAATGACAGATGGACAGCCCCCAAGATATTTAATCATTCAGATCAAAAATGAAGGGCAAAGTTTGAAAATTGTTTGATTTCATTAATTGAAAATTTAAGAAGACCGCATAGCCTGTGACCCAATTGCAAACGAAAGACCGTTTTGACCAGTTTCCAAACATAGCCGTTTGCAAACGAAAGACCGCATAATTGTTTGAATTGGCCAGTAGGTTTTAATTGTTTTAGTTTAACTGAAGCGCAAAGTTAATTGATTTTGATTGGACATTAGCAACACAGTCGACCGCATAACTAGATATCACTAGTGCATTCAGATCAATTGGACATCAGACGAGCTGCGAAAGATCAGATTCTCATTAATGGTTTGCTGCCTGCTGTACAACGTAACTAAGTGGTCAGGTTGCATAGTGGTTAGGTTGTCAGGCTTGGGATCATGAAGTTCTGGGTTCGAATCCTATCAAGCTAGATCTAACGTTGTGTTCATTGGGAATAGTCAACATGTATTTTCTCCACTCATAAAAAAAAATCCTTCAAGGCCATTTAGGCCTATAGAGCCGGCATTTATCCCAGTTTCTGTAACGTGACGCGGAACAGGTGATTATAATTACCTCCTGGACAGGGTGCTAGTCTAACACAGGTTTTTACTCCCAAGCTTGTGTTTGTACTCATTTACATTTAGGTCATGGGGAAATGAGTGTTAAGTGCCTTTCCCAAGGAACACAAAGTTGGGTCTAGCTTTGCTAGGATTCTAACACGGGACCTCATGACCCCAAATCCAGCAGACTAACTACTCAGCCACCTGACATAGGTCAAATATATATTATTTTCTGTCTTGGTCTTCGATGTGAGATGTTTTTGCTCCACGTATGTCACATAAATATAAATTCTAAAATTGTAAAAAAAAAATCCCCCAAAAAACCTTCACAAATTTTACTAAAATCTCCTAAAAAAATGATAATTCTGACTGCTACAAGGCCTGCCTATCTCTTTCCCTCTCTCTCCCCTCTCTCCTCTTCTCTCTCCCCCTCCCCCTCTATCTCTCTCTCACTCTCTCACTGTCTCACTCTATCTCTTCTTCTCTCTCTCTTCTCTCTCTCTCTCTCTCTCTCTTGTCTCTCTCTCTCTCTCTCTCTCTCTCTCTCTATCTCTCTCTCTTCTCTCTCTCTCCCCCCCTCTCTCTCTGCATCTGTCTGTCTGTCTGTCTCTGTGTCTGTCTGTTTCTGTCTGTCTTTCTCTCTCTGTCTCTTTCTCTGTCTCTGTCTCTCTATCTCTCTGTTTCTCTCTCTCATCTCTGAATGGAATTAATAGTAATTTAAAAGAATACTGATACATTTAGGCCTACTGTTACTACTATGATTTATTACTATTACTTTACTACGTAGCCATTCAGTTATCGATAGAGAGTAGGCTAAATATTACTCAAAAAATTCTTACAAAATAACATAACGTCCTATCATCCGGGCGTATCTTTCATTATATTCTAAATAACACTCATCATCAATGTACATTGTAGTTTGTAATTTTAGTATGATTACGACATCCTCACTTTCCTTTCGCTTTCAATTCTTTATCCCAGTTAATAAGCCGATTAGACCCCAAACATATTTAATTCAATCAATTGAAAGTGAATATGAATGTTACCCGTTTCGGATAATGCGAATATAAAATGTACTGGGATAGACAAAGTGATTGCCACAATGTTAATTAATACTTATTCACTGGTCGACTCATCATATTGTTATACTTAAACATGTACATGTATTTATTACGGCCTTTTGTTTGCAGTCGAGTTTCCGTTGTTCATGCTAACCTTCTTCCAAACGAAAGGCCATAACTGACAGTGTCTGGCAGACACGGTCTTTCATTTGGACCTCTGATGCTGCCGAGGCCTTCTAGTTTGCAAACGAAACACTGTACATGTGGAAGCTGATCATATGGTCTTTCGTTTGAAATAAGGTCACCAAATTTATCGAGTGTCTTCCAAACGAAAGGCCGAAACGACGGTGTCTGGCATATGCGGTCTTTCTTTGAAATTCTGCAGCTGGCGAGGCCGTCTCATTTGCAAACGAAACACTGTATACGCTAGAAGCTGACTTTGCGGTCTTTCGTTTGAAATTGGGTCACGAAATGGAGTGAGCGTCTTTCAAACAAAAGACAGTATAGCCTGCATTACGTAATTAACAAAGCTATAAATCTCTTGATTAGTTTGAAAAAACCTGAAGCTTAGGGGATTATTTGAAGGTATAAGGGAGACTGTGTTTCAAAATATTAACAAGGTTAGAGGACAAAATGCATTTCTCGTGGTTGTGCCAAAATGTAGCAGACAGGCTCAGGTTCTTACACGGTCTTTCGTTTGCAAATTTGCAAACGGCAGAGCTAAGAAATGCCTGCTCACACCAATATAGACTGTCCTTCTCTAACTTCATTTTTACATACACACAGTTCGCACTATTGGCTATTGGGATATTTTCGTCAAACCTTGCACAGCCCCAAAATAATATTTGTGCACGCACACTTGAAAAAAATTAGAGGGAATACAGTTCCTGAAAAGTAGACAGACGCTGTTGTACTGAATGAACTGTCATGCCACAGTGGTGTCTGATTAAATATAAAGTGCTAACAACATGTGTGAATGTAGTCCATTTACCTTGGAGGGTTACTTTTTTTATACTGGGGCACTTCAATGTTTTGTTGATGAGCCAATGAGAGGGAAGTTAATGAAATCAATCATTTTGGATATGAAGAGAATTAAGGGCAAAGTGATTTGAACAGGAACTTTTTTTTTGTATCAAATCCCCAGGAAATGGTTAACATTTTGGAAAAGGAGTTCTCATTTGACTACTCAAACTACGGCTGCTACATTTTGTTCATTCTTAGCCATGGACGAGAAGGAGAAGTATATGCCACCGATACTAAACTTGAAAGCAAACTTAACTTTTCTGCTGCTCTGCAACTTGGAGTCCAGACCAAGCCTGAAATGGAAACGAATGATACCATCAAAATTGCGTGGATTGAACAGAAGTTTCATGAAGTGAAAACCCTAATTGGAAAGCCCAAACTCCTTTTCATCCAGGCTTGTCAGGGATGTAGGTTAACTTTGCAATTTGCATGCAGCATATTCATTGCTTTTTAACATTTTTATTTGATTTACCCACACCGACGACTAAAGTGATCTCTGGGTTTTAGGTAGGATTTTTAATTTTGCCCGGACTACTTTGTAAACAGCCACGGTATCTTTAACGTGCACAGGGTGCTATGATCTACATACAGGATTTTCCTTTTTATCGTACATCTCGGATGGGACTAGGTATCGGTCCTCCTACCTGGAGCAGGGGGATAGATTTTACTTGAAAAAGCTGAAGAAAATTTTTCAAACATCCGGGGGGGTTAAACCCACAACCTTTGGGTCGAGAGGCCGACACCTTGCCTCCTGACTACAAGGTCTCCTTATGTCCATTGCACATAATATTTTCATTGTTAAAGACAGCTTTTAAAATGAAAAATCTATACAATATGGACGAGATAGTAGGTTTACAAATGTTTCTGTTATTTTTATGCCAAATTCTTCTTTCCCTTTCAAGTTTTGGATTTATAGAGATAAAGATGATTATTTCTTGTCCATATCCCTGCACAAATGCAGGCTCACAGACTATATCATTTATCCCCCTGCAGGCCATCTCATTCACTCCTCAACTCCCAGGGGAGAATACTGTATACAAGCCTGTTAGGCTTTTGGTACTAGCACTCTCACGGGATTTTTCTATATCTATAGCTGGGTACTCATTCACACGGAGTCAAGTGAGGAAAGTAGAGTGAGGTACCTTTCATAAGAGTACAACGTTGTGAAAAAAAACCCACCTGTGTCAGCCGTGGAGCTTGAACCAGTATTGTCGTGATTACAAGCTCACAACACTACAGTTCATCAACAACGCCTCATATGATAATGAAAAAGAATCTCAAAGCCGAGGTTACCTTTGTTTTACCCTATACAAAGTAAGCCGTTCACCATTATGGTCTAAAGCCAGAGTAAAGTAAAGTTCCTTTTATCTATAAAGCCAGAGTAAAGTAAAGGTTCCTTCAAGACCATTTGGTTTTACCCTATACAATGGTCTATAAGCCAGAGTAAAGTAAAGTTCCTTCAAGAGTAAAGCCAGTCTATAAAGTAAAGTTCCTTCAAGACCATTTTGGTCTATAAAGCCGGTCTATAAAGTATCCCGGTTTCTATAGGGTGAAGTGGAACAGGTGATAATAATCACCTCCTGGACAGGATGCTGGTCTGAAGCCAGTGCTTGACAGGACCCATTTGCACCTGTCTAGTGAGGAAAATGCAGGTTACGTGTCTTTCCCAAGGAACACAACGTCAGGCGACCTGGCAGACCTATCGAGTGAGGAAGGTCCTGGGGAGAGTGAGGGTGACAAGAGCTGAGACAGCCAAGACTAGTTAAGAGTATTTGGTCAAGATCTAAATGTTGTACACATATGCACACACATACACACACCTGCATGACAGACTGTGTCACTGGAACGAGGCGAAAAGAGGTCATGAACTTTATTTTTCATGGGAATCGACTCTTTAAATGTAATGAATTAAAGACGTGCTTACGAAAACCTATTGTATTTTGGCAAAGTCAAGCCAATCGTTGTTGCATTTTGAGTGGGTAATTTACGTTGTAGAATTCGGTTTTATGAAAAATCAGTGCATTTTGATGAACCATACATTGTGGCGTGCAATTTGGTAAAGGCTATTGCATTGCTATTGTCTTGAGACCAGGTTGACATTTTTTAATTTGTGGAAAAAAGCATAATATCTTTTCTTTCAATTGTAGGTTTGTTGGTTGGATGTGTAATAGAAACAGAAGTCGAAAGGTGACAAATAACAAACTATGTATAGATGGAGAAAAGGAGGGGAGTGAGAATATGTGTTTTTGACATTAGTAGCTGTGAGATAGGATATAAGGAGTCTGAAAATGTTTAAAAATGCAAAGTGTGAAATCTACTTAAGAGTCATAGGTGGTTGGCGGGCACTGTTGGTAGGTCCTACTTCTTTATTTTCGCTCTTCGACATCTCTCTTTCTCATTACTGTGTGTTTTGAATTCACCCTGAGGTCATCACATAATTAATATGGTGGAAAAGGGTACATTTTGAATGAAACAAAAATCTCAGGCACTGCCCTAATTTGTGTTTGCTGAATTCAAATCTGAGGCCGTACTTCATGAACATTCCCTTCACCACATCTGCAAGTCAATTTGAAAATATCTCCACTTGCCTTAACAACCACCTGTTAAATCACAAGGTCACGACGGCTGTTACAGACCGCAGTGATAAAATTTCCAGAAGTTCCTGATTTCGGGCGAAGCTAGGTGATTGTCCAGCCGCCCAAAGGATTTTTTGCATGATTTCAAGTTTACTTTGATAGACTCCTCTTTTTACCCGCCTCTTGCTTCCAATCGCAGGGATATCGCATTGATTTGGTAGCTAGGTGTAAAAGGGCTAAAAAAAGAAAGTTTGCTCATAAAATGTAGAATATTTACAACATGAGTCAGGTTTAATATAGCAACATAAACAAAGTCTGTTCTTAAACCGTAGAACAACCCAGTATGCCACAGGATAAAGTAAAGTAAAGTTATTAGTAATGTAAAGTAAGGTAAGTCTCATACTCAGAGTTGAGTGTCAAGTAATCAAGAGTAGAGTTCTGATTTTTGTAGGCATTCAGCATAGTGTGGTAGTTTGCCATTGCTTTTACGCCGCTTTTACATTCGTTAAGTCTGAATAGACCTAGCTACCCATTTCACTGCTGGGTCGAATGGAGAGCCAGAAAAATGCGCCCAGACAGACTGGGAATTGAACTCAGACCTCCTGTGTCGTAGACGGACGCTCTACTGACTGAACTATCCTCGTTTCATGGCACAGGGTAGTGTTAGTATCTATAAAAAGTCATTTCATCAAGCTATTCTTTTGTCTAATTATGCCTGCTTCTTCAGTGTGATTGAGATTACTGCCTGTGTGTGGTAGGGCTTGTGCCGTCAATCTGTCTGGAGGTGGTCACTGGTGTGTACCTTGAAGTCGATGACTGTCATTTTTATGATCAAGGCTTTTTGTTTCTAGTTTTGTTTTTATTGTTTTGGTGCTTTATTAGGAGGAGAGGAGTATTCAGGGATGTTTATTAGGAGGGGATGAGTATGCAGGAATGGGTTTTTTTAGGAGGAGAGGAGTATGCAGGAATGTTTTTAGGAGGGAGGAGTATGCAGGGATGGTGTTTTAGGAGGAGGAGTATGCAGGGATGTTTTTAGGAGGGGAGGAGTATGCAGGGATGGTGTTTTAGGAGGGAGGACTACGCAGGGATGATTGTTTTTAGGAGGAGTATGTAGGGATGGTATTTTTAGGAGGTGGGTATTTAGGGATGGTGTTTAAGGAAGGGAGGAGTATGCAGGGATGGTGTTTTTAGGAGGGGGAGGAGTATGTAGGGATGGTGTTTAAGGAAGGGAGGAGTATGCAGGGATGGTGTTTTCAATATTAGTTCATGTAATCATGGTCTTTCGTATATCCTTGATTTTGCTCCTTTTTAAAAAGAATTTACATGCTTGCTGATTTTGCCTTTGTTATCTATACTTTATAAGTTATAAAAGGGAACTATTGACACCTTAATAATCTATCTGCTCAGTAACGATGGAATGGGCAGCTTTCGATTCAGGCATAGTTATATTATTGATCTTCTAAAATCTAAAAGAAAATTTGAATTGAGAAAAAAGGTTTTGAATATTAATTTTGGTTTACTACTTCTTCTACTAGAGACATATTTCGGCAGTTTATTGAAACCAATTATTTGTACTTGAAATGAGAGCATCGACTGCGTTTACTATCCACCCTGCCCGTCATAGACTTAACACTACCGTAATTAAAATTGATCTAAAGACATTCTCACCATTATTACAAATGTTGCAATCATATAACTTTTATTCACACCTTAATACACCTAGCTGAAAGTAACCTTGGTCATGATCATCCACCTCCAAGAAACGACAGTTATCAGGAATCATCCCAGGCTAGCACAAACAGTAGTGCTCACATGGAAATTGGGTCAGCTATTTCAGGTAATGTATGGTACCCTCTTACCATGTGTTACTGCAGAGATAAGTTATTTGCTGGGGTCACCCATGTAGAGGCTTTATGAATTAACAGAGACTAAACTATTTTGTTTTTATTATAAGTATAAGAGAAGAAGTACAAGAGATGAGAACAAGGATGCAGTTTTGAATTTGAAAATTATTGTATTGTAGTGTGTTGTCAGCATGAAGACTGTCACCGTATGTTTAAAAAAGTTGTGTGTGGTAAGATAAGATATCTCATCGTTGGTGTAACAGTGATATACACATATGTAATAGGACAAGATATCTAATACTAGGTGTAGAAGTAATAATATACATGTATGAAATAGGACATCAGCCTGGATGTAGAAATAATATACACATACGAAATAGGACAAGATATCTAATACTAGGTGCAGAAGTAACATGTAACAGGACAAGATAATCTATCACTACTATCAGCCTAGGTGTAGAAATAATATATATATACAATACATTTGTAATAGGACAGGATATCTCATACTAGGTGCAGAAGTCATAAACACATGTTATAGGACAAGATATCTCATCCTATATGTAGAAGTAATATACACATATGTAATAGGACAAGATATTTCATACTAGGAGTAAGTAATATACATGTATATAAAAGAACAAAATTTCTCATTCTATCAGTAGAAGTAATATGCATGTATGTAATAGGACAAGATATCTCATTTCAGATGAAGAAATATTATACACATATGTAATAGGACAAGATAATATATCAGCCTAGGTGTAGAATTAATATACACATAGGAAATAGGACAAGATAGTTCATCATATGTGTAGAAGTGACATATATGTAATAGGACAAGATATCTCATCCTAGGTGTAGAAGAAGTGAAATAGAACACAAAAATATACACATGTAATAGGATATATATGTAGATAGAAGTAATATATAAGCATGAAATAAGGCAAGATATATCATCCTAGGTGTAAAAATAATATACACATATGTAATAGGACAAGATATCTCATCCTAGGTGTAGAAGTAATAAACATGTATGTAATGATATATGATCCTAGATGTAGAAGTAATATATAAGCATGAAATAAGGCAAGTTCATCCTATAGTAATAGGACAAGATAATATAGAAGTGTCTTAGGACAAGATATCTTATATACGTGTAGAAGTATTATACACATGTATTATAGGACAAGATAATCTCATACTAGGTGTAAGTAATATACACATATGTAATAGGACAAGATAATCTCATACTAGGTGTAAAAGTAATATACACATATGTAATAGGACAAGATAATCTCATACTAGGTGTAAAAGTAATATACACATATGTAATAGGACAAGATAGTCTCATACTAGGTGTAGAAGTATTATACACATATGTAATAGGACAAGATAATCTCATACTAGGTGTAAAAGTAATATACACATATGTTATAGGGCAAGATAATCTCATACTAGGTGTAAAAGTAATATACACATATGTAATAGGACAAGATAGTCTCATACTAGGTGTAGAAGTATTATACACATATGTAATAGTACAAGATAATCTCATACTGGGTGTAAAAGTAATATACACATATGTAATAGAACAAGATAGTCTCATACTAGGTGTAAAAGTAATATACACATATGTTATAGGGCAAGATAATCTCATACTAGGTGTAAAAGTAATGTACACATATGTAATAGAAAAAAGATATCATCATAGGTTTAGAAGTAATATACATTATGTAATAGGACAAGATATCTCATCCTAGATGTAGAAGTAATATACACATATGTAATAGGACAAGATATCTCATCCTAGGTCTAGAAGTAACATACACATATGTAACAGGACAAGATATCTCATCCTAGGTCTAGAAGTAACATACACATATGTAACAGGACAAGATATCTCATCCTAGGCCTAGAAGTAATATACACATATGTAATAGGACAAGATATCTCATCCTAGGTGTAGAAGTAATATACACATATGTAATAGGACAAGATATTATCATCCTAGGTCTAGGAGTAATATACATGTAAGAAAAGGGAGCTGCTACCTATTATGTAGTCTATGATTGACTTTTCACGTCTCTTCATTTATTCTTGTATATTTGTGGATATCTTTAAGAGGAAAAATTTTATCACTTAGGTTGTGTAAGTAAATATACACGTATGTAATAGGACAAAATATCTCATCCTAGGTTGTGTAAGTAATATACACATATGTAATAGGACAAAATATCTCATCCTAGGTGTGGAAGTGATATATACACATAATGTGAAAGCCCCATAGGAACAAAGATGAGACAAATACAAGGAATAGACAAAAAAAATAATCCTGGCCACCATGGGGATCGAACCCGCGACCTCTGCGTCGGCACCCATCGCCTCGCCATGAAAAGAAAGCGTGCTACCGACCGAGCTAACTACGCTCCCTCATCCTAGGCTGTGGAAGTAATTTACACGAATGAAATAGGACAATATATCTCATACTAGGTGTACAAGTGATATATATGTATGTAATAGGAAAATATATCTCATATTAGATGTAGAAGTAATATACATGTATGTAATAGGAAAATATATCTCATATTAGATGTAGAAGTAATATATATGTAATAGGAAAATATATCTCATATTAGATGTAGAAGTAATATATGTATGTAATAGGAAAATATATCTCATATTAGATGTAGAAGTAATATACATGTATGTAATAGGACAATATATCTCATATTAGATGTAGAAGTAATTTACATGTATGTAATAGGAATGTAATATATATGTGTGTAATAGGACAATATATCTCATACTAGGTGTACACGTGATATATATGTATGTAATAGGAAAATATATCTCATATTAGATGTAGAAGTAATATATATGTGTGTAATAGGACAATATATCTCATATTAGATGTAGAAGTAATATACATGTATGTAATAGGAAAATATATCTCATATTAGATGTAGAAGTAATATATATGTGTGTAATAGGACAATATATCTCATATTAGATGTAGAAGTAATATACATGTATATAATAGGAAAATATATCTCATACTAGATGTACAAGTAATATACATGTATGTAATAGGAAAATATATCTCATATTAGATGTAGAAGTGATATACATACATGAAATCGGACAAGATATCTCATACTAGGCGTACAAGTAATATACATGTATGTAATAGGAAAATATATCTCATATTAGATGTAGAAGTACTATACATGTATGTAAAAGGACAGGATATGTCACCCTACGTGTAAAAGACACGTATGAAATCGGACAAGATATCTCACCCTACGTGTAAAAGTAATATATACATATGAAATCAGACAAGATATCTCATACTAGGTGTAGAAGTGATATACACGTATGAAATAGAACAAGATATTTCACCCTCTAGGTCAAAACACAATATGACGAGACATTTGATCTCCTGTCCAGAAGCCATGCGGATGGTAGGATGAGATAGACCCAAAATCATTAATATTTGACATATAATGTTTATACTTTATAGATACAAGGTTTATCATGTTGTGATCTACTTGGGCTAGCTGTTTTGTTGCACAGTATTTTTGTTGTCATGGTAACAGTGGCCATATTAGATTTTATACACTGTTATCAAATCACTAAAACTCAAGATGCAATCATCTTAAGTGAACCATATTTGAGATATAGAATGATGTGTCAAGATTTTGCATGATCGGTTTCTACATATCTAGTCTTCTACAAAATCTTGAAAAACACCATTTTGTTATACTAAATTGTCAATAAAATCAAAACTGTTAATTTCAAAGCCTAGAATATGAATTAGGCAATCATATGAAGAAGATACAGCTCAAATTTGATATGATTTTAATGGCAATTATTTTTAACTTAAGCGAAATGATTTTTGAAAAAGCTTGTTTTGAGAAGAACGCCATATTGTATTTCTGAAAACCCAAAACAGGAGGATTTTTACAAACATGGACATAGAACATTGTTTTGTTGCATCAGTACTAAATCTACTGTGTATCAAACGGGGAAGACCTTCCCATTTACATAGATACCACACAATGCGACCAGCATTGAATCTTTGGTCATTCCCATACGTTCAACTATTTAGGAGCAAAGAAGGTCTGAAAGCACATTTACTTAAAATACATAGTTTTCATGTTAACTACTATTGAAACCCCATTTACTTACATAGTTTTCATGTTAACTACTATTGAAACCACATTTACTAACATAGTTTTCATGTTAACTTCTATTGAAACCACATTTACTTTAACTACTATTGAAACCACATTTACTTACAATAGTTTTCATGTTAACTACTATTGAAACCACATTTACTTACAATACTTACATAGTTTTCATGTTAACTACTATTGAAACCACATTTACTTACAATACTTAAATAGTTTTCATGTTAACTACTATTGCAGACACATAGGGAAACTCATAAATGATGTAGAGCCGGAGAACTTTGAATAGCTGTATGAGAATCAATGCAAGATCAAACTCAGGAGTATATTTAAAGACAATACCCGCCTTCTTTTCTTCATTATACCCAAAACAACTAATAGAAGCGGTCGACTTATACATTTAAAATCCCGCACTGAGAGATATTTTAGATCTTTTCTTCCAAGTGCCATACGAAAATTTGACCATACCTTACTTTGAAAGCATAATGGCGTTTTCCTCATAATATTTAAGAAATGTAAATTGATGGATGGTGAATGAATGATTTATGATAAGTTAATGAATGTATACATTGATGTATTCTTTTATTTTTCAAACGGAAATTGTGATAACACAAGTATAATTTCCTTTTTAAAGGATCAATAAAGATGATTGAATTGAATTGCAGATGATTCTACAAGGGTTATGACATATCAAAATGATAATGTCTAAACTTGTATACTTTTCACCCACAATCTTTAAAATTCAGGCTGTGTCTGTTTTGTGTCTTGTAGATAATATCACAGAAGAAACACGTGAACCAACCAATTACACAAACGATATGAACGTGGATCTTGGTGTTGATAAATATGCCATAGACTCTGTTGACGGCAAACCAGGTAAACGGCGCGGCAAAAAGACAGATGTTATGGTTTTCTATTCTACAACGCCAGGTAAGAAATGTCATGGGATAGCCAACTTATATTTTGACCAATATCTGTTTTGAGTTAAAATCTATAAGACTGTCATGAGGTGGCCTAGTTATATTTTGACAATATCTGTTTTTGAGTTAAAATCTATAAGAGTGTCATGAAATAGCCTGGTTATATTTTGACAAAATATTTGTTTTTAGTCAAAATCTATAAGAATGTCATAGGATGGCCTACTTATGTTTTGATCAATATCTGTTATGAGTTAAAATCTATCAGAATGTCATGAGATGGCCTACTTATATTTTGACCAATATCTTTTTTGAGACAACATGTATAAGAATGTCATAGGAAAGCCTTTTTTATTTTGACATTATCTGTTTTCAATCAAAATCTATAAGAATATCATGAGTTAGCCTACTTATATTTTGACCTATATCTGTTTTGAGTCAAAATGTATAAGTAGGTCATGAGATAGCCTAGTTATATTTTGACAATATCTGTTTTTGATGCAAAATCTATAAAAATGTCATGAGACAGCCGAGTTATATTTTGACCAATATCTGTTTTGAATCAAAATCAACAATAATGTCATGGGATAGCCTAGTTATATTTCGATCAATATCTGTTTTGAATCAAAATCTATAAGAATGCCATGCACAGGGTCCAACTCCCATAGTCCTTCTTAGTTGTGGCTGGTAAAACTCATTAATCAGCCACGCCTGTTCGCCTGTTAAGGATCAACCACGGTCACCCTGGTTCCCCAGGTAAGTGACTGTGTTTTGTGAGCTTTATTAGTAGTGGAGTATTATCTAGTATTGTTTACACCCTGTGTTGGTTTGTTTCAGGAAATTTGTCTCTCAGGAACACTAAGTTTGGCACTTGGTTTATTCAGGCTGTCATCTACGTTTTTGCAAATTTTGCATACAAGGACGAACTTTCTGAGCTTCTCCGAAAGGTATGTGGTACATTTCTTAAAACTTGTTCTTAATCAATATGTCATTTTGTATTATTTAGTTTAGCAAACATAAGAAATCTTTAGTTCTTAACTTGTCGATTTCAGTCAAACTTTCCATCATGTGACATGTTTTATGTATCGCAATGTTTGATATTTTTTTAGTTTTCTCACCTATTTCAAGAAAAAAAATATTGATGTTCATCTTGTGTTCAATTGTTGCTGTAAAATTTGACGTAGTGTTGTAAGAAAATCGCACAATGCTTTTGACAAATCGCATGATCTACTCATCAGCCAGCAGGACAGAATTTTTGTCGCTTTTACCCATCTACCTGAAACTGCTGATCAATGTCGTATCTCCTTGCCTGCTCACCTGTCATATGATATATCAGGCATCTTCATCATCATAAAGATGGATTTATAGTCTGTATCCCCACACAAGTGCAGGCTCACCGACTACATCATTTAACCCCCAGGAGGCCATTTCATTCAAAATCCTCCTCAACTCCCGGGGTAGCATACAGTACACAGGCCTGTTAGGATTTTTGAACTTACACTCTGACAAGATCTTTCTTTACCTATAGCTGGGTACTCATTCACACCTGAGTCAAGTGATGAAAATAGAGTGACGTACCTTTTTTTAGAGTACAACATTGTGAATAAACCCACCTGTATCAGCCCGGGGCTTGAACCAGTGTCGTCGTGAGTACAAGCTCACAACACTATGGTTCAGCTGCAACACCTCATCATGCTCTGTCATCCCTTGTAGGGCACAGGCCATCAACAAAAACTTTTCAGCAATATCTGTCCTGTGCCATCTTTTCGACCTCCCTCGTCCTGACCATAAAAGCCTTTATCTGTCTCTCTATTATGGGTTGCAGTTAGTAAATTATTACCGTCTTTCAACTGCAGAACCTTCAACTCCAAAATTTTCAGAAAAGGATTTTACTCCATACTGCAGTATGTCGCTTGGACCAAATGTGGATAAAATAACCTAAAAGATGAAGTGTTAAATTAAATGTCAATGGTCTCAATGATGCAACTTTGACCTTAAACTGAACTCTCTCTGTGCCAGGAGGCTTATAAGGCTTGAACATGATCCCTCCAATTGTCTCTATCCTGGGCTGCCCTTCTCGTTCTTCCCCAGGAAGGTCACCCATCTCCGTTCCTTTCTTTCTCCGCCATTCTGCATCATGTTGTTTTTGGGCGTCCTCTGTACCTCTTTCCCTCTGGTGTCATTCCCAAGGCAACAGTACAGTCATTTCTATGGTCCTTCCTTAAGATGTGGCCTATCATTGGTGCAGCAGTTCATGTGATTTCACATTTTCTGGCCTATGGAAAGGAATTTTGCCTTTTAAATTCATGACCGTGGCCAACTTTGAAAAATTTCTGGAAACATGAAAATGATCACCGCAGAATTCTTAAAATAATGACAGCAATATGGAATCTTTCAGCTGCACCATGTGTGCACATTTTTATTTTCCTAACATCTTGTCATTGAAATTTTCAACCATTTTCATTAAGAACATTATTCAAGGTATTGCAATTGAAGTATTGATTACTTGTAAAGAAGACTCCATTTCAACTTATTTTCAGCTGTTTATATCCGATACTCTCAGAAAACCCAACTCGTTTCATACTGTTTATGCCTGATACTCTCAAAGCCAACTAGTTTCCATCTGTTTCTATATGATACTGTCAAAACCAACCGGTTTCCAACTGTTTATATTTAATACTCTCAAAACCAACTTAGTTTCCAAATGGTTTTATCTGATACTCTCAAAACCAACTAGTTTCCAACTGTTTATATCTGATACTCTCAAAACCAATTAGTTTCCAACTGTTTATATCTGATACTCTTAAAACCCAACTTGTTTCCAACTGTTTGTATCCAATACTCTCAAACCCAACTTGTTTCCAACTGTTTATATCTCATACTCTCAAAACCAACTAGTTTCGAATTGTTTGTATCTGATATTTTCAAATCCAACTAGTTTCCAACTGTTTATATCTGATACTCTCAAAACCCAACTAGGTCCCAACTGTTTATTTCTGATACTCTTAAACCCAACTCATTTCCAACTGTTTATATCTGATATTCTCAAAAACCCAACTAGGTCCCAACTGTTTATATCTGATACTCTCAAACCCAACTCATTATCAACTGTTTATATCTCATGCTTTTAAAACAAACTAGTTTCTAACTCTTTATATCTGAATTTTTCAAATCCAATTATTTTCCGACTGTTTATATCTGATACTCTCAAACCCAACTACTTTCAAACTGTTTATATCTGATACTCTCAAACCCAACTATTTTCCATCTGTTTATATCTAATACTATCAAAACCATTAGTTTTCGACTGTTTATATTTGATTCTCTCAACCCAACCAGTTTCCAACTAATTATATCTGATACTCTCAAAACCAACTAGTTTCCAACTGTTTTTATCTAATGCTCTCAAAACCAACTAATCTCCAATTGTTTATATCTGATACTATCAAAACCAACAAGTTTCCAGCTGTTTTGTATGTAATAGTCTGAAAACCAAATTAGTTTCCAACTGTTTACATCTGATACTCTAAAATCCAACTAGTTTCCAACTGTTTACATCTGATACTCTAAAATCCAACCAGTTTCCAACTGTTTACATCTGATACTCTAAAATCCAACTAGTTTCCAACTGTTTACATCTGATACTCTAAAATCCAACCAGTTTCCAACTGTTTACATCTGATACTCTAAAATCCAACTAGTTTCCAACTGTTTACATCTGATACTCTAAAATCCAACTAGTTTCCAACTGTTTACATCTGATACTCTAAAATCCAACTAGTTTCCAACTATTTATATCTGATACCCTCAAAACCCAACTTGTTTCCAACTGTTTATATCTGATACTCTAAAATCCAACTAGTTTCCAACTGTTTACATCTGATACTCTAAAATCCAACTAGTTTCCAACTGTTTACATCTGATACTCTAAAATCCAACTAGTTTCCAACTGTTTTTATCTGATACTCTAAAACCCAACTTGTTTCCAACTGTTTATATCTGATACTCTAAAATCCAACTAGTTTCCAACTGTTTACATCTGATACTCTAAAATCCAACTAGTTTCCAACTAAATCCAACTAGTTTCCAACTGTTTTATCTGATACTTTCAAAACCCAACTAGTTTCCAACTGTTTATATCTGATACTCTAAAATCCAACTAGTTTCCAACTGTTTACATCTGATACTCTAAAATCCAACTTGTTTCCAACTGTTTTTATCTGATACTTTCAAAACCCAACTAGTTTCCATCTATTGATATCTTTCTATCTTTCGTTATCAGTTCCCATTTTACCTTTCGGTGTATGGGTTCAGATGCCCGAGATGATCTTTCTCCAGGATGCCCTGTCCTGGCATTTTCTGTTTCCTTCCAAAAATGTTAAATTTCTATTCTTCAATTCCTCTTTTATATCTTTTACTCAGTTTCTCCGAAGTCTGCCTTTTGGTCGTTTACCTTGAGCTTTAGCACTGTATACTGATTTAGCTATTTTATTGTCATTCATTCTGTTTACATGCCCAAACCATCTCAGTTGATTTATTTCTATCTTAGTTTTTATGCCATCTGTTTTGGTTTGATCTCTTATTGTTGTGTTTCTGATTTTGTCTCGTTTAGTTTTCCCTACCACATGCCATCTGCTTTGGTTTGATCTTTTATTGTTGTGTTTGTTATGTCTCTTTTAGTTTTCCCTACTACTCTTCGTAGATATTTCATTTCAGCTGCCTGTACTCTACTGTATTCTCTATTATCTAAGGTCCAGGTTTTGCTGCCATAGATGAGAGTGGGATAATAAACAGTGTTGTGTACTGCCATTTTGGTTTTTGTTGACAATTCTTGTTTACCTACAAATGCCTTTCCTAGATGTTTATATATTGCACTTGCCTTTTGGATTCTCTGGCTGATTTCTTCTCTTAGTTTTCCCTCTGAATTAATCATTACTCCTAGGTAATTGTAGCTTTGAACTTGTTCTAAATTCTCCCTGTTCAATTTAAGATTTTGTGTTTTAGCTTCCCTAGTTACTAGCATTGTTTTGGTTTTCTTTGCATTTACTCTTATTCTTCTATTATTTAGTTCATTGTTCATAATGTTAATATTCGACTGAAGGTCACTTTCTGATTTTCCAAACAGAACTAAATCATCATTGATACTTTTACTGGTTTGGGTTGTAGTTTTCTTATCTTCTTGCTTCCCAAACTAGCTACTTAGTTGCCAGTTGTTTTTTTTAGTTTACTCTTTATTTTAACAGGTCAAAAAACTTGTATCGAAATCAAGAGCAGAAAATCTGGGAATGCAAACATCTGTGACGAAAAATTCCATTTACGACAGGTTCTACTTCTTTCCAGGTCTTTCTAATGACAGTAATTGAGTGTGTTTTGTATGTTTTATGGGCATTTGGAAAGTGAATAAATGACATACATAAATATATATTATTTAGATGGAATAACATAACTATGAGAAAACTATTCCATACTATATGTATGCTGACAGAGATGAAGGTATTTTAGGAATTTTAAGAATATGCAGTGTAGATTTTAAGCCCTCATCAGAGTAGCACAAATGAACTGCAGATCAAATAATAATAATAATAATAATGTTAATATTACTAATGATAATGATAATGATATTTTATTTATCCCTTGCTGGAAGCAAATTAAAGGAGATAGGAAAAGAACAGCATGGTGGAATGAAAATGTCAAGACTAAGATTAAAGAAAAAGAAGGATAGGATAGATTACGTGACTAAAAGAACTATCGCCAAAGAGGAAGTGAGGAAAGCAAAACAGGAACAATGGGAAGAGTTTGGACAAAGACTTCACGAAAGCTATCAAGGAAATCAACCGCTGTTCTGGGGGGGGGGGGTAATGTAATGAAAGACCAAAGCATGCCCAATATAACAAATTAAGAATGCCAAAGGAGAAATAATGAAAGAAGACAGCAAAATCATGGAAACATGGAGAAAGCATTTTCAACAATTACATAATCCCTCCAGAACATATGAAACAAGGAGTAAAGATCATTTAGTAAGAGTAACAAGTAATCCAGAGGACACAGCTGAAGATGTAGATATATCAATGGAAGAAATCCAAACAGCTATAAGAAAAGTGAAATTAGAAAAGGCCTCAGGAGCAGATCAAGTTTATCCAGAAATGATTAAAAACCAAGGGAGAGAGGCAGACAAATACTACATGCAATATGCCAACAAGCATGGAAGTCCAAACAGGTGCCAGACGACTGGAAAAAGGGAACAGTAGTATCAATACATAATAAAGGATGAACTGTGGAATGCTCAAACTGTAGAGGGATATCACTACTTAGCATTCCAGGAAAAGTATATGCCAGGATACTGGAAAAGAGACTAGGGAAAAGAGTAAAGGATCAGATTGAAGAGCATCAGAGTGGATTTAGACCAGGAAGAAGTGTACAAGACCACATATTTACAATTAGACAAATAATAGAAAAATTCCTTAAGAGAAACATTGACTGGCACCTGTGTTTTATAGACTTAGAAAAGGCATTTGACACTGAGGAGGGACGAACTATGGCAGCAGAATTTGATGTAGATATAGGAGTAAGACAGGGTTGTATCATAAGTCTTCTTTAGTTTATCACATTTATGGATTCAGTCGCAAAGACATCCTCAAAAATAAAGAAAACGAATGTAGATATGTGGAAGCTCTAACCAGTAAATGTATCAATGCTTTCATTTGCCGATGATTTAGTTCTGTTTGGAAAATCAGAAAGGGATCTTCAATCGAATATCAACATTATGAACAATGAACTAAATAAAAGAGGAATTAGAGTAAATGCAAAGAAAGCACAACATCTTAAATTAGGCAGGGAGAATTTAGAACAAGTCCAAAGCTACTATTACCTAGGAGTAATGATTAACTCAGAGGGAAAACTAAGAGAAGAAATCAGCCAGAGAATCCAAAAGGCAAGTGCAATATATAACCACCTAGGAAAGGCATTTGTAGGTAAGCAAGAATTGGCAACAAAAGCCAAAATGGCAGTATACAATACAGTTTATTGTCCTACTCTCCTTTATGGCAGCGAAACTCGACCTTAGACAGTAGAGAACACAGTAGAGTACAGGCAACGAAATGAAATATCTGAGAAGAGTAGTTGGGAAAACTAAAAGAGACAAAATCAGAAACACAACAATAAGAGATCAAACCAAAGCAGATGGCATAAAAACTAAGATGGAAACAAATCAATTGAGATGGTTTGGGCATGCAAACAGAATAAGGACAATAGAATAGCTAAATCAATATACAATGCTAAAGCCCAAGGTAAACGACCAAAAGGCAGACCTCGGAGAAAGTGGGAAGAAGATATAAAAGAGACATTGAAGAATAGAAATTTAACATTTTTGGAAGGAAACAGAAAATGCCAGGACAGGGTATTCTAGAGAAAGATCATCTCGGGCATCTGAACCCATACACCGAAAGGTAGAATGGGAACTGATAAAGAAAGAAAAGAATGTGCAGAATTAAAAAAGAGATGAAAAGAAA
The DNA here is from genome assembly GCA_037039925.1 of Doris montereyensis. Lineage (NCBI taxonomy): Eukaryota > Metazoa > Mollusca > Gastropoda > Nudibranchia > Dorididae > Doris > Doris montereyensis. The sequence continues at coordinate 207,532 of JAXRKP010000583.1, forward strand.
ATCACTAAAATGTCAGAGTTTTCTGAAATCTGTCTTTAATATCAATTGACTCATGAAACAAGGAATGAGATTCTTTTCTTGCTGACATTTTTTTTAAAAAAGAGTTGAATTTCTGGTAATGTTTTTTTGTGTATCATTGAATAAAAAAAAGAATATGTTTGTTCAAATTGTTTTCAGTGTCGTTTTTGTTTAACCCGTTTTCTTTGCTGATCTATTTGTATGGATGAGAACTACAGTTGCAAAGGTACCGCTTGAACATAGGTAGAAATTGTGGTGAAAGCTAAGCAGTGTAAACCTTTTGAGATGTTAGCGGAATGGACAATATGCTTTCTAGCTTGTTCACATATTATGTATGTATGCATATTTAGATCATGTGACTATGGCACCTATTTTGAATATCTGATTAATATGCATATTTCATGACTGTTTTCCACATTTCAATCTTAGTGAAGAAATGTCAGTTAAGTTAGACTAAATCTGCATCTTGTTTTTAATTACCCATAAAACGAAGGGTCTTGCATTTCTCAATGTTGAAAGGCAACTTTGATTGCAGATAGTCATATCTGTTAGAAGACGGAATATTTGTATATGTTGATTTGAGTGTAATTTATATATGAGCGATGAAATTGATACAACATGAGTGCAAGAGAAAGAAAGAGAGAGAGTGTGCCATACAAGCACACTACCATCCTTACCTGATACAACATGAGTGCAAGAGAGAGAGAGAGAGAGAGAGAGAGAGAGAGAGAGAGAGAGAGAGAGAGAGAGAGAGAGAGAGAGACAGACAGACAGACAGACAGACAGACAGACAGACAGACAGAGAGAGCCACACATGCACACTACCGTCCTCACTTGATACAACGTGAGTGCAAGGGAGAGAGAGAGAGAGAGAGAGAGAGAGAGAGAGAGAGAGAGAGAGAGAGAGAGAGAGAGAGAGAGAGAGACAGACAGACAGACAGACAGACAGACAGACAGACAGACAGACAGACAGACAGACAGACAGAGAGAGCCACACATGCACACTACCATCCTCACTTGATACAACGTGAGTGCAAGGGGGAGAGAGAGAGAGAGGGGGGGAGAGAGAGAGAGAGAGAGAGAGAGAGAGAGAGAGAGAGAGAGAGAGAGAGAGAGAGAGAGAGAGAGAGAGAGAGAGAGAGCGGGCGGGCAGGCTGGTGGGCCAGCGCGTGCGCGCCACACTTGCACACTACCATCCTCCTCACTTGATACAACATGAGTGATATTGGGTGTAATAGTAAAGATCCTATAGATTCGAGTGCAGGGTAACTACAGGGTAGAGTCCTTATTTTCCTATGCATACGCCACTATGCAGTAGTTTGCCATTGCTTTCCACCATGCAGACTTTACTTTTGTCAAGCCTGAATAGATCTAAGGTCTAGCTGCCGTTTTTTCGGCTGGGCGGACAAGAGTAAAGTAAGGTCCCTTCAAGGCTGCAATGGCCCATAGAGACGGAGCTTATCCCGGTTTTAATAACATGAAGCGGAATAGGATACATGAAATACCCTAGTGCTTGTGCCCGTTTGTACCTGGATAGAGTGGTGGGGAAAACATGTGTTAAGCGTCTTTCCCAAGTAGCACAACATGAGACCTAGCTTTGGTAGGATTCGAATCAAAGACCTCATGATCCCCTGTCTGGCAGTCTAAACGCTAGGCTACCATAGGTCGACACAAGGGCATGAAGAAATATGCCTGGAATTTACTGACGTGAGCTGATGACACGTGTCTTCTTTGCCTCTCAGCTCCCTGTGGAGCACAGGCCATCAACAAAGAGCCGCCAGTCATCCCTATTCTGCGTCAATGTCTACAACCCTCCCCAGGTTTTGCTCCGTCTCACCATCTCCATCTCGATCTCTCCACCTGGTCATTCTTGGTCACCCTCTAAACCTTTTCCCATGTGGATTCCATATCAAGCTTTGTCTGGCTAAATGGCAGGTGTGAAGAGGGGGAATTGCTTGGGATCATGAGATCTCGGGTTTGAGCCCTAGCAAAGCTACGTCCGACATTGTGTTCCTTGTTTGAGCAAGACACTTAACACGCATTTTCCCCCTCGACCCAGATGCAAATTTGTACGAGCACTAGAGCTGTGCCGAACTATCGGACCATACTATGATCCGAAATTCTCGAGACTCACAAACAAGACTCGGATCTGAGCATCGGGCGGAAGTCAGTCCGCAGACAGCAATTCAACCGGATAGTCAATTCAGTCCAAAAGTCAAATCAGTCCGACAGGCAATTCAGTTTGAAAGGCAATTCAGTCAGAAAGGCAATTCAACTAGAAAGGCAATTCATTCAGAAAGGCAATTCAGTCAGAAAGGCAATTCAACTAGAAAGGCAATTCATTCAGAAAGGTAAGTCAGAAAGGCAATTCAACCGGAAAGGCAAATCAGTCAGGAAGTCAATTCAGTCAGAAAGTCAACTCAGTCAGAAAGGCTATTCAACCGAAAGGCAATTCCATCAGAAAGTCAATTCAACCGGAAAGGCAATTCAGTCAGAAAGTCAATTCAACCAGAAAGGTAAATCAGTCAGAAAGTCAATTCAACCGAAAAGGTAAATCAGTCAGAAAGTCAATTCAACCGAAAAGGCAAATCAGTTAGAATTTCAAATCAATCAGAAAGTCAATTCAGTCTGAAAGGCAATTGAGTTAGAATTTCAAATCAATCAGAAAGGCAATTCAGTCCAAAAGAAAATTAAATTCGAAAGGCAATTCAGTCAGAAAGTCAAATCAGTCTGAAAGTTAAGTCAACCGGAAAGGCAATTCAGTCCGAAAATCAATTCAGTCAGAAAGTCAATTCAGTCCGAAAGTCAATTCAGTTAGAAAATCAATTCGACCAGAAAGGCAATTCAGTCTCAGTCAAATCAGTTCAAAAGGCAATTCAGTCCGAAAGTCAATTCAGTCCGAAACTCAATTCAGTCAGAAAGTCAAGTCAGTCCAAAAGGCAATTCAGAACAAAAAGCAATTCAATCTGAATGGCAATTCAGTCAGAAAGTCAAATCAGTCTGAAAGTCAAATCGGTCCGAAAGTCAAATAAGTCCGAAAGTAAAATCAGTCTGAAGGGCAATTCAGTCGAAAGTCAAATCGGTCCGAAGGGCAATTTAGTCTGCAGGGCAATTCAGTCCGAAAGTCAACTCAATCGAAAGTCAATTCAGTCCAAAAATAAACATTCAATCCGAAAGTCGATTCAGTCCGAAAGTCAATTCAATCCAAAAGGCAAATCAGTCCGAAAGTCAACTCAGTCTGAAAGTCAAGTCAATCTGAAAGTGAATTCAGTCTGAAAGTCAATTCAGTCTGAAAGTCAATTCAGTCTGAAAGTCAATTCAGTCTGAAAGTCACTTCAGTCTGAAAGTCAATTCAGTCCGAAAGTCCTTTCAGTTTGAAAGTCATTTCAATCAAAAAGGCAAATCAGTCCGAAAGTCAACTCAGTCCGAAAGCCAATTCAGTCCGAAAGGTAATTCGGTCCGAAGGACTATTCAGTCCGAAAGACAACTCAGTCTGAAAGTCAAATCAATCCGAAAGTCAAATAATTCTGAAAGTTAATTCCATCTCGAAGTCTCCTCATTCCGAAAGGCAATTCAGTCTGAAAGTCTACTCTGTCCGAAATGCAAATCAGTCCGAAATGCAAATCAGTCCGAAGGCAATTGTGTTCAAAGCAAGTCAGTCTGAAAGGCAATTGAGTCCAAAGGGCAGTTCAGTCAGAAAGTCAATTCAATCTGAAAGTCAACTTGGTCAGAAAGTCAATTCAGTCCGAAAGTCAATTTAGTCAGAAAGTCAGTTCAGTTACAAAATCAATTCGACCAGAAAAGCTATTCAGTCAGAAAGACAATTCAGCCAGAAAGTCAATTCTATGTGAAAGTCAATTCAGTCAGAAAAGCAATTCAGTTAAATCAGTCCAAAAGGCAATTTACTCCAAAAGTTAATTCAGTCCAATAATCAAATCTGTCTGAAAGTCAAATCTGTCTGAAAGGCAATTCAGTTCGAAGGCAATTGTGTTCGAAAAGCAAGTCAGTCTGAAAGGCAATTGAGTCCAAAGGGCAGTTCAGTCAGAAAGTCAATTCAGTCTGAAAGTCAACTCAGTCAGAAAGTCAATTCAATCCGAAAGTCAATTTAGTCAGAAAGTCAGTTCAGTTACAAAATCAATTCGACCAGAAAGGCAATTCAGCCAGAAAGTCAATTCTGTTGGAAAGGCAATTCAGTCCGAAAGTCTACTCAGTCAAAAAGGCAATTCAGTCAAATCAATCCAAAAGTCAAATCAGTCCAAAACTCAAATCAGTCCAAAAGTCAAATCAGTCGAAAGTCAAATCAGTCCAAAGTCAAATCAGTCCAAAGTCAAATCAGTCCAAAAATCACATAAGTCCAAAAAGTCAAATCAGTTGAAAGTCAAATCAGTCCAAAAGTCAAATCAGTCCAAAACTCAAATCAGTCCAAAAGTCAAATCAGTCCAAAGTCAAATCAGTCCAAAAGTCAAATCAGTCCAAAAGTCAAATCAGTCCAAAGTCAAATCAGTCCAAAGTCAAATCAATCCAAAAAGTCAAATCAGTCCAAAACTCAAATCAGTCCAAAGTCAAATCAGTCGAAAGTCAAATCAGTCCAAATCAAAAGTCAAATCAGTCGAAAGTCAAATCAGTCCAAAGTCAAATCAGTCCAAAGTCTAATCAGTCCAAAGTCAAATCAGTCCAAAAGTCAAATCAGTCCAAAGTCAAATCAGTCCAAAAGTCAAATCAGTCCAAAACTCAAATCAGTGCAAAAGTCAAATCAGTCCAAAACTCAAATCAGTGCAAAAGTCAAATCAGTCCAAAAGTCAAATCAGTCCAAAACTCAAATCAGTGCAAAAGTCAAATCAGTCCAAAGTCAAATCAGTCCAAAAGTCAAATGAGTCCAAAAGTCAAATCAGTCGAAAGTCAAATCAGTCCAAAAGTCAAATCAGTCGAAAGTCAAATCAGTCCAAAGTCAAATCAGTCCAAAGTCAAATCAGTCAAAAAAGTCAAATCAGTCCAAAGTCAAATCAGTCTAAAAGTCAAATCAATCCAAAGTCAAATCAGTCCAAAAGTCAAATCAGTCCAAAAATCATATAAGTCCAAAAGTCAAATCAGTCCAAAGTCAATTCAGTCCAAAAGTCAAATCAGTCCAAAGTCAAATCAGTCCAAAGTTAAATCAATCCAAAAGTCAAATCAGTTCGAAAGTCAAATCAGTCCAAAGTCAAATCATCCGAAAGGCAAATCAGTCCAAAGTCAAATCAGTCCGAAAGGCAAATCAGTCCAAAGTCAAATCAAAAGGCAAATCAGTCCAAAAGTCAAATCAGTCCAAAGTCAAATCAGTCCAAAGGCAATTCAGTCCGAAAGGCAATTCAGTCTGAAAATGAAATCAGTTGCAAAAGGCTATTCAGTCCGAAAAGCAATTCAGTCCGAAAAGCAGTTCAGTCCGAAAGTCAACTCAATCCGAAATGTAATTTAATCCGAAAGTCAACTCAATCCGAAAGTCAACTCAATCCGAAAGACAATTCAATCCGAAAGACAACTCAATCCGAAAGACAATTCAATCCGAAAGTCAACTCAGTCTGAAAGTCAACTCAGTCTGAAAAGCAATTCAGTCCAAAAGTCAACTCATCCCGTAAGTCAATTTAATCTGAAAGTCAACTCAGTACGAAAGTCAACTCAATCCGAAAGTCAAATCAGTCCAAAAGTCAACTCAATGCGAAAGTCAACTCAGTACGAAAGTCAACTCAATTCGAAGGACAATTCAGTCCGAAAACAAAAATCAGTCCGAAAGGTAATTCTGCCCACAAATCAACTCAGTCCGAGATTCAATACTTCTCTCTCTCTCTCTCTCTCTCTCTCTCTCTCTCTCTCTCTCTCTCTCTCTCTCTCTCTCTCTCTCTCTCTCTCTCTCTCTCTCTCTCTCTCTCTCTCTCTCTCTCTCTCTCTCTCTCTCTCTCTCTCTCTCTCTCTCTCTCTCTCTCTCTCTCTCTCTCTCCCTCCCTCCTCCCTCTCCCTCCCTCCCTCCCTCTCTCTCTCTCTCTCTCTCTCTCTCTCTCTCTCTCTCTCTCTCTCCTCCTCAACTCTCTCACTCACACTCACACACATTCACTCACACGCACATAAACTCACACAAACACACAGCATGACGTCTCTGGCGTCTCCAATCTCTGTCATCGCCTCCCCCAATCCATAAGTCGGCTTTTCTTGTAGTTGTAGATGTCGGGAAGCGAACGCCTGTGACTGTGACCCTCACCAATGCTGCAGCTGTGATCCATCCTATCTATCAGTCTCATCGTGATAAGCAGCCACCATAAGACAGAAACAAAAGTAATAATTGAAGTGTTGTTAAGTAATCTAGAACAGAGATATAAAAAAAATTTAATAATTATAACTTGTGGATTTTTACTGAGTAGTAGGGCCCTAAGTATCCATGTTGTTCCTTTGACTTTGTCGATAGAGGATCTGGTTGTTTTGTTTGAAGCAAATTACAGTCAGATTCTAGATCTAAATTTCTGGATCTAATCAAAACTACTTTATAGTCATTCACGTTTATAAGGGTTCCTAGCTTGATCTATGTATTCTGGGCGAGTTCCTTATAGGGGATCAGATTTGGGGTTTACGGGGGTGGGGAGGGTTGAAGTTAGGGATCGGATCGTACGAGATCCGAAAATCTTTAGGTCGGTCCGTCCCAGTCCCAGGTCTGAAAGTCGCAGAAATGTCGAGTCCGACCCAACTTTAACGAGCACGAGTTTAGGAGTAAAGACCTGCGTCTGACCAGCGTCGTGTCCAGGGGGTAACTTATATCACCTGTTCCGCTTGGGTCTAAATGTAAAATGGTAAAGTTCCTTCAAGACCATTAATGCCTATAGAGCCGGAGCTTATCCCAGTTTCTATAGCGTGAAGCGGAACAGGTGACGAAAATCGCCCCCTGGCCAGGACGCTAAGTTTGACACAGGTTTTACTCCCAAGCTAGTGCTTGTTGTACCCATTTGCACCTGGGTAGAATGGGGAAATGCGTGTTAAGTGTCTTTCCCAAGGAACACAACGTCGGAACCTGGCTTTGCTAGGATACGAATTCGGGACCTCATGATCCCCAGTCCGGCAGTCTAACCGCTCAGCCACCGACGCCACTGCTTCGCTCTATAGAAACTGGAATAAGCCTCAGCTCTATGGGTCATAATGGCCTTGAAGGAACTTTACTTGTCGTGTATCGTTATCAATTTCTTTTGAGAATGGACAGCCTGATCTAGTTTTGATTGTTAATGTTAATGTTAGTCCCCCCCCCCCCCCCCCACCCCTGGCTCTGCCTTCACGGGTATCCGTTATAATTGTTACTAAATGTTACGGTTTAATTTTGGCACTTCCAATCCATTCTTTGTGTGTGTGTACGCCGCATGTGGGGTTATTTATGTAATGTCACTAGTTTAAACAGGACTTGAATAGGTTTACAAACAAAGTGGGGGGGATAATAAGGTGGATGTATGTAACGTATTTCCATTCCTTGCGTCTCTATCCTATCAATGGGCTACATACTCACACTATTTCCAATGTGTAATAATATGGAGGATCTTATTCCACGTGATCAATGGGTTACATCCTCACACTATTTCCAATGTGTAATAATATGGAGGATCTTATTCCACGTGATCAATGGGTTACATCCTCACACTATTTCCAATGTGTAATAATATGGAGGATCTTATTCCACGTGATCAATGGGCTACATCCTCACACTATTTCCAATGTGTAATAATATGGGGATCTCATTCCATGTGATCAATGGACTACATCCTCACACTATTTCCAATGTGTAATATTAGTAATAATATGGGGATCTTATTCCACTTGATCAATGGGCTACATCCTCACACTATTTCCAATGTGTAATAATATGGAGGATCTTATTCCACGTGATCAATGGGATTTCCAATGTGTAATAATATGGAGGATCTTATTCCACGTGATCAATGGGTTACATCCTCACACTATTTCCAATGTGTAATAATATGGAGGATCTTATTCCACTTGATCAATGGGCTACATCCTCACACTATTTCCAATGTGTAATAATATGGGGATCTTATTCCACGTGATCAATGGGTTACATCCTCACACTATTTCCAATGTGTAATAATATGGGGATCTTATTCCACGTGATCAATGGGCTACATCCTCACACTATTTCCAATGTGTAATAATATGGGGATCTTATTCCACGTGATCAATGGGCTACATCCTCACACTATTTCCAATGTGTAATAATATGGGGATCTTATTCCACGTGATCAATGGGCTACATCCTCACACTATTTCCAATCCTCACATATTGTAATAATATGGGGATCTTATTCCACGTGATCAATGGGCTACATCCTCACACTATTTCCAATGTGTAATAATATGGAGGATCTTATTCCACGTGATCAATGGGCTACATCCTCACACTATTTCCAATGTGTAATAATATGGGGATCTCATGTCACGTGACATTCCATGCCAGGTGATAAGTTGTCTGCCAGGTGTAGCCTATCACAAGTCGTTTGCCCCTTTAGGTACAGAGACAATCTGCGGCTTGATATAATACGCTAATAAGAAAGGTAAATCACACACATATCAAGGTAAAATATCCGGCAAACAAAGGATAGTGTAGCACGATAACGTTACCTTGACTTTTGTTACAACGATGATCAATTTATAGAAAATGGACAATGACTCGAAAGGATCATCATAATCCATGAAAAGTGATCTAATTGAAGGTTATCTCACTCTCAACTCTCAGCTGGGAATACAGTAGATCTTATTCAAGACAAAAGATTCGGCAAAATGATACAGATGAGACTTCTGTTGAACCAGGTCTTTCTGGGACTAGTGGGACCCGTAGCACTACAAACTACAGCATATATTATTCCTCATACGGCTATGATGGCAGCTGAACAGACGATATGTGAAGACGAAGCCAACGACCAGGATAGACCAGGTCATTTTAGGCATCGATGCAATGACATCTTCGACTGATTTAATTAACTTGAATATCTTACATGTATAAAGAAGACGACATTACTCCTCTGGTAGTGAAGGAAATGGACATTGAATGATATTTAAAGTCCCCCATAGGAACAAGGACGAGACAAATACAAGGAATAGACAGAAAAAAATACATGGCGAGGCAGTGGGTGCCGACGCAGAAGTTGCAGGATCGATCCCCGTGATGCCCCATAGGAACAAGGACGAGACAAATACAAGGAATAGACAGAAAAAAAATCCTGGCCGTAACGGGGATCAACCCCGCGACCTCCACCATGAAAAGAAAGCGTGCTACCAACCGAGCCAACTAAACTCCTGTTTTTTTCTGTCTATTCCATTCCTTGTATCTGTCTTGTGTTTGTTCCTATGGGGCTTTTAAATATTATTCAATGTCAATACCTTCACTTTCGACATGCCCCTTGCCTCACTGTTTGTCTTTACTCCTCTGGTAGAGAGCCACAGTCCATCAGACTCGGACCTAAAATCTAGCTGCTTTCATGCTACTTGATACTGTTGTCAGTAATGTCAGCTGCTGCAGATTGAAAAACAATGTCATAAAAAAAAAATAGAAAGTAACCAAATACACGAGTTAACAGCACAGGTTTAATAAAGTTCCTTCTTCAAGGTCGTTACGGCCCATACAGCCGGAGCTTATCCCGGTTTCTATAGCGTGAAGCAGAACAGGTGACAATAATCACCTCCTGGCCAGGACGCTAGTCTGACGTAGGTTGTTTTTTTACTCCCAAGCTAGTGCTTGTACCCATTTGCACCTAGGTTTAGAGTGGGGGAAATGCGTGCTAAGGTCTGATATCGAATTATTTGTTTCTTAACATCGGGACATTTTACATTGCTTTGTGTTCGTAAAGAATGCAGGAAATCACTAAAGACTAAAAAACGAAACAAGCTCTATCCAACCAGAGCATGGAACTAAAACGACAAATTAATGAAAAATAACGAAAAAGGAAGAGAATAGAAGTTTATAAATACACATATAAATAAATAAATAATTATACTGAATGAATAACATGACAATATGAGGTATACCATACAATCTAAGACACATAACCAGACATTGTTGGGTACAGTGTACAATCTTAAGTGAATAACCAGACATTGTGAGGTACAGTGTACAATCTAAGATAAATAAGCAGACATTGTGAGGTATACTATACAGTCTAAGATACATAACCAGTGATTGTGAGGTATATTCTACAGTCTAAGATACATAACTAGTGATTGTGAATTATACTGTACAGTCTAAGATACATAACCAGTGATTGTGAGGTATACTGTACAGTCTAAGATACATAACCAGACGTTGTGAGATATACTGTACAGTCTAAGATACATAACCAGTGATTGTGAGGTATACTGTACAGTCTAAGATACATAACCAGTGATTGTGAGGTACAGTATACAATCTAAGACTAAGATACATAACCAGACGTTGTGAGGTATACTGTAGTCTAAGATACATAACCAGACATTGTGAGGTACAGTATACAATGTAAGGTACATAACCAGTGATTGTGAGGTACAATGTACAATCTAAGGTACATAACCAGTGATTGTGAGGTACAGTATACAATCTAAGATACATAACCAGTGATTGTGAGGTACAATGTACAATCTAAGATACATAACCAGTGATTGTGAGGTACAGTATACAATCTAAGGTACATAACCAGACGTTGTTGTGAGGTATACTGTACTGTCTAAGATACATACGTTGTGATACATAACCAGACATTGTGAGGTACAGTATACAATCTAAGATACATAACCAGACATTGTACAGTACAAATACTGTACAATCTAAGATACATAACCAGTGATTGTGAGGTATACAGTATACAATCTAAGATACATAACCAGACTGTAAAATTGTGAGGTACAGTATCTGATACATAACCAGACAATCTAAGATACATAACCAGACATAACAATCTAAGATACATGATTGTGAGGTACTTTACAATGTAAGTATACAATCTAAGATACATAACCAGACATTGTGAGGTATACTGTACAATCTCAAGATACATAACCAGACATTGTGAGGTATAGTGTACAATCTCAAGATTCATAACCAGACAGTGAGGTATACCGGCACAATCTAAGGTACATAACTCAGACATTGTGAGGTATACTTTACAATGTAAGGTACATAACCAGACATTGTGCGGTATACTGTACAATCTCAAGATACATAACCAGACATTGTGATGTACACTGTACATAACCAGATATTGAGGCATACAATATACAATCTATCTAAGATATATAACCAGACATTGTGAGGTATACTGTACAATCTAAGATACATAACCAGACATTGTGAGGTACATAATGTATACTGTAAGATCTAAGATATATAACCAGACATTGTGAGGCATCATTCTAAGATACATAACCAGACATTGTGAAGAATACTACAATCTAAGATACATAACCAGAATACTGTTGTGAGGTACAGTATACTGTACAATCTAAGATACATAACCAAACATTGTGAGGTATACTGTACAATCTAAGATACAATCTAAGATACATAACCAGTATACATTGTGAGGTATACTGTACAATCTAAGATACATAACCTAAGACATTGTGAGTATACTGTACAATGTATAATCTAAGATACATAACATTGTGATGTATACTGTACAATCTAAGTTGTGTACAAGTAAATACATAACCACATTGTCTAAGATACAATCTAACCAGACATTGTGAGGTATTGTACAATGTCAAGGTAACCAGACATTGTGAGGTATACTGTACAATGTCAAGATACATAACCAGACATTGTGAGGTATACTGTACAATCTAAGAATAACCAGGTATCTAAGATACATAACCAGACATTGTTGTGTACAATCTAAATACATAACCAGACATTGTGAGGTATACTGTACAATCTAAGATGCATAACCAGACATTGAGGTATACTGTACAATCTAAAATGCATAACCAGACATTGTGAGGTATACTGTACAATCTAAGATACATAAGCAGATATTGTGAGGTATAGTCTAAGATACATAACCAGCCATTGTAAAGTAATCCAGACATTTTGAGGTATATTGTACAATCTAAGATACATAACCAGACATTTTGAGGTATATTGTACAATCTAAGATACATAACCAGACATTGTGAGGTATACTGTACAATCTAAGATACATAACCAGACATTGTGAGGTACTGTACAATTAAGATACATAACCAGACATTGTGAGGTATACTGTACAATCTAAGATACATAACTAGACATTCTGAGGTATACTGTACAATCTCAAGATATAACCAGACATTTGTACACTGTATAATCTCAAGATACATAACCAGACATTGTGAGGTACAATGTACAATCTAAGATACATAACCAGATTGTGAGGTTACAATGTAAGGTAACCAGACATTGTGAGGTATACTGTACAATCTCAAG